>CM076579.1:303684043-304108348 GCA_034641835.2 Pinus albicaulis | reverse complement strand
GCCAAGCACTGTTGCCCTGTGTGAGATCCGAAAGTATCAGAAGAGCACGAAATTTCTTATAAGGAAGCTGCCCTTTCAGCGTCTCATCAGGGAAATTTCCTAGGAGGACTTCAAGACGGATCTGAGGTTCCAGTCCGCTAACTTCATTAACTCAGGTCACGCTAACCTCAACCAAATTTTGTAGATTCGGTATAGCTCTTTAACCACGATGAAGTGAATGATAGCGTTTAAATGGAACAATAGATAGAACAGTTAAAATCCCAAGAAATCTTATTTCGGAGGGATTTGCAGCAAAACAGACCCCAAATGGTCAATATATTACTCTCTGGAAGTAAAATGTTGGTCCTTGGCTATAAAATGGAGCAAAATTGCTGGCTTATTTAGGGAAAACACTGGCTTATTAATGTTAAAAAAGGGGAAAAGGAGCTGTGAAAATCGTCCACGAGTGGAGAGTAGTAGGAAAAGAGCGTGAAAACTTTTGGGGAAAAGTTTGGTTGATTTTGGTGACTTTTGATGTAAGCTTTGCCAATATTTGCGTTCCTCAGAGCATTTCCAGAAAAGGAACTAAATCTGCGTTTAAATGCACTGAAATAAATGGATAAGTGTAAAGGACGGTCAATTTTTATACGAAATTTGTACATGAAGACTTATGATCCCGGAAGTGTAGAAGAGAAATCGATTCATGTATTTTTCATGTAATTTAGTAGAATCCAATAGTAATCGGTTGAATATTGGTTTGTTTGGGGTTTTTGGAAGAGGCTTAGCAGGATCCAGCGTTCCTTTTTGTAGATTGACAAGAATGAGCTAGATAGTCGAGTAAATGATCAGATTAGGCGGTTAGTTGGGATGAATCGAGGTGATTTTTAGCAGTCTGGGGTTATAAAAAGGTGCATTTAGGTGTTTGTGCCATGAAAAAATCCAATTTGGTTGCATTGCGAAAAATCGAGTCAAATAAACAAGATACAGCAAAGAGAAACGGTTAGTTTCGTGCCTCGTCATGCTTGAAGAATTTTTATTTTCTGTTAGTTCTCTGTCTTTTTTTTTCTAGATTAGTTGATTTTTTTAAGATAATAAATTAAACAGATTGCATTTTCCGGATTTTGCGGCGCTGTATGGCTAGATCCTTCATTTGGTGCCAAAGCTGGCTAAGATTTTTTAAAGAAATGTTCTTATTTTGCCTTTCTTCTTATGCAAATACTTGTCCAGATATTCAAGCTATGAAAAAACATAAAAACCTCTGTTGCAGTTAAGGAAACTATCATAATATGTCCTTCAATGGCAGGGGGATGAATTTCAGCTTGATTTCCTTCAATGAGTCCTAGCAATGGTAGGGGGATGAATTTTAGCTTGATGTCGATTCACCTCTTGGTAAGTTTTCAGGGAAAACCTCTGCTTTGCGGATTGGTATGTTGATTTGACTTCAAAGTGGGCAATCAACATTATTGATTTTGTATTCTTGAGAATCTGCATTCATCTTTTGGTAGGTTTGTAGCAAAATCCGAGCCACGCTAAGTGTTGATGTGAAGTGTGATTCTCATACCTATTTTGCCTCTGCCAACTTGATTTGAACTTCAAGCAGGGGCAACTTTATCCATTTCTCAGCCTCTTCGTACGTTTGTAGGAAAATCTCTGCTTATGCTTGTTGATGTTGTAAAACCCAAAATCTGGGCATTTTTGCCAATGCAATGTTCATCTGAGTTTCATTATTGACTGTACCATATAAACATATCTACCATCGTGATTGTCAATGTGATGTCCAAAATTTCAAAGAGTTTCACCTCTGTTATGACCCCTCTTATGATATAATATTCAACCCACCAACACCAACATTACCTATTTTAGAGCCTATCAAAAATATTTGTCTCCCAAAACACTACACCTTCTTTTGCCTCTTGAAAAGTTAGCGGAAAATCTCTACCGTTTCAAAACCTGATCGATTTTATAAATCTTAGAACATTTTTGTGACAATATGAATTCCAATTGGGAAGCCATCACTATTGAACTTAAGCACCTGGAATATGCTATCAACCCAAAAGACCATTTCATTTCGGACTTTTGTTAGGTTTTCAAAAAGTTTGATATGCTTACTATAATATCAACTATAAAGATATTAGTCTTTTTTCTCCAAAATCTCAAACAGTTTCACCGCTGTTATGTTATAAGATTCCACCCACCGACACCAACATTACCTGTTTTAGAGCCTATCAAAATTATTTGTCGCCCAAAACACTACACCTTTTTTTGCCTCTTCAAAAGTTAGCAGAAAATCTCTATTGTGCCAAAAGCTGATCGAATTCTTTAACCTTAAAACATTTTTGCGATGATATGAATTCCAATCGGGAAGTCCTCATCACTGAAATTAAGCACCTGTAATATGCTATTAACCAAAAATACTTCATTGCATTTTTGAATTTTTGGCAAGTTTATGATGTCAACTCTAAAGATATTAGACTTTTTTCTTCTCTGTTATGTTGATGTGGATTTTAACCAGGGAAATAAACATGACTAACTCTATATTTTGACCACAAGGAAGTACGTGGACAATACAGCATTGAACCAATCTTAATGTCTTGGAATGTTCATAAACAACCTCTGCAATGCTTGATCACTGATGTCAGTTTGAAAATGTCTGAGATTCTATGGCTCTAATGTCATTGCTGTAAGGTATTAACCAAATATATTTCACAACTCTAAAGATATTAGACCATTTTCTCCTCTGTTATGTTGATGTGGATTTTAACCAGGGAAATCAACAATACTAACTCTATATTTTGATCACAAGAAGTATGTGGACAATAAAACATTGAACCAATCTTAAACTCTTGGCATATTCATAAAAAATCATTTTGAAAATGTTTGACAGTTTTTGGTTCTAATGTCATTGCTGTAAGGTATTATTAACCAAATATATTTAGCAACCTTTATGGGGCTTTGTGCATTGTACATCTGTGGAAATTTCTATGCTTTTTTTGTTTGTTGGCGTGTCTTTAAGATCTTCATCGCTTTCCATCACTCACGTCGTCAATTCTGACTAGCAAATTTTGTGCTACTAAACGATGTGTAATATATAACTAATCCAAACTTTTATTTTTACTTATTCGGTTCTCTAGGAAAGATTGTGGAGAAATCCTTTCTCTACTGATTGTTGATATAAATTCGTTTTCACCTTTGCTATATTGATGTGAATAGGGAGTTTGAGACTACTGCAGCACTTATTTTTTCTATTTCTTGATCACCTAAAATACATTAGGAGATAAAAAGCAAGAGTTCAGTTAACTAGCAATTTCTTTAGCATAAGAGTGTATAAAAGGCTTTCTTAATATTAAGATTTTGAGGATAAATCTGCAATATCAAATATCTATCAACAACTCCTCATTTATGTAGATCTAAATGTTCTATTTGTTGCTTCTTATTCAGCAATTTCACATATCTTATGGGATGATTTGACTGGAAGTAAAGAAGAGTCATGGAATTTGTTTGAATGACTCTTGCTAAAAACTGTATGGAGTTTGAACTTGTTTCGACTTCCATGGCCAAACAAGGTGTTGTTGATTAAAGTTCAGTAGCACCTCAGATTTGTCATCTCGTGATATTTAAATATTGGACCATTGCTAAGCTAAGGTTTTGGGCCTTACTTATAGAAACTAATTGCTTTTTAGGGTATCAAGAACCAACCTCTTCGCCCCCTTCAGTGCAGAGAGATGCAGATAGTCCCCATTCAAAAAGACGCAGAATGCTGCATTTTCCTGATCCTACCATATGCAATGAATGTACTGAGCCTGGATTTGCAACAGTTGAGGTGGATTTATATGATGTTTTTATATTTTTACGCACATGCAAGTTTGAAGGAAAAAAATAGGCCTGACAGAAAATATATATTCCTGTTACATAACTAGATAATATTGTTAATGCATATGGCATGGATTTTCAATGCTAACAAAAACATAGGCCATCATGTGTAAACCATTTTTTTTAATTTCATTACAGTAAAAAAAATAAATTACTTTTTGTACATGGCTATTGGCACTTGATGATTTCTTCCCACTACTACTTTGTCAAAAGAGTCCTTAAATTGTTATGCATATCTGTTTACATGACCCTATTATAATAGGCATTAAATTTATTCAATAGAAGGTTCATATGTTCTGAATCTGTTCAAAAGTTGAAATAAAAAAAATACCTTGACATAGCACTACAAATTTTCCAAAAGAAGTCCAAAATTACAACATTAATTCTACCCATCCAATTTGTTGTTATAGAAATTTACATCAAAGGAAAAAAATATGTAATCACATCTGTATTCTATAGTAAGCTATAACTCTGTGGTATATCATAGAAAAGTGATATGAAAGTTCTTGGATCATATTTGCTCAGCAGTCCATGATGTGCCCAGATATGCCCTGTACCGGGAGCCATCTGCACACCCAATTTTGGTGAGGCATTAGTAGTGCAAGTCCTCTCTCTGAATACATGAAAGAAAGAAACTTCATTTATTGAGTTTTTTAAATTGTTGATTTCATCAACAATGACCCTCAAATGAAAGTTCCTCATAGCAGAAAGACTTGTTATCTGATCAATTAGAACTTTACTTGCAATTTCTGAGTTCTTTTATATTTTTTCCACAGCTAATATCAAACTAGTTTCAAAGCAATTAGTTCTTCCCTATTGTTTGTATTTCTGTCCGGCCGTGATTTATACTCCAGTATCTAGACTCAGAGCTTGTTGCAGTATCCATCCTCCCTTGGATCAGGAGGTGAATTCATGTCTCAGATGGATCTGCCATCGATCGTCAGGCAGAACTGCAGTTCCGAAAATCGGAACTTTGGTTCTGCCAAATTTTATGGTTCTTAGAAAAATGGGACCGTGACGGTTCTGTGCATGGTTCCGTTGCTCCAATCTGTGGTTTTTCCACATATCTCATGCGATTACCCCACATATCGCGACTGCAACCGAGAGAGATATGGATGCTTCTGCGGACATGGTTTTTCTATCTTTTTGGTGGACTTGACTTGGGTTTTCTAACTGTTATGTGAGGAATTATGCTTCCTGAACACTCCCAAGGTGCTTCCTTGATGCTCCCTATACGCTTCCTAGATGCTCCCTAATGGTATTGTTAAATTCATTTTCATCTTTTTACTTAAATTTTTAACATTATCATGAAATGACTCAGAATATTTGAGAGTGGTTCCAACTTCATCAGGCTTCATGTGGAGAAAATAGAATTTCATATCTCATTCAAAATTCAACAGACTTAACAGTTTTAAGGATTTCAGGATAAATGGGATTGTGACATTTCATTAGATTATATCATGTATGAGGGTATGTAATTGGGATTTAATTAAGAGCACCAAGCCCTATATGTACCCCAGCCTTGGCAAAAATCTACCCTTCACTGAAGTCAAAATCATTGATCAGGCATGCTAAGATTTCTCTACCATATTATGAGGCTTGGATTAGGCCATTTGATCAAAATTGGGCAATGTTGACTAATATCCCTAGAGATCAAATTAGAGGCAAAGGCTAGACAAGAGGAGAGAAATCTAGATTCTAGGTGTTTGATGCTCATATAATTAATCTTTGATGTATAATGGATGCCATATCTATCTTCATTTATGTACAAACACACATGTTTTCATATCTTCTACAACTAATTTGGTATTTTGGGATTTGACGAAATACAAATGCATATATATATAAACACTTTCAAGACGCTTCGCTTCCTAAATTTTTGGAAAATGAGGCTTCTGATGCTTCGCTTCAAAAAACATCCCTGCTTCGTGCAACATTACTCGGAGCTATATAAAATTTCTCCAGCTCCCCCCATGGAAGGAAAACCTTGAGCAACACCATCAAAGTATGCCCTCCTCCTTTTCAATCAATGACTTCTTCTTTTAGAACTCTGGAAGGTTTTGTACCCTGCAACTATTTGAAGCTCTTGAGGATAGATCACATGTAAACTTATGGGTCACAAAACAATATTGGTCATCTTTGTAAGTACAACACTGACAGTTAAAAATGCCATTCAACTGATTTCTATGTCTATCATATATGTGGTGAAATTCAAGAAGATAAACCATACATTTTTTCATGAATTTATTTTAACAATCACTTATTAGTCATTTGTGGTTTTGAATATTAGGATGGCGGGAATTCATTTATTTGCAGATCTAGAGACATACAGATTTCTAATAAAACTTCACCACGGTTGGAAACCAATGGTATGAGACTCGAGCACTTTTTGTTCTGTTTCTGAGTCTTTTGTCTTTACCTAAGGAATAACACTGTTTTGGTTTATAGAAGGTGCATATAGTTCTCCAAGTGAAAACATAGGACAAGTATCAGAAAGATGGATGGAAAATTGTTTTAATGAAGGGGAATTACAATGTATGTAAGAAGAAATTTAAGTTTGAAAGTACCAAGATATTTTATTTTGTGGTAGGTAGGAAACAACATTTATACAATTCTTATGATTGTTTTTTTGTTTCTTTAAATATTTTTGGGTAAATAATGAATTCGAATTTAAATATTAGCATTATATCTGCAAGAACAGAAAAGTGCCCTTCGATGATTAGATTGAAATATTAGGTAAGATATGACATAATCCCAACTAATGAGAGTTTCCCATAAAAAGGGGTTGTTTGGCGATTAGTTTAGTAAGTAGTTCAGAGGCTTTTACAAAAGTTCGGATCAATATAGTGTAAGGTTTGGTCTCAAAAAGTTCTCTTAAGGTGGTTTAAACTATAACTACTTATTTTAATTTTCAACCCTTCTTGTCTTTCTCAGAAGAAAATTATAGTTTTATTATACATAACAAAATTACATTCAATAGATGCGAAACCGTTTTCCAAAAAGTCCCCTTACAGGGTGAGTAAATAACAATGGGTCATATAAGTATCCTGCTCCAACAACTACATCGAAGGGGGTCCCATATAAGGATCATATATTGAAAATAAATAAATAAAATATCAGAGGTCATGTAACAAGTATCCAGGTAGTCTAAATACTATTTTAGCACCTAACATAGTCTTTTAGATATTTCAAGCATTTTTGGTAACTGTTGAAAAATCCAAAGATTATATGAAAGGATTATGAAAATATTCAGTGGATTGGCCCTCCACCTTCACCTGAATGGTCCAAACTCCTGCATTCGAAATTATTCCGAATGCAAATCAACGTTTCTGTTTCACCTGAATGGTCACCTGCATCTGAATGCAAACCAACTTTTCTGTTTCACCTGAATGGTCACCTTCGTCCAAATGCAAACCAGCTTTCACCTGAATGGTCCAAACACTTGCATCCGAATGCAAACCAACTTTTCTGTTTCACCTGAATGGTCAACTGCATCCAAATTCAAACCAACTTTCACCTGAATGGTCCAAACACCTGCATCGAAATGCAAACCATCTTTTGAAAGCCCATCGGCATCAACGTTCCTCTTTCCGTACACATGAAGATAAGAAATTGAACTAAAATCTGTCCAAGCAAGTTGTAAATTTTGACTTTCATTTTAATGAGTAGGCTGTGTAAATTCCTCCCGCTTTGCATTGCTCGCTTCTGGCTGATCATTCACAATTCCTGAACTTTAAGTGTTTTTTTTGTAAAATTTAAAAATGTGGTTGCAAATTTCTTTTTGCTTTGTTCCACTATTTTTATCAGGCCACATGTTACATATCAGAAGTGCTCCCTAAATGGTTACCCTTCCTAGCATTACTCTAGGATGATTTTGCTGAATTATAAAATTTTATCTTGAAGTATTTCCACTCCCTAGGACAACTATAAATGTTATATTTGGTAGATCAGTGTTTCTTATAACAGGTACAATGAAGGATATTGCATCAGATTTCTTTACTAAATACTTGATTCTGAAATTATGTAGAGTTTTTCTCATTGCAACCTTCAGAATCAGATCTTGAGATCCAACATGAACCTATACCAAAAACTGTCTCAACAGGTATTCTTTAATGTTTAATCTTTTTGAGTTAAAGCTACCGTAATGTTGTAGTAATATTTTATTTTTCAATTTTTGTCTGCTTTATCCAAGGAAACAAGTTACCATTCTGCAACCAAGCTAGTAATAAACTAAAGCCTCATAATAGGTTTCATATATATTTCATTTTTATGTCTGTTTCAGCCAAGAAAACACGTTGTCATTCTGCAACTAAGCTAGTGACTCCAGTTGCATACCCTTTCACTCTTCTTAAGCCATGTGGTGTACAAGGGGATGTGACACTAAATGATATCAATCAATGATTATGATGCTACATTTGAGGCTTACAGATTGACATAATGACACTACATCACAGTTTGTATCTTCACCAACATTCTCGGGAAAAGCTGTAGTTTCTCTTACTAAGAGTTTTTTTTTCCATATACGTTATTTTTCATTGGTCTTTCGACACTTTTTATCAAATCTACGGGATGTATGAATAGCGATGAAAAGTGACACACGTCGGAACATCGGAAAATCACATACATTGGAAGAGCGACATTATTTTGAAAACTTGATAAACATTGGAAGACCGACAATTATGAATCATCGGAAGACTAACAGTTATGAATCGTTATGGAACGTCAGAAGACCGACATTTATGGAGCGTTGGAATACCAACGGTTTAACTGACGTCGGAATAGCGACGATTTTGATAACGTTGGTAGACCGACGGTTTTTATAACATCGAAATAATGACGCCTTTGATGACGTCGGAATAATGATGCTTTGGATAACGTTAGAAGAGCAACGGACGTCTGGATAATGTCAGAATTGTGACGTAATGGCTAATCACATTTTTCCCCGCCTCAAAGTGTCGCTCTTGGGACGCCTATGTGTCAGAATAGCGATGATTTGGCCGTCGAAAATTGGGCCAAATGTGCTAGTGTGTTTTGTTGTGATTCAAATTTTTAGTTGTGCTTTCTAGTTATTCTCCTATGTAGTACATGCTTTGTTAGATTATATCAAGAGTTATTCTTGTTGACTTTTTATGATGTATATTGAACATATTATTTCTAGCAACTTTTGATCTTCCTAGATTTTCTATTCCTTTGGTGTATCTTTGCACCTTTAGGGGCAATTGCTAGTTTAAATTCTAATTCTTTAAAGGGCGCTAGCTCAATGGAAGAGTACTTGCTTTACAAGCAGGAGGTTGGTGGTTTGATTCCATCATGCCCTGGTATTCATAGGGAATGATGATGATCATTTTTTGGTGACAGATGCTCTTTTGACCATCACCAATGAGTTTATGGTGACATTTTTTGACCCTCGCCAAAATATGAAATGGTGATGGTCAACGAATGCCACCATATATACACATCAGTAGTGACGACCATTAAAGGCTCGTCACCATAAATATTTGTTGTTGATATGAAATGGTGAGGGTCACTGTTTGTCATTATAGTCATTATTCGTGACGAACCTTGATGTCACTAATGAGTTTATGGTGACGGTCAATGAACGTCGCCATATATATGCACCAATAGTGACGGCCATGAAAGGTCCATCACAAAAAAACATTGTTGTTCATATGAAATGGTGACGGTCACTATCCGTCATTATAATCAATATTCGTGACGAACCTTGAATTTCACCACAACACATACTTTTAGCGACGCCACCTTTGGTGACGTTCAATTTTTTGGTGATGGAGGCTATTGTCTGTTACCATTGTTCATATGAAATGGTGATGGTCACTATCCGTCACTATAAATCATTATTGGTGACAGACCTTAAATGTCACCACAACACCTATACTTTCGGCGACGCCACCTTTGGTGACGTTCAATTTTTGGTGACGAAGGCTCTTTTGACCCTCACCAATGAGCTTATGGTGACCATTTTCACCCCTCACCAATGTGCTTTTTTCTTGTAGTGCCTTGTGGTTGGCCACATGGTAGCCTCTCAATAGCTCTTCCAGTCCCTACCACGAATAAAAAAAGACACTTGTGAAGCCACAGAAGGAAAGGAATATTTTGAGGAATATTCCTTTGCTTATTGTGCATTCTTGTCAAACGTGATCAAACTGTAAAAAATTTACCTATTTGACATTTCGATCAGAACGTGATATATTCCTCATACAACCTTGGTTTTTTGAACCATTCACGATGCCAGAATTAGGAAGACAAGATCTACGCAACCATCCTGGTTTCAGCCCAATCCTGTAACTTTGAATTTTGAGCAAAATTTATAAACTCCTGATCATTCCTCCCCATTGGGAAGCTTTTGGAACCCAAAATACTTGATTACCTATTCAGTAGATGAGGGTATAGCTCCCTCACCTTTCGAACCTCCATCCATTTTTCCTTGCTTGGTTTAGTGCCTTTGAGCCCAACTTGAAGGTAGTCAACACTTCCCCTCTTTGAAGCTCTTCTCCTCCTATCAAGAGTTGAATCTTCTTTGAGCTCATCTAGAAATTCTGGTGAGAAATATTGAAATGAAGGTAGCTGAACATCACTTCCCTGATCATCAATCAAAGGTGGCTCATACAAGTGTAAGTTTTCAACACTAACAATTGAATAAATTTTCATGTAAGAAGGCAAGTCAAGTTGGAATGCATTATTACCAACTTGTTTTATGATCTTGAAATGACCATAATGAATGGGCTTGATATTTTCACCTTGCCCTTGCATCCTTTCTTTGCTAATGTGCAACCATACCTCATCTCCCTCTTGAAGCTTGTGATCAACCCAGTGTTTGTCATACCTCTCTTTTTATTTGCTTTGACTTTTCTGAAACTATTCTTGAACTTGTTGATGTATAATCTGAATTTTCTCGATGAAATTTCGAGCCTTATCAATATCCCTATGGACATCAATTGCAACATCCTTCCCAAATATGAAGTCTAATGGCGATTTTGGAAAATACCCAAAGCATAATTCAAAAGGTGAGGTTTGTGTTGAAGAGTGATTTTCCTGGTTGAAAGCGTGTTGAATGTAATGCAATTTTTCAGCCCACAACTTTGGATGTTTGCTGCAATATCCTCTCAATAGATGCACAATTGTTCTGTTCACCACCTTGGTTTTTCAATCTGTTTGTGGATGAAAAGAGGTACTCTTTTTCAACTTTGTGTCCATCATTCTCGATAAATTTGACCAAAAAATTCCCAATGAACCTGGAATCCCCGTGACTAACAATAGAAGTGGGTAATCCAAAATGAACCCAAACATTTTGAAAATAAATTTCAACAATTTTATCAGCAGTAATGGTTTTCTTACATGGCATAAGTATACACATTTTAATGAATCTATCCACAACCACATAAAGACAATCTTGTTGCTTTCTTGACATAGGTAGACCTCCAACAAAGTTCATGGAGACCCTCTCCCATGGCCTTGATGATATCGGTAGTGGTGTGTACAATCCAAGCTTCCTATTACTAGGCTTACTTGTTGCACACATATAACATCCTCTTATAAAACGTGACACACTATCTACCATGTGATGCCAATAATAATACCTCTGTAGATGTGCCACTGTTTTTCTTACCCCAAAGTGTCCAGCAATAGAAGAAAAATGAGCTTCTCTCATGAGACTTAGCCTCTCTCCTTGTGGAATACATAGCTTTCCCAAATGAAGCAGCAAATTGCTATGCATGTGATAATATTTTTCTTCAACTTGATTCTCTTCACTCAAACTAGCATACACATCTTGAAAATCAACGTCATGTGCATATTGTTCTATGTAACTCTCATGTACAACATAATCATTTTTGAGTAAAGTAGAAGCACTAATGATTGGTCTTAAAATAATGTCTGCAACATTATTGAAAATACCTTTCTTGTACCTTATAACGAAGTGAAACTGTTGAAGCAATCCCATCCAACTGAAATGTCTTGACTACAACAATTTTTTTTTTGACTGCAAGTACTGCAATGGTTGGTGATTGGTGTGTACAATAGTCTATTTACCCATCAAGTAATGTTTCCACTTCTTGGCACATTGTACCAATGCATATATTTCTTTGTCATATGTAGGATAATTATTCACAAAACCATTAAAAGTTTCTGAATGAAAGGTGATAGGCTTACCATGCTACAAAAGTATTGCACCCATGGCATAATCACTAGCATAGATTTGCACCTTGAATGGTTGTCTCAAATTTGGTAATGTAAGGATTGGAGCTGAAATGATATTGCCTTTTAAAGCTTCATAATCTTGCTTCTATTTTCCTCCCCATTGGAAGCCTTTCTTCACACTTGTCATTGCATGCATAGGAGCTGTGATGGAAGTAAAGATAGTAATAAACTTCCTCCAATATCGAGTTGTACCTAAGAAACTTCTTACCTAGGTGACTGTTTTGGGTGTGGGCCAATTCACATTGGCCTCCACTATAGAAGGATCAATTCTCAATTCTCCTCCTCCTACAATATGTCCCAAATATACCAAAGAAGTATTTCCAAACTCACACTTTGGCATCTTAAGAAACAATTTCTCTTTCTTCAAAATATCAAGCACTCTATTCACATGCAAGACATGATATTCTATTGTTTTGCTGAAAATTAAAATGTCATCTAAGTACACAATAACAAAGTCATCCATAAATGGTCGGAAAAAATTCTCCATCACTCGCATGAAATTTTCCGGTGCATTACATAAACCAAAAGGCATAACTAGACACTCAAAGAGTCCTTGTTTGGTTTTGAATGCAATTTTCCATATATCACTTTCTGCAATTCTTACTTGATGATATCCACTTCGTAAATCTAAATTAGTGTAAAACTTTTCTTCTTTTAGTTGATCAATAAAATCATCTATTCTTGGTAGTGGGTAATGATTTTTTACTGTAATCTTGTTCAAAGCTCAAAAATATACACACATGCGCGAAGTCCCATCTTTCTTTGGTATCAAGAATATGGGTGAACTGCATGGCAAGGTGCTTAGCCTTATGATTCCTTTATCCGACATCTCTTTGATTTGCCTCTTTATTTCAACATTCTCCATTATCGACATGTGATACATATCGATTTTTGGAAGAGGAAAATCATATTGCAACTGAATCTCATGTTGAATTTCCCTTTTTGGAGGCAATCCTGTTGGCTATTGAAACATCTCATGATGTCCATTAACCACATCATATAATTCTGATTTCAACTTAGGATCACATCCCTCAAAATATTCATGATTAATATCAACTTTAGGCTTAATCATAAGAAGAACAAAATTATTACTAGAATTTACCAGCCTCTTTACTTGTCCAACATTTACCATAGCAATTTTTGTCTTCTTGTGATGTGTGTTGGGCCAGAATTGTAATCTACGGATAAATGACGCTTCCCTAGAGAGGTGCTAGTCTAGAACAACAGGTGAAAGACTATACTACTATTTATCCTAACTCAGAATAGATACACAAAGAGGATTGTAGGCTTACTTGTTCAGTCGCTTCCAAATGGCTCCTTCTGTCGCTTCCACTACAGCTTCAAATTCAAGTGGTTTGTTGGTTGAATGCTTCCTGCAAGAAAGAACACTGAAACAACAAAAGATGCAATAATATAGATATCTATTAAATCTAGTTAGCTAAATCAGTACAGCATAAACTACATTCATCAACCAAGATCTTACAATATGGAAAATCAAAGTTAACATAGATACATCTAGGGAAAAATAATAAGTACTCTTTATTTATGATGAAAGGAGAGGTTACAACCTAGTGACTGATTTGAAGTGACCTTCCAACAGAGTTTCTAGGTCTCATCACAGCATAAATCTCTCCAGGGGCCAAAATTGTAATCTATGAATAAATTACGCTTCCCTAGACAGGTGTTAGTCTAGAAAAATAGGTGAAAGACTATACTACCATTTCTCCTAACTTAGAATAGATACACAGAGAGGATTGGAGGCTTACTTGTTTAGTTGCTTCCAAATGGCTCCTTCTGTCGCTTCCACTACAGCTTCAAATTCAAGCGGTTTGTTGGTTGAATGCTTCCTACAAGAAAGAACACTGAAACAACAGAAGATGCAATAATATAGATATCTATTCAAGCTAGTTAGCTAAATCAGTAAAGCATAAACTACATTCATCAATCAAGATCTTAAAATATGAAAATCAAAGTTAACATAGATGCATGTAGGGAAAAATAAGAAGTACTCTTTATTGATGATAGAAGGAGAGGTTACAACCTAGTGATTGATTTTAAGTGACCTTCCAGCAGAGTTCCCAAGTCTCATCATAGCATAAAGCTCTCCAGCAATAGCTCCACAAATCAAACTCTCAATTGAAAATTCTCCAACATTTCTCTACTCAAATTCTTCCTTTTCAAACACTTAGATTTGTGTTCAATTTATAGATGAACTGTGGGTTGTTTTGCAATCAATAGCTTTCCAAAAATAGGCAAGACAGGCTTCCAGTCATGTAGATGTCAAATGGACACTTGGATCCAAAGCTTCACACACGTGAAATCTTCTAGAAGGCACTGGCCAAGTAGAGATTCCAGAACAATGAGAATTTCGCTCCCAATGTGACCAACGCACTTTTGAATGTCGAGAAGTGCTTTGCAGAGTAGCCTTGCATGGGGATACTTACATATGCAATGCACTTAGGCCCCTTAGAGCCTGCGTTGGTGAGCTCTCATATGCTATACAATAAGCTTCAAATGATAGAAACCTTTGCTTGATGAAAGTCTTGTTTGATTTGTCCTGTTTCTTGTCTTAGGGCATGTAGAAACTGAGATGATAGGGTATGATAGACCCTTGAATATCGGTCCTAGAGATGATTCCCAGCTAACTAGGTCATTGGGAATAACGCCTAGACTGACCTATAATAGTTGCCCCCTAAAGCATGAGATCCAAATAATAAGAACATTTGATTGAGATTCTTTACACTGTGATGAGCCTGGAAACAAAGTGGAGTGGTCACCTGCATCAATATTACAATACATTAAATCATGATATATCCTCTTTTGATCATAGTTGCTGAGGGTAGGCATTCCCATAGTCATCACATAAACAATCTAATAACATGTACATAATTTTGAAAGTCATCTACATTGGAATGTTGCCCAGATGTAGACATGCCTACAAATATAGGCCCATGTTTGGATGACAATCTGTATGTAAGGTCACCATACAGATGATGTGTACGAAAATCCTGAAATCGCAGCCCAGATGGCTGAAACTAGTTCCAGGGTCTTCTTATCTCATTCACTCGATCATTCGTGTACAAGTCTAGCCATCCAAATATATGATTTTTAGTCAAACATGGAAAGACATCGTTTGATTACGAACCAATAATGTGAGTTGTTAACAAATGCAAGAGAACCACCATTAATGTCAATGGCCCTCAAGGTATTGCAGTACATTTCATAAGGCGTAAATAGATGATTTCATGTTGAACGCCAAACAAAATATTTCGGTCAAAAGTCCGGAAGTGAGGATATTTTCGATGCTCTAACAAGCCTCATGGTACTGAAATCTGATGTTTCTAAGTGAACTTCTTGGATATTGATTTGTCGTTGAAAGTAAGTCACCTTATTGCAAAACAGGAGTTACTCATTTTGGAGACAAGGGTATGACTTGATATAGTAACTTTCAGGGATGACGATCATGAAAATGAAGGTTTACGAGTATTGAAGAAGGATGAGTTCTTAATCACTGGATGAATTCTCTTGAACATATCGGTGACACTGTGATGAGTTGGTAGCATTAACCCAAAACCGAAGTGAAGGTATGATGAACCATAGGTGTGAATGAACCGTCAAGATGATTACCCAACCCAAACAGTCAAAAATGGAGTGAAAGAAGTGTCATGTTCAAGAGCGACTTGCTACCAAAATGAAAATTTGCTCACTTTTCCAAAATTTTCCTCGGTCATTTGTTGACCAGTACCTCTTTATTTTTTAATAATCTTGAGGAGGATAACATTTGCTTGATCTATAATTCAACCCTTCAGGCAAATAAAGTATTGCTATTAAATAATTTAACGAGTCTAGCGATGAATGAAACTCGATTCTTGCCATGATTGATAAGCCCGTCACTATTTTATGTTTTAACGAGCTTAACGACAGTTATAGACCAGTCCTTTTTCACATTTAGAGAGTCTAAAAAAGAGGACGAAAGAGAAATCTAAAAGTACTTTTTCTTAAATTTGTCTCTCAGATCCGAAAAAGTGTAAAATAATATCTAAAAGAATCTCTTTGGTCATGTTTAACCAAGGTATTCGTTTTTTGTAAATAATCTATCTTGGTCTGGAAAAGGGTTAAACTTATACTGAGTAGATATCAACTCATTTACTTTAACAAGCTCAAAAATATAAGTGCTCGGCGATCTTTTTACATTATCAGAGTCTGAAAAGAGCTGAAAGAAGACTCCAGGGGTTCATTTTTTTCGTTGTTATCGAAGCTCAAAAAAGAGATAAAAGTGCACTTCAAATCCTTTTTCATTTTTAACAAAGCTCGAAAAATAAGGAGAAAAAGTATGATTTGTGGTCAAGTCTTTCTTTGAAGTAAATCTCACAACTAATATGTTCATCACTTGTATTTCCTGTTCAAAACAACATCAAATGGATTAAAAATACCTGTTTCATGATAAAAACATAATAAAACTATAGTCATAGCAATAAATTTAACTTGAAAATAATTAAATGACTATTTAAAATTAGGTTCACTATTCATTTTTACCATTCCATAGTTACCATTTGTATTTTGGAGCTCTGAACTTGATTTTTCCCCTGAACTCCAGTGGTCGATTGCGTGCAATTGGTGAGAATGTTTTGAATGCCCACTGCAAGAGTAGGTGCCCCCCAAGCTTCATTTCATTCACGTCAGTAGATTACTGGTTACTAATAGTTGGATGGATTGAAGGTTCATTTACGAGATCAGATGGAAGACTCGTCGTAATTAGGAGAGGATTTGTTTCATTTTTTAATGAGCTTGACACATGTAAACTCTTCTAGAAGGCACTCGCCAAGTGGAGATTCCAGAACAATGAGAATTTCGCTCCCAATGTGACCAATGCACCTTTTAATGTTGGGAAGTGCTTTTCAGAGTAGCCCTGCATGGGGCTATCTGCATATGCAATGCACTTAGGCCCCTTAGAGCCTGTGTTGGTGAGCTCTCATAAGCTATACAATAAGCTTCAAACCATGGAAACATTTGCTTGATGAAAGTCTCCTTTGATTTGTCCTATTTCTTGTCTTAGGGCATGTAGAAACTGAGATGATAGGGAATGATAGACCCTTGAACATCGGTCCTGGAGATGATGCCCAGTTAACCAGGTCATTGGGAATGGCGCCCAAATTGACCTATAAGAATGTTCTCTAACAATTAACTCCTTTCCATATTTGATAAATGATACTTGTTCTCATGGAAATAGAAGATCTCTTTCCTGTCATACAAGTAAGGAATCCCTAATACAATACCAGTTATTTCAAGCAGAACCACATCTAATTCAATTGTGTCAACAAAATTTTCAGTGATTGCAATCCTCAATATACATTTCTTTGAAACCTGTGGATTTGCATCCTTACAAATCCAACCCAATGGATATGTTTTTGGATGTGATATGGTCTCAAGGTTAAGTTTCTTCACCAAATATTTAGAGATTAAGTTTTCTTGTGACCCACTGTCAAACAATGTGTAAATCTTGGTATGCTTGGATATGACCCTCACATGAAACAATTCTATTCTTTCTTCTTCATTTGGATTGTTTATGCGACAATTTGATGTACTAATACTAGGTTTAGCTTCAATTTCCTTTCCCTTCATGTTCTTCAATCCCATGGCTGTAATTTTAGATTCATCACTTGAATGAAATCCTAAATCATGTTGAATTGTAGCAGTAGTTTTATGTTTCCGTTTGTTATTGGGTTTCTTTGGCCTCAATTCATGATGTAATTTCCAACAATGAGTTTCATCATGGCCTTCTTTTGAACAATGTTTACAAACCATTTTTCCTCCCTCTTTCTTAATAGATGCATCCTTTTTTGTTTTACCTTTTGATGTATTTTCCTTAGCTTTACCCTTAAAAGGTCTCTTCCTACCATCTTCAAAAATGTTCTTCCCTCTAGCTTCTAGATGTGTGGCCTGAAAACAAAATTCATCTAGACTGGTGGGGTTAAACATGAGAATAGTGTGTTTTAGGTAGCTATGTAAACCTCCTATATACTTTAGCAAAGTATCTTGGCTTTGCAAATCCACCCCTAATTAGAGAGCTCTCCTCCTAAATTCTTGGGTGTATTCTTGCACATTTTTTCTCTTTAATTACCTAAAGTTATGCCATTTCATGATGGATTTATGCATATGAGCTAATGGATAAAACTGTTTTTTAATAGCAGTAATGAAATATGACCATGATAGAATAATCTTACCATGTTTCTTGATTTCTTCCTTTGTCTTGGCTTCCCACCAAATAAGAGCTGCATCTTCCATTCTCAAAGAATCTAATTGAATTTTTGTATCATCATCTTGAAGGTTTTGTATTCTCAAATAGACTTCAATTTGTTTAATCCAATTATCAAGTTTGTCTGCATTTACTTCACCATTAAACATAGGCAATTCGAACTTAACATCAAGTTTAAAAAAAAAAAAAAATTACCAGTGCTCTTGGACTTTTGTGGCTAATGTAATGAAGAAGATGTAGATGATGATGATGAGGGCGAGGATGATGGCTCTCCATTGCCTCCATTTCCTCTATTTCCCCTCTTTAAATTGTCTTCATCATGTTGACCTCCTAAAGATCCTTGTCCTTCCTTGTGAAGTTTATATCCTTCTCCTTCCAGTATCTCATTCCTTTCTTGATAAAGGATTCTAACCATCTTAGTCATGACAATGAATGCTTTCCTGAACACTCTATCTTCCTCTTTAGGATCAACTTCTTCATGGATTTCTCCTTCCTTTTGAGGCATGCTTAATGGAACTTCTGCTTCATTAGGAGGTGAATTAGGTGGTGGATATTGTGGAAATATTGCTCTCCTTTTCTTTGGCTCCTTTTCAGACCCTTATGCTTCCACCAATTTGTCTTCTCCTCTTTTGATCTTGAGCCTTGTAAGCATCTAAAACTTGCAAACAATTAAACAATTATTTACACTAAACAACACCAAAGAATAAACCCTAGCTCTGATACCAACCTGATTTGGAATTATTGTATTATTTTTGTTGTGCCAAGTGTATTTTCAGTTTAAAAACGTGTGCATAATTGGTTCATTAGTTTGCATAAGGAACAAGGTTTTTCTCCATGATTTCTATATTAATTTTAGTGAATTATAAGCATAAAAAAATATTAAATAACACTGAACAGCAATGTAAAATAGAGAAATAAGTCAGCACATGAAATTTACACAACATGCATGATGAAGCAGTTCACCCCTCCTGGGCTACATCTACTGGTCTAGCTCCCAATGGCTTGTCCATATTTCATTATGCTCAAAATTTTGTTATTACATGTAGTTATAGTGCTCTAATGGTTGTCTTCTCTACACCAATGGCTCCAAAATACTCTAATTAGTCAAAAATGACTCTTCATTCACTTAGAATGGTTGAAAATTGGGCCTCCTACACTTTTTCGCAGTTTCAGCTAGGAAAGCTCCACTAAAAGTGGAGAAATCCACTTAACTGGAGTTAAAATAGAATAGGCTGCCAATTTAGGTGCACCTTCTAACCTTCCTGCCATTTAAACCGTTGCATTAATTGTTTGTGGTTGTGCACATGCACCCCCAAACCGTGGGTTACAACCATCAGCGAAATTCATGGTAGGAGACTCCAATTAAACATTTGAACTCTGGTTGGGCTATCGTCAGGTTTGAATAGACCACACGGTTGGAATTTTAAATTTTTGTTATGTGATACAATATAACTCGGGAACTGCTGGCGGGTTGGGACCGCTAGCGCTTCCCCACCCCCTAAAAATGAATGTTATACACATTAAATATAAGGTGACACCTCATAAGGTTAAGAAATAATGAGGAGATCAGACGGTAAGACGTGTGTGTGCCCACTGGGAGGTATGGGGGTCAATTCCTGTTGACCCTCAACAAAATTTTACAATGCCATTTCAGAGCCATGTGGCAGCCTCTAATTGACTCTTCCAAACAATATCACGAATAAAAAGCTGACACTTTTCAAGCCACAATTGACTCGATGGAAAGGAATATTTCAAGGAATATTCCTTTTCGCTAACTGTACATTCCACCTTGCTAATTCTGCATCCCAGTCAAACCTGGTCAAACTGCCGAAAATTTACTTGTTTGGCATTTCAATCAGAATGTGATATCTTCCTCATATGACCTTTGTTTTTCGAATTGTTCATGATGCTAGAATTAGGAAGACGAGATCTACACAACAATCATGGTTTCAACCCAATCTTGTAACTATGAATTTTGAGCAAAGTTTATGAACTCCTGATCAGTTGGGGTTTTTCACCCATCGATGTTTGGGCCAAAACCATGGATCAATTTTGACATGTGATGGATGGAGATAATATAGGATGGCGAGGAGAATATAACACTTCAATAATCATCAAAATATGAGATTTCCTTGATGATTTATGAATTTTTAAGGTTGACAATGAGATTTTCACACATAAGTCATGTAGGCTTCAAGTGAAAGTGCCAAAGGACATGACTATTTAAGTAGCCCTTCTAAATCGTATCAATAGGAAGGTGAGAGAACTAATTGTAGGCATCCACTGTGCATCCATTCATAGGAGATACACCTTTGAGGTAGTCGATTTATCTAAGGAGGCAGACCAAACTTGTTTGGGACAAATTTTATGGGTATATTTATCTGTTACAGGGTCGTAGTACTACAGGAGGTTACAACATTGTTAAGGGCCTTTTGGTGGATGTATTTGGGACAGTTTGAGGTGGATATTCCTCTGAGGAAGTAGGTTGCATTACTTAACAAAACCTAGATGTGGGTTGCATGCATGTTCTCTCTTGGAAGGGGGTCATGAGGCTGTTATAAGTTACAGGAAAAGTCCCAAGTAGGAACAGGACCCTAGGAGCTGTGTTTTGTGTGCAGTCTGGCCTAGAACATCAGCTAAGTATGGGCAGATTAGTGTGGAGGAAGGTCGTAGTCCAGGAATAGGATTTGGAGCAGTGAAAGAGGGTTGCTACACACTGTAAACAATACTGAACCAGAGCACCAAACCTACAACAATGACATCATCCCTTCATGAGTGCAAAGGTATGGTATTAGTGTTGAATTGGATGTTAGAGGATCAGGCATATTCTGGAAATAATTGATTGAAACCTGTGAGAGCCATTCGGAGGACTTGTCTCGATGGTTGAAAGCCCCTCGTAGGAGCATATTTCATAGTGGAGGTATTAGGTATCATTCGACTGGTGGAGGGCTGCATTTTGATGGCCCAAAGTATCCCTTTACAAGTAGCCATAATGATAGCTTGACACTGGAAGGTTTGGTGAAGGATTGATACTAATGTGTAGCTCTTTGATGGAAAAAAGAAGCTACAAGCTTGGCACATTGGAGCTCAGATGTTGGCTAGCCTAGAAGACCAGAATAGATCAGCCTATGTTTGTTGAAGTAGAAGAAACTTGCAGAAGTGATAGGTGGCAGCCCTCATGGAGACTCTATGTTTTTTCAGTTGATGGACTAAGGAGCATCTAGAGATCAAAATGGGAGCGAAGGACCGACAATATGAGATGCAACCTAGAGACTGCAATGAGATTGTGAATGTATCTTGTATTATTGTACTTGTGGATAATTGAGGGCCATTACATCTTGTACGAGAGCACTAGACTATTGTATTATATGTTAATAATATAATGAAGTTGGGTTACATATATTGTTGTTATTTTTATTATTATGCACATGATTCATTTACTACATTATTTTTTTCCATTTTGCTAAGTAGATTTGTTGAGATTCTTGGTTTGGTAGCATGAGAGATTTAAGATTATATCCTAGACCCAAGGTCATGGAAATTTAATAGAAGGAGTTGGTTCAGCATGCTACCCATATCTAAGATAATATGATCAATATAATGTATAAGAAGGCTCTCTCCTTCCCCTATTTATATAAGAGTAAAATATAGCCAACGACATAAGGCAAGGCGAAGGCTATGCATGCAGCCCAGTCTTGTACAAGATTGTACACCCTTAATAAAAAAAAGGATTGCATATCATCAAGATAAATAAGGATAATAATAGAATACTGAGGAGCAACACCCCTATATCTCAGTAGCCATGACTCATGATAACCACTTGTCCTCACTCTAGATTTATTTTGTAATAGTATGTTCTAGACAATCTCTTCATTCTTGCACATATTCAAGGGGAAACCATTATATGTGATTGTTAAATATGTTTGAGTAGCTCTTCCCTAAGAAGGGAATGTAAGTTTCTAAAGAGACTCACAGCAGTAGGAAAAGGTTCATTTTGGGCATTTTTCTTGGAAGCAAAAAGCCTGGAGGTGAAGCTATTTGACAATATATTCCCTTGTTATATTCATTTGTATGGGATCAAACCTTCAGTATGAGGCACCCATGTCTCTTTAAGGGAAACAATTTTTTTCCATGTTAAAAGAATGATGATTGGGAGCTATTTGGAAAATGGACCTAGAGTCATTACTGCTCTAGGAATTCAATTGGATTGTTATCAAACATAAGCACTTGATTTGCAACATCATAAAGTTTGTTTCCTTGGCTACAAATCAACTGTATATGTTTTGGAAGCCATCGAGGTAGCTTTAAGAAAACAAATTTTTCATGTACATAACAATTTTATTTCTATGAGTATCAAGATTAAATCAAGCAATGTTCGCAACCCTCCCCTCAGCATTAGGCAACCATTGTACCTTAATTCAAAATCCTCGTCTACGATTGGCCTCTCAAATATTATATCACTACTAGTATATGAGCTAGATTTGGCTTCATTATCATGAAAATCACTCTTGTTACAACTCACATCAATGCAGTAGATTCTCTGCCATCCAAATAATTCTTTGAAATTTTCACCTTATAAGAAAAATCGAGGAAAAACTATAAAAATAGTTGCAAGAACTCCATTTACAAGGTGGACCATGACATCGATCTCTGACATAGAATCCCTTACCCATATCGTTAATTTTTAGTGAAATAAAACAAATGACGAAGTAATGGTTTGATTTTTCACTGTACCTGAACAACACTGAACTACAAAGAAAGTGTGTTCAAGCGGCAATTCACCATTTCTCCACTTGTGCCATCACCTTGCTCATGTGAACTAGATTTAAATGGATGCATTTTTCTAGAAATTTTTATCAAATTACCCTGTAATTCACCATTTGTGGAAGCTTTAAGATTTATTTCAGTTAAAATTTATTAGTAATAATACTTTTTATAAATAAACCATAGTTGGTGGTAGATTTAGCGTGTAAATATTTCATATTTCAACCACATTGGCGCGCAAATATGAAAATATTTCATGTTGTAAAAATGATTTCAAAATAATATTTTAAAATTTTTAATTAATGGAATGAATATATATATGTAATTTTATTGAAAATAGGTATTATATAATATTTTTTCTTCGCATTAAAAAGCGTAGTGTCATAAAGTTTGAGAGTTTGGATGTGAAAAACATTATAATTGTTGAAATTGGGAATATTTATTTTCTATATAAGAATAGATTGTGCGAGGGCTTTAGTAAAGTCTCGACACCCCTTGGGAAGTTTAATTCCACCAAAGTGACTTCCACTCCTCATCCCCTCCCGAGGAGGTTTGAACATGTGACCTGAAGGGCACTAAACCCCACGTAAACCAAATGGTCTACACCTCATACGTTGTATTTGTTAGTTGGTCATATTTTTTCTTGGACTATAGTAGTCATTTATATTAATCATTCCTAGTTTTTTGACTTATTATCAAGTTATATATTTTAGTCATAGACTAAATTAATCATTAAAGTTAGTCGCTTTTAGTTTAGTAACTTATTATCTAGTCATATAATTTAGTCCTATACTAAATCAGTCATTTAAGTTAGTCGCTTTTAGTTTAGTCACTTATTATCTAGTCGTATATTTTATCCCTAGACTATATTAGTCATTTAAGTTAGTCACTTTTACTTCGGTCACTTAAAATTTCTCAAATTTAGTAGTATTTCACTTGAAATATAATTTCAGTGACTAACGTTTTTAGTCACCTAGTGAGTAATTTCATCATTTTCTACTAGTGATTGTTTTATATTTTTTCTCTTTTTTTAACCCCTATATGAATAGATGTGTTATGATATTGTTGATCCAATGAAGAACATATGATATTTTTACCTATAACATTCCTTTGAAGACAGAATGAATGCTCTAGACTTTTAGATTCAAGGAGACACGCCTCATGTTGGATTCTTCTAATTAAATTTCCCATTAATGGGTCTAACATTCTATCCTTAGAAATATTCTTTACTCTCAAAATTGACTCCTGAAATTGTTAAATGTGCTTTGTAACTATTTTTTTTAATATTTACCAATTTAATGAAGAATTTATTTCTCTTAATATCATCATAATATCTTATCCATTCCTCTATAAACATTGACCATAATATAATATAATCCATTTTTCTTTCACAAATCCATTGATACCATACATATTAGTCTTGTTATTAAAAAAATGATATGATATATACCTTTTGTAAGGATGCCACTTGGCACAGATCAAAGTCTTGATCCATTTGAAATATCCATGTTACATGATCATTACCATCAATCTCCTCAACATAGATCTTAAAAATATAGTATTTCATTGATACTGACTTAAATCCATAATGACTTGGATCTTGGATTAAAAAATCATGATTATGGTTCTGCAATTCAATATTTGTGCTCTACAATTACTATAGAATACTCCCCATATGAGATTGATTCTCAATATAATGCTTCTCATAATGTTCATGATTTCCTTGTCACCTTGGATCTCCACCGCACTTTTAAGAGAATTCTCTAGTAGTTGACTTTCCAGGGAAATCTTGGATTTTTGAACTTCTTCCTTATTTTCATTCATCTTATTCTCTATTTCTTCCTTATTTCCATTCATATTATTTTTTATTACTTCCTTATTTTCAATCATCTTAATTTTTATTTCCTTTTAAGTTTTTCTTGAGAACCTTATAAATCCACTTTTTTCAAGATACTACCATCTATTTCATTAACTTTCTTGTTTAATTGAGATAACCTAAATTATATATCTTCACTTTACTCATGAGTCAAATTATGAGTCTTCAATAGATTTAATTGGTTAGTATTCTTGTTTGGAGGAATGTTGGAAAATAATAATATTACTCCTATTTATCACAACTTTCAATCACCAAAAATGGATCTTCCAATCAACCAATCAACATTTAGGTCACTAGTAAATTACGTACCATAATTTGGAAAATACCAGAATGATTGAAGTTTTATTGATATATCAATAATATGTGATCCCTTATGGATCTAAAAAATTCTTTGAGATGTGTGTGTACAATTTCACAAGGGATAACTAAATTTGATGTGCCAAGTGAAATTTATGGTAACTTTCCCAAAATTTACTAATTTTTGGCCTCTTCCTATGAGAAGCTTGTATAGTGTGTCGTGTCAAATTCTTTAAATATAAATCTATAATTTGTACATGCGATACTTCTATACATATCTTCAAGCATCTAAATATATCACATTCTCAAAATTTATAGACATGAAGATATAGCGAAAATGTCAACCTAACATGTCTAAAATTTATTTTAGGGCATTTCAATCACTCTAAGTTCCATAGGGTCTAACTCCTAAATTAATAAATTTTAAAATTAAGCGACATCTTCATCAATATTTATCCTTAACATATTCCAAATTTTACTATGTGAAACCTCAAAGAAAATAGTTTATTACAAAAATGGAAAACTTACCTATTTGAAACTAATTTTAGGAGCATTCAAAAACAAGGAATTTCTTAAAGAAAATATCTAATATTACAGTGAATTAATATACGAAATTTTATCAAGATGTTCACTAATATTTCATCTTAATGTGGTCCATGTTTCATGGTTTCAAAATTCATAGAAAAAAAATTAGAATCCAAATTTTAAATTGTTTTGTTTGAGACTAGTTTAAAGAGAATTTCGAAATTCTAAATTCCTTGGAACATATCACCAAAAATTAGTGAACCAAGATTTAAAATTTTGAACCAAATATTGTCTAGTATGTCTTCTAAGAGTTTCACTACTTAAAACCTCCAGAAAAAATAAGTTATATAAAAAATGGCATGACGACATGTTTGAAAAGGAAAAAACCTAGTACCATGAGCTGTTATACCAATTTTTATGGACCTTGCACCCTAAAAATTAGAAGAAACCAATAATTATATTCCTCTTCAACACGGAAGTCTCCTTTTACTATCAATACAATCTAAAAGGAAATATTTCATGATTTGAAGACTAGGTCTACTTTGTCTATATATATGACAAGAAGTACAATTATAATTAAATAGGATTATGAAAGGTTCTAGACTACTTAATAATATAACACTAAAAATTTAAATACTCAATATTTAGGGAATAATAAGAAGTTTCATAGTTAACATGAGGGCTTATAAAAAACATAAAAATAATTAAAATTTTAATGAATATTTCTTTTTAGTAATGTGTAACAATTGTTTGATTTTTTATTACATTGTTCACTTTTTTATCAATTTGATTACATGTCTTTACCCAGGAGGACTTGAAACTGGGAGACTAACGTCCTTGCTCACTCACAATCACCAAATGGGTGAGAAAATGTAATAAAATTAAGTTTTTACCATTTTGAAACATTCTAATTGATCTTTATATTGAACTAGTCAATAACATTCTAATTGATATGTGTGTGAAATAATAACATTCTAATTGATATGTGTATGGAATCAGAGTTAATGAAGTGTAGGGAGCCCACACCTATGTTTTTCTAGACACCATTGCTTCTACCTAGGACTACAATATTGAGTAGTATGTCATGAGAGTAGCTTATGATTGTTTTAAGGTTGTAACGAATTTAGAGTTCCAATTTTTATTTTCTTGGCTCTCTTGGATTATTATATTTGTGCTAGTTTTTAAGATATGGTGGTGCTTATTGTGTAATTCTTTATTAAGGAAAGTGGTTTGTTGAGATCATCGATAATATAATGGGTGTTATTTCTAAACTTTGCATGGATGGTCATAGCTCACTCTTTATGGTATATTTGTAAAAATTGTAGATACAGTTCCTTCTCTTTATTTGGTGTTTTCTACCTATATGAAGAGGAAAATTAATATGGGTCGTAATTTTCAAAGTAAGGAGGATAAGAATCTTATTACAAATATGGGCCCTCGAATGTTTCTCACCCACTAGACCTTGATTTTAATCCTTCCATGGAAATATTGTATGTGGCTATCTGGGGTTAGATTGTTGCATTTCCCTTTTTGCTATGGTGATGGTAATTTCAATCCCATGTGTGAAAAATTGGGTCACTACATCATTAGTTGGAACGGATAATCATTTCTCCTATACTAGAATTTGTGTTGAAATGGATTTTGCAAAAGGTTTCTTAAAGGAAATCCATATTGACCTAGAAGGTTGGTCTCATATTTAGGCTCTAGATTATGAGTAGGTTCCTTTTAAATGCATTTTTTCCATGAGAATGAGAAATTTGCAAAAAACTATCCAAAATCTCTAGCATCTTAGTGTCCTTTTATCTCTCTTTCTTCTTAAAGTGACTCATGAGAAAGGAACATTGAAACCAATTTCAAGGAAGCACAAGAATACCTAGTTAAGAGACCTCATTCGAGTGAGCATGAACCTCATGAACATCCTCTCTATAGTAACAGATATGAACCTTTGAATTCCTCAGAGCAAGAAGTCATGGTTGAAGAAGATTAGTCAAATCTAGATCAAGTTCCTTCAAATAACATCGATCAAGTGCCTTCAAAGAACATCGATTCACCCACTGAAGAAGAGACTACTTCTAACAAAATCAACTAAATCCCTCTTTCAGATAAGAAGGAAGAAGAGGTCGATTCAAAGGAAGAGAAGGAGGTCAATCTCTCCTCTTCTTTTTCCTCGTGTTCAAAATTTCTCAATCAATCAACCAACTTTCACTCTATTAACTAGTAGTAGAAAATATCAAAGAAAGAAATCCCCAAAATATAGTGGGAGAGAGAAAGGTCAATCTTATTAAATCTTAGAAATGTTTTATTTTGTACCATTTTGTTCAAACAATTTGTAAAAATCTATTCTTGTTATCGAGAATCCATCAACTCCACTCTCATAAGGTGAAGTCAACAATTCCCTTTCTTATTTCTTGGGGGAGGGGATAGCTTTTTGCTACATTTTCTTGCTGCATATTTTGGCTTAATGCAAATTTCTTTTTCTAGTTATAGAAATAAAAGTTAATATCAAAAATTTCATTTTCGTTTTTTTATTAGTTGAGAATTAACTAATATTTAAAAAGACTTACCTTTCGTTTTGAAAATATAAAAAGAGAAAAAATAGTTAATTAATTTGTAATAAAAAACATAATAATTATTTATTTAAATTTATGAGTTATTAATAAAATTAGAAAATAAAATTCTTTAATCAATTCACAATAAACTAATAACATAAGCATTATTCAATTAATTGCACTATGATATGTATTTTTAGGTAGAATAGGGAGATGTTCTTATATGTATTTTTTTGGGGAGAGAATAGACAGATGTTATGACATCTACATTTTAAAAGTTAAACAGAGTTTTATGAAATACACTTAGTTAAAAAAATATACACATTTAAATTTAATATAATTCTAACTAGTTTGATTGCATTAACAAAATTTCTAAAATACCAATAATAAAATATTTCATCGTTAAAATTAAAAATTAAATGATAATGTTATTAAATATTTATTATTTAAAAATATTATAGCGATTAAGTATGAAATGTCAAATGTCAAAGTTGTATAATTTCTATCATATTATTCGAGACCGGAAAATACTATTATTGTTGGGCGTAGGGTATAGCATCTCTGAAATTATTTTGGGCTGCGCTTGGAATGTAAACTGCTAAGTAAACTTCCGCGTGGTCACTGTCAAATTATGTTAGGCTGTGCAATGATCATTAACCTTATACATACTTTTTTTTCCCGAGACTTATATATATATTCTCTCAAGTAAGTTACTATTTATTTATTTTAGTATTTTAGTAGTGTGAACTTAGGCGTGGTCACTGTCAAATTATGTTAGGCTGTGCAATGATAATTAACCTTATTCATATTTTTTTTTGGAGACTTCTATATATATTCTCTCAGGTAAGTTCCTATTTATTTTTTTTAGTAGTGTGAAGGATGTATAGTCCTAATGAAATGGCAAATGGTCAGGGGAAGGTTTAGTCTTTACAGATTCTAATTAAATATTAAATACTTTTAAATAGAAAAGTATTTAATTAGAAAAATTTAGGTTTTATAGAGTTTATGGTCCAACTCCAATTAAATATTAAATACTTTTAAATAGAAAAGTATTTAATTAGAAAAATTTAGTTTTTATAGAGTTTATGGTCCAACCCCATGCAAAACTTACAGGCAAAGATATTTCTTTTTAGCGGTCTTGTTGAAGAGCAAATAAATTTTTTATTGTAGCTGAAAGGCCAGGGAAATCACCCAATAACGGGTGAATTCAAATTCCATCACTCCCGTTATTATAATTTGAACTTCCTCAACTATTATTTTGGGCTGTGTGATGTTCGTGAGCCGTGAGACAAAAGTCTCAGGCAGCGCTGCCCATGGTCTGCTGGGAATTGTACGATGATGGCGATACATAGATTTTGCAAACGTGAGTTTTTGGAATTTTACATCAGGCATTGTATGTGGGGCTGTGGTATCGCTTTAGTGTTAACAGCGGTGGTTTTCTTAATGAGTCAACGTCCAATAAGTGTTACAGAAGTTTGACAAACCAATACCGCTAAAATTAATTTCACGGAGGGAATGGTTTCCTGGTAGGGGTGGACTGGTCTCCTGGTAGGAGTGGACCATGGCAGTAGTATTCGATTTTACGATTGTGTTCTTTTGAATTTTACCGAGGACAAGATCTCATGGTAGGTAAGAGTGGTACGATGACGGTAGTATTTGATTTTACGAAGTTGTAATCGTTTTTTCTACCATGTATACGGGACTGTTAAATCGTTCGGGAAGTTTTCCTAGACAAAATCCAAAACACCCATATCTGATACGGATTGTGAAAAGTGCTTTACTGGAATATCAAAATTATATGGTCTGTTACCAGAAAATTTGATGACAAACTTGTTTTTTTTAATATTGTGCTTTAAAATTTTATATTGATTTGTGAATATGAGGTAGTAGTTATTTTTAGATAGATTATTTTTTTTGTTGAGGTAGGGAGAGAAGAGATGTCTAATGTTGTGCGGGCACCAATGATTGTTGTAGTACTGGTCCCACCAATCCACTAGAAATGGACATATGTGCAATTAATACTTAAACAAAAACAAATAACTTTAAGTCCAAATATCTTTAAAATTATGTTCAAAATTTCCCAAAACATTGACTCGGTCCACAACTGTCCATAAATAGTCTAATAAGTATTTAGAGTACAAATCCTATTGTCTCAACTAGAAAACTCATAAAACCATTAATCCTTCCAAAATGGTTTATTCTAGAAGTGCAAACTAGCAGTCACTCCAACCCCACTAATACATTAGGATGTTGTATATCCGAACTGCATATCCATATCCGCACATAATAAAAGTTAATGTAAGCCACCCTTAATTGCTATGTTATTCAACATTTAAACCCATTGCGTTCAATAAATGACACACACCGAATAACAACATTTAAACCCACTGTGTACAATAAATGGCACCTACCCAATAATTTCAAGAAATGACATTCAACCTATTCTATTTCTCATTAAAACAGATCAAAACATATGGATCAACAAAAATAAATTCTCAACCATTGGATCACATCAAATTCAATCTTGATCACACATGCAAAAGAAGTCCAACCACTATTGAAGTTGCATGTTTCACATTCAAGCTATTCACCAACCCTGGAGACAAAGCAAACAAAGCAGCACAAAACACACCCCAAAACATTTCACAATATATTAAGGTTATTTTTTTCAATTATAGCACAATTTTCTTATAGTTTTATTTTAATTTCTGGTTTTCTTACACTTTTATTCTCATTTATGAGTATTTATTTCAATTTTCATATTTTCATTTCTAAGTTTTTATTTCGGTTTTCTTACAGTTCAATTTTCGTGAAAATATATATTTTTTTCTATTTTCCTATGTTTTGAATGAAATAGGACACAACCCCAATGCAGAGTATTGGCTAGTATGGCTAGGTATAGATGAAAAAGAACATAACTCGTTTACAGTTGAACACCAGTTCATCCCAATGCCTGGGCAAGTTTCAATGTTTTAAAGAGAGTGTGTATGTTAAATTTCCCCAAAGCAAAATTGCAAACAATCTCTACACTTGCAGGGGCTTGTCCTTAGGCGAATACTTTGGGTGGCCTTCCAAAAACTCATGGCATAATTCTGAACCACAACAAGTATGAATACCACCTAGGAGTTATCACATCTCATTTTTTACTCAATGCATCTTCAACAATTTCACATGTGGCATCCTTTGCTCTCGTCAAGGAGAACCACCATGGTAGCTTTCCCTAAAAGTGGTCAAAAGAATCTAAATTATCCTTCCCTGCAATGATAGCTCGGTGCAATTAAAGATGGAAGATTGAAAAATTCACAACATAACATTGAATTTTTTGGACACCTGCTACACTGAAAAAACACGTCATCTAACTATTCGACCAAGACCTTTACCTTCTAGGCTTTCATCAAAGATAAGCCCAAGACCTTTACCTTCTAGGCTTCTACCAAATGCAAGCCCAATGAGAACCTGACGGCACAGATTGAATAATAGAAAATATAATATTTAATTTGTTGGAAGCCTACTAGACTGAACAAATGAGTCCTTCAACTAAGTGAAGAAGAAATTTACCTTTTAGGCTTCTAGAAGACTAATGAGGACCTTAGGCGTTATTTTAAAGGAAGATTTGAGAAACCAACTTAAATTTGGTAAGACCAATGAGGACCTTAAGCCTTAATATTAAGGAAGAGTTGAGGGAGCTCAACTAACAAAAATTACAGGACCATGACTATTTCTTCAAGTAAGACCTTCCAAGAGCTAACAAAACATATAGGGCCTTCACTATAGCTTCACGTTAGACTTCCCAAGACCTAAGACCTTATTTGTGCCTCAGTAAGACCTCTCAAGACCTTCAACGATGTTCAAACATAAGACCTTTTATTGGTCCATAAATTCTTGTCTTCCCAAAGCACTATAAAACATGAGACTGCTTTGTAAGAGACATTAGAGATTAATGGTGTAATATTGCTCTTACCGACCATTCTATGAATGTTAATTGAGACTGTATAAAACCAGGACACACAATAGTAAACAAGAGGCTATAAATAAAATCATTCTCTGTATTATTATTATTATAGGCTTTTGTATACGGAAATGGATGAAGAGATGATGAGAGTCATACACTGTAAACTCTTATAAATGGGAAGGGAAGAAATGCACTCATGGAACTACTGATCATTATCTTGCCCCTTCTGCACTGAAGTTTTTCAAGAGAAAAATGAGTTGTGTTGACATGTCTCAATAAATCAAAATTACCATGTCTTCCTTGTCCAAACTTAGGAATCAAATCATTGTCGCAATATGATACTCCTGCAAGCTCTTTAATACCTTGAAGACAAGTCAAGAAAGACCTACTGAAAGAACTCTATCAATGAAAACTATTGTGTATAGATTTATTCTCTATCCAGATTCACCCAAATATGAGTAGCATTGTCTAATAGGGAAAATATCCATTCTGATGTAAGTTGTTTCAGTCAAGTCTTCAAGGAATCCCTTGTATAGACCAAAGGAGGAAACAATACTAGCTTTTATAAAAAAGTTATCAAAACAATCATTGTATTTTAAGTGTAAAAACAAGTTATCAAAACAGTCATTGTATTTTAAGTCTAGAAACAAGTTATCAAAACAATAATCACTGATATATTTGAAGACATACAACTAATTCCATCTGTAGATTTGTTTTTTTAAGGATAATGTAAAAAATCCATACGTATGAAAATATCTTGAGCTACTACTAACATACATATTGATAATTCCTGTAATAAAGTAGAGATATGTTTGGCTTGTATGAAAGCATACTTTTCAATTATTCTTAACTAAATGCATGCAATAATTATGTAGGTAGTTACATCTATTGCAAGAGTTAGTTATGTAGCTCGTACAAGGAGAAGTGGCAGAAGAGTGACCAGGGGTGCCCAGTTGCGATGCACTTCATCAAATGAGGAAATGACAGGTGATGTGAAAGTCAATAATGCTCCAAGCAATGTTGTTGAGGATGACCATGTGGATGAAGCTGATTTTTTCACATCATCACTCATAGAGCTACCATAAAACACAATCCAAGGGTCAAGTTCAACTAAAACGATTAGCGTTATAAGAGGTTGGGAACAAAAATAAATGTTAGCTGCAATTGACGACATAGAGTTTAATGGATATTCAGTATGGTTATCTGCAAAAAAACATGGTATTCCTAGCTCATCAATACATTATTGGATAAATGAGTTCACTCATACCAAACATAGAGGGCCTCTTACAATTATGACTAAAGAGGAGGAGGCTGAGGTGGTTTAGTGGTGTAATTAAATGGCCCAATTGGGACATGGGATAGAGTTCATACGACTCAAATCCACAATTGCACAAATATATCAAGGGAGACCAAACCCATTCAAAGATGGTTTTGCTGGTAAATCATGGTGGTTTGGGTTTAAAAAAATGCATCCAGACCTTGTATTGCATACAATTGAGGGCATTGATAGAGATGGAGCATTAAATTTGCGCCCTATAGTTGTATGTAATTTCTATGATACTATTTCTAATGTATATGATAAAATGTCTTATGGTGCAGACCATATATGGAACTGTGATGAAACAGATTTACAAGTGGGAAAGAATTGCGGCATGTGGGTAATTTCCACGAGAGGGAGTCAAAACATGCCAATGATTTTTCCTAAGAGTAGGGAGTGGATAACCATTTTATGTTGTGTCAATGAAATTGGTGCTTCAATCCTAGGATTTTATCTATTCAAAGGTAAAAATCAGTTGAAAAACTATATATAAAACTGTAAACCAGGTGCATGCATCGCTGCACATCCCCATGCATGGATGACTAAAGAAATGTTTTTAAATTGGCTTTGCCACTTTGCTGCATCTATGCCAGGTTGTGTCTCACCTAATAAAAGACACCTATTGATATTAGATGCCCATGGAAGCCACATGGCTGTACAAACAATTAAGCAAGCAAACAATTTGGGAATTGACCTTTTAGAATTTGCCGTTCATACCACTCAAAAATTGCAACCCCCAGATGTTAGTGTGTTTGGATATTTCAAAAAATATTTTAGGTGAGAGCATGATGCATGGATGGAAAATAATATATTGGTTGAGGTTAAAAGGTTTGAGCTAGCAGAGCTTGCAAGTAAATATTTTAAAATGGATATGGCGCCATCAAATATCAAGGCTGGCTTTAGGAGGACATGAATTTGGTCACTGAATTATGATGCTCTTATGCATGATACTGGTTGTAACCAAGCGTTTCATGTGGATGCTCAGGAAGAAGGGAATTCCAAACATATGTTGAAGTGAAAAAAGTACATGAACATGCTGATGTGGTTGTGGTTGGTAATATAATTTGCCTCTCTCAAGGACAATTATACGCTGATGATGATGAGCATGTATGTGAAACACAATATTTTCATGAACAAATTGATAGCAACATGGAGGTTTTTCTACCAACTCAAGCACATGGAACTTTTGTTGCTGATATTGTTAATGACATTATTGAACATGAAGTTGACAATGCAGATGTAGTTGAAAATGAAATTGATGATATTTTTAATGCAGATGTATTTGAAAATGAAATTGTTGATATTGTTAATGCAGATGTAGTTGGGACTCTGCAGAAACCCTAGCCAGTCGACGCCACTGATCTGCCGTTTTGGCTTGCTCTCGATCAGCCTACGCGGTTTGGTCACTACCCATGGCTTCCAGCTCGGGGGGGGAAGGTCAGACCCCCCCTGTCAAGAATGATGGCACCCACATCAGCTCGGTGCAGAGCAACGAATCCGCCGACAAAAGCCAGGAAACGCCGCTTCCTAAAGCGCCGAACACGCAAACTCAGCAAGAGACGGAGGTGCCCAAATCCTCGACCTGCAAACCCATCGCTACAGAAAGACCCAATATTGAACTCTCCAGTCATCGGATAAACGCTCGAATCCAGTACATGAGAGATCACGCCCTCATCGGCAAATTTATTGGCTTCTGGCCGACTGAGAAAGCCCTATATGGCTGGGTCGCTTCCAAATGGAAGCCCAAAGGGCAAGTTACGCTACAACTGGGACCAAAGGGATTCTTCACAACGATCTTCAACTGCCTTGAAGACAGAAACAGAGTAATGGATGGAGGGCCTTACTTTTTCAACTCAGTTGGGTTATATCTCCGGAACTGGGTAGAAAGGTTCAACCCAGACAAAGAAAACTTCAACTGGGCACCTGTCTGGATACGCCTATACTCGCTTCCCCTCGAGTATTGGGACGAGGAATCACTCCAAGCAATCGGCAAAGGTCTCGGGGAGTTCATCAAGATTGTAGAAGAAACAAAGCTCCACAGATACACTTCATATGCTCGCATCTGCGTCCAAATGCATCTGGACAAGCCTCTACCGGATGCTGTAAGTATTTACCATGATGATTTTGAATGGATTCAGCCATTAGACTATGAACATGTCCCTTTCAGATGCAGAAGATGCCATGCACTGGGTCATCTTTATAGAGATTTCCCCCTAACCGCACAGGCTCAAGCAAAAGAGGCGGAGGTAGCACCAGAAACTGATGGCTTCACCAAAGTCCCCCAGAGAAGAAGGAATGGCAAGAAACCTTCCACGACAGGTAAGAAACCCTCTCCCTCTTCCACTGTTCCTTCCACTAGTAACAGCTTTGCTGCTCTCTCCAACCATGATCTAGCCTCTGAAATCGACCCTAGCCAGGTTACAACCCCCTCTCATCCTTCAGCTCTCTCAAAGCCTTTAGCCAAATCCAACCCCATGCAAACCCCAGACCAAAAACTTCCTTCTTCAAATAACCCTGACAGCAACTCTAACGAGATCAAGCTCCTTCCCTGGCATCCTGCCACAATGGAAGTCGACAACCCTAATACCCAACTTGATGCCTCTGTCAAAGCGCAGATCAGTGGAGGTCAAGAGACTTTCATGGAAGACGATTCCGAAACCCTAGACCTGGGCGAACTCGATATATCAGAGCTGGAGGAAGCCTGTATAAATCAGAATTTTGACACCATCAATCCTCATCAAATTGACAAATTGGAAAAGGTATTCTCCCACACTCATCAGCAAAAAAAGCTAGGCATCCAACCTGGTAGCCATTGGGACAGCCTCAAAATCACAAAAGAATCAAGGAAACGAGGGAGAAAGCCGGACTGGCAGTGTACCATCACCATAGGGCAAATATTGGTCGACTCAGGCCGATATCCTAAGCTTACAAGGTTCTTCAAACCTCTGTCAAACAGTTCCACATGAAGTTAATCTCATGGAACATTAGAGGGCTCAATAGCCCTGGAAAGCACAAAATTCTCAAAAATATGATACAGAAAGAAAGACCCAATATACTCTTTCTTCAAGAAACAAAATGCAGCAGTGAAACTCTAGGAACAATCCTGACCAGGGTTTGGCCTAGTTGTAGCTCAGCAGCAGTGGACGCATCCGGCTCTTCAGGAGGCCTTGCTATAGTCTGGGACACTCTGTCTATAGAACTCTCCGACTTTCATGCGGCGCACCATCTTATACAAGCAACTTTTCACCCCATTGGAACTAACATTCACGGGCATCTATCCAACGTTTATTTCCCACAGGAACAGGCAAGGAAATTAGATCTTCTCCATACCATGGCAAATTTAAACTCAAGCAGAACTCACCCCATATGGATAGCTGCAGGGGACTTCAACATGATCACCAAGATGGGAGAAAGAACAGGGGGAAGACCCAGGGCAGACCAGGACAGCGCTCACTTCAGAGAATTCATAGCCAATAATTGGCTAATAGACATTCCCTTCTCAAACGGTACGTTCACTTGGAGTAATAAGAGAACTGGTACTCAGCAGATCGCTTCAAAGTTAGATCGTTTCCTCATGTCTGACAACATCATCCACATAGGAAGGGACATATCGGCTTCAATACTTCCGCAGACAGGGTCAGACCATTGGCCCATTATGCTCCATTGGCAGAATGTTAGCATTCAATACCAAAAACCATTCAAATTTGAAGCCTTCTGGCTCTCTCACTCTTCATTCAGAGGCGTTGTCACTCAAGCCTGGCAGAGCTTTACACCACCCCCTGGCTCGAAAATGTACCAATTTCAACAAAAACTCAAGCATCTCAAAGCAGTTATCAAGAACTGGAATGTCTCTGTCTTTGGAAACATCTTTCAAGAAATCAAAATCCTTGAAAGAAAAATGGAAGATATTCAGCAAAAAATCATAAGTGGAGGAAGAACTGAAGAGCTCGCTACTCAGGAACAAGACTTACACAAGCAACTAGAGGACCGGCGTAAGCAAGAAGAACTCCTCTGGCGGCAAAAATCTAGAATAACCTGGTTAAAGGAGGGGGAGAAGAACAAAAAATTCTTCCACAGATCAACAATACAAAGAAGAATGCAAAACCGCATCCCTCATATAACCACTCAACAAGGAGCAAAAGTGGAACAACAAGAGGAGATCGAACAAGTTCTTCTGGACCATTTTCAAAGCATACAGCAGGAAGACCATGCAGTAGACAGACATCCGTCTATAGAACAAATTACACAGCTTATCCCCAAGTTAGTCACAGAGGAACACAACAGGATGTTACTCCGCCCAGTAACTCTTCAAGAAGTTGAATCTGCAGTAAATCAAATGAAGGATGGCAAGGCACCCGGACTTGATGGCTTCACCTCAAATTTTTTCCACAATTTTTGGGGTCTTATTAAATAAGAAGTCTGGCAGCTAGTGGAAGAATCCAGAGCTGCTCACTGGCTTCTCCCCTCCTTAAACGCTACATTCATAGCCCTGGTTCCGAAAGAAAAACAGCCTAGCACTCCGGAAAAGTTCAGGCCTATTGCCCTCTGCAACGTAATCTATAAAATCATCTCGAAGGTCATCGCCAACAGATTAAAGCCATTGCTCCCTCTCCTCATATCGCCAGAGCAAACTGGCTATGTTGAAGGAAGGCAAATCATGGACGGCATCATCCTTACGCATGAAGTTATTCATTCTCTCAAAACTTCCAAAAAGCCAGGTATGCTCCTCAAAATTGATTTATCAAAAGCATTCGATAAACTAAGTTGGCATTATATTCAAAGCATCCTTTTAGCTTTTGGCTTTGACCGCATGTGGATAAGATGGGTCATGTCCCTCATCACAACGCCCTTGTTCTCCATTCTTGTCAATGGCATCCCTTCTATGCCATTCAAACCTTCAAGGGGCATTAGACAAGGCGACCCCCTTTCACCCTTCATCTTTGTTCTCGTGTCCGAGGGTCTTAGCAAGCTCATCCACCATGCTGCCCTCCATAACCGTCTGCGTGGTCTCTCTCTTCATGGCTCTCTCACCACTCATCAACAATTTGTTGATGACAATATGCTATTCGGGTTCCCTTCAGTCCAAGAAGCAAGATCTTTCAAACATATCCTTAACCTCTTCTCGAAAGCCTCTGGTATGACTGTCAATTTCACTAAATATCAGCTCTTCTTCTTTAATACCCCTCCTCTAATTCAAACCAGCATAATCAGAATCCTGAGTTTTACTACCGCCCATCTCCCTTCCAAGTACTTAGGTGCCCCTCTTATTGCAAATGCCATTAAGCACTCTACCTGGAATCTTTTATTAGACAAACTGGAAGCCCAGCTATCCTCTTGGACTTATCGAGCGCTCAACATATCCAACAGACTCATCCTCATCAAAGCGGTTCTGCAATCCATGCCTTTGTATCTCTTTTCTGTGCTTGCAGCTCCAAAGTGGGTTCTTAATCAAATCAAAAATCTGCAACGACGATTCCTCTGGGGCTCTTCTGACCAAAAACGCAAGTGGGCTCTGGTCAACTGGAGCACTGTATGCTCCCCCAAAGCAGCTGGAGGTCTGGGGCTCAGAAATCCCATACACAGCAACGAAGTCATGGGGGCAAGACTTTGGTGGAACTGGCTCTCTAATCCTTGGAAACCATGGGCCAAAATTTGGACAGCTAAATATGCTAATAACAGACCGCCTGAAGACCTGGTCAGGCTTCACCACGGAGAAGTTGGCTCACTCATCTGGAATGCTGCCAAGCAGCACTTCGCTCTCATACAGCAGCACAACTTCTGGGAAATCAGAAATGGGCACACAGCCAGATTCTGGACAGACTCATGGCAGCAACACCCTCAACTTATTGAAACTCTCAGTCTCTCCGACAACGGCCGCCCCAATCCTCTGGCAGAAATCAAAGTCAATCAGAGCTGGACTCACACTGTCCTCAGTGATTTCAGGCAATGGCTACACCCCACCTCTATTCTGCCCAATGCAAATAGTAACACTCAGGAAGCCCTCCAACAAGAATTGCAACGAAGGAAAATAAGATACTCAGAGGAACCAGATGTCCTTCGCTGGGGATACTCGCCAAGAGGGATGTTCACTACGAAGGAAGCCTTCTCTCTAATGCATCCGATTCAGCTGCCAAAAGACAGGCTTTAGCAATTCGTCTGGGCTCCAGGAACCTGGCCTAAAATATCCACCTTTCTCTGGCTACTTAGTCATAAAAGGATCCTTACCTGGGACAACTTGCTCAAGTGTGGCTTCAGAGGCCCGTCTCAATGCCCGAATTGCAAACAGAATGTGGAAACAGCACAGCACCTTATGATGACTTGCCATCTTGCTCTTCAACTATGGGAAAAAATATGCTTCAGAAGTCAACGCAGCAAACCAAAAGGGGACATAGTCACCATTATGCGCCTTTGGCCCTAGCGTCCTTATAACAGTCCCATTTTAAACTATCTCTGGCAGTTAATCCCTGGCTTCCTATTCTGGACTCTTTGGAAGGAGCGAAACAACAGGATCTTCAAACATCAAGCTACTCCCCTGGACATCATTTGGGACAATTTCAGTAAAAATCTCCAAGAGACTCTTGCTCTGCACCCATGGCAGGAGGAGGATCTACCCAAGCAACCGAAGGAAGCAGAAATATGGCACAATTGGCAATTGAAGATCGTGGTCACACCAAACACCTCTAAGCAAAAGAAGCCAGGTATCCCAATCCCTTGGATTCCTCCTCCTCCAGGCATCTACAAGCTAAATTTTGATGGCGCCTCAAAAGGGAATCCAGGACCAGCAGGCTTTGGAGGCATTCTCAGAAATTCTGAAGGGAACACTATTGCTATTTATTATGGCTCGATAGGCTGGGATACTAATAACTCGGCGGAGCTGGAAGGACTCTGGCAAGGACTTCTCCTCTCTCACCTGTACAATCTTTCGCCTATCATAGTAGAGGGAGATTCGCAGATCCTCATCGCCATAGCTACTCAATTTCTTCAAGGTGCCAGCACTAATAAAGTTGCCACTAGCCAGAGAATGGCCTCACGTCTCAACAATCTCAGCAGATGGTTGGACAACAATCAATCCATCTCCTTTGTTCACACCAAAAGAGAAGGTAATAAGGTTGCGGACCTCCTAGCCAATCTAGGAGTCGACAGCACAGACTCTCTTAACCATGGCCCTCTTCATACTATTCATGATAGGGACATATTACAGAATTGCATCAAACTGGTGCAAACTGATCAAAATTCACCGGATGCGGTTGATCATTAGACTTATGGGGATCTTTGGCCCGGGCCATATCCCAAGGCACACAGCGCGTAGTGGCCACATGGCCCTCCACGGCGCAATAAACGCTGCATTCATTCCGCATGCAGATCGCATTAACTATCCCTCGTGCCGGCAATACATGCACCTTCGTCCGCCTGGTTCAAGCATCATGGTCGCTAGTTCTTGGTCCGAAGAGATCGCAGTCGCTCTGCATAGTTGTATGGTCCCCCTGGGCGGTGCGTGCCCTGCCCATTGTGACGAGCCAAGCGCTCGCACAGTCACAGGCAGGCATTGTTCACTATACAGTTGTATTGAATTTGATCCGGGAGCGCACTTCTCCAACAGCGTTTTTTGCCCTGGTGCTTCTGCGGCCCCGCAACAAACTTCAGGCACTTCTGATGTTCCGATTCACACTCCTGATGCACCTCAGCTAGTTCCTGATTCTTATACTGCTGCCGCTCCTCTTCAGACTCTCGAGTCGCTCGATACTGCTCCACTGGACTTCGCCATGCCTCGACTCAGGCAGCGCATGACTGCCCGTCGTGGCAGCACTCGAGGAGGCCCGGCTGGGGAACGCCCTTCTTCCAGCAGACAATTTTCAGATTTTCCCTTCGGTTCTGAACATGGTCGACCCCCGGCCTCCTTTCCGCCTGAAGCCCCCCATCGCTTCTCCACCCCCGCCTCTCAGCCCGCTAGCAGCCATTACATTCGCCAGACCACACAGAGGGCGGAATTGAGGTTTGACAGTGTTTTCAATCGCCCTTCTATTACAGCTATTATCACAATAACCCTGCGTGAGGATGCCACCCTTAGCCCGCCAACATGGCCTGCTTCCTCTCCTGTTCCTCTCAATCCCATTCCCACCACTGTCGAGCATCGTTCCCCTTCCGCTTCTACGCCCCTTGCGAGCCCACCCGAACCCATTGGCCTAGCCAATCCCCCTACTGGCCTCTCTTCTTTGCAGGTGAAAGCTGAAGTTGATCAAGGTGCAGAAGACCTCAACAAGAGCACTGAAGCGGAGGATCCTGATGACGATTTCAGCTGCCCAATAGTGGAGGAACAACCATCTCCTGCCCACTCCAACTGAAGCAGCAATGATATGGCGCAGTATGGTCCTAAAACTTGTCTATTTTTTTAGCGATGCTGGTTTTCTACAACACACTACAGCTTACTGGTTGTTGTTAATAGTAGTCCTAGCTTTCTGTTACTGTTTCATAACAATTATAACTGATACACCGGTTTCCCTATACAAGGGCGGTGAGACTGCTATTATAGAGTTGGTTTCCCTATATGGGCAGCTCAGTATCAGACTTATGTTTGTCTTTCAAGCCCAGTTTCAGGCTAGTGTAGATGAACTGGGGCAGTTTTGTACCACTATATTTTCATAAATAGAATTAGACTAATTTAGAAAAAAAATAAAAATGCAGATGTAGTTGGAAATGAAATTGAAATTGTTGATATTGTTAATGTAGATGTAGATGAAAATGAAATTGTTGATATTGTTAATGACATTGAAAATGACCAGTTGAAATTTCCAAGCCAAGTAAACCCACCATCATGGCTCATAGAAGCCATGATTAATTTGAATGCACGTCGTGATTGAAGAACCAATAAACAAAACATGAACATTCCTTCACAACTGACTGAATCGAACAGTGAAATTCCTCATTGTTTGTGGACAACAGATCAATGGAGGAAGACAAAGCACATAATGAGGCATCAGATGAATATAACAATATAGTTCAATAAATTGTCATGGATATTGAAAGGCAAGTTCCAAGCAATGACATGTAGGGGGAGGGGTGGGAGGTGGCGGGGTGGAGAAGTTACTTGGGAGGTTCCTAAAGCTACCAGTAGAAAGAGAGTCAATAAAAAAGAAGTAAGTCACATCCAGTAGTCTTTGTTTGGGCTGAAGTTTGCCTCAAAAGACTATATGAAACTCTTAGTTGAATCTTAAAAGAAACATAAAAAGTTGAAATTCAAGAATTAAAATAGAAAAAATGATCTAGCCAAGGAGAAGAAGGCAGCAAGGACTGTTGCAGCACAACATCGAGCATATGAAAGGCTTGAAAGAGAGAGAGCAAGACAAGAGAAGGAGAAACAAAAATAAATGGCAAGATAGGAAAATGAAGCAAGAAAGCCTAAACAAATGCTTGAAAAGGAACAAGGATGACTGATATGGTTGACATAAATGCCAGCAAAGTTGATGATACCAAGGAAATGTCCAACACATTGGACAATATTGCAAAAATTACACCATTGTTCCAAGACCTCATAAACATCCAAGTGTCTCACTATCAAAATGGGGGTTTAACCACTTGCCTTATTCCTACCACAAGAGGTGTGAATTTAATGTATTCTCATCACACACCTCCACTTAGTGCAAGTGTGAGGTATGTGTATTCAATTCCTCCATGGTTGGAAAGGAAAATCTGGTCTCAATTATATGATAGAAATCAACCACAACTTAATAAAACCTTCTTAGGAAGGCCAACCTACTGGGCTCAATCAGGAAACTCAAGGTTTGGCACTGAAGACTCTCAAGGCCATAAATAATAGGGGTGTTATATGTTTTTTGTTGTAACCACATTATGATGTGGATTTTGGATGGACTGTCTATTTTTATTGTTACACGAAGGTTGATTTATTCCATACTGTATTCGGCATTGTAACCAAAATCAATCTTAGAAGGAACATCTATAGTATATTATAATGGAACATTCTGACATAATGACATGAGAATGTTGTTAGTCATGTTAGTTTTTTGATACTGTATACTGTTAGTTCTATTAGTTTATGAATATTTTCTAATTTTTTATATGTTTGGACTTTTTTATCTTAATAGATCCAAGATTTCCCCTACTACACTAAGTATAATTCAAATTTTTTCATCATACTTTGAAAACAAAATCTCACATATCTATCCACACACGATATGCAGCAAAGCATACCTCTTTATACAACCACTATGATAGAACAATGAGATGTGCAATATAAAACCGTAGTATAGATTTCTCATAAACAGTTAATACATAGCCATGTTATGGAGTTCTCATAAACCATATGCAGTAAAGCATACATCTTTATACAACCACTGTGATAGCATAGTGAGATGTGAAATGCAAAACCGTAATATAGAGTTCTCATAAACCACATGCAGCAAAGCATACCTCTTTATAAAACCACCGTGATAGCATATTGAGATGTGCAATATAAAACCACAATATAGAGTTGTCATAAACAGTTAATACATAGCCATGTTACGGACTTCTCATAAACCATTGGTTCAAAACTAGAAACCCATGGTGAGAAGATGGGTATCTAATAAGAACTATATCATCTCCAAAATCAAAATAACTATGCAGAAATTTATGGTCGGGATTCTCCCTTCCAACCTAGTTGGACATTCTGTTATCCACTATGTAGAAAATGTCATTAACAAGAGTGCACACTATCACTCCTGAGGCATAGGAGTATGAGGGTTAGAAGACTTACAGTGAAGGAAAATGCCAATATGCAGAGCATATTTGAAACACCAATCCACATTCACACTCATAAAAATGACAAGATTTTTGTAGGTGGCGAAGGAAATTTTAACACCAATTTTTATTTTTTTATTTGCAACAACCAATATAAAATGAAAAAATTGATAGTAACAAGAGAACAAGAGAAATTGATATGAACAAGAGAACAAGATGCATAAGGCTAGGAGTATGAGGGTTATAAGACCTACAGTGAAGGAAAAAGCCAAAATGCAGAAATTGATACTAACAAGAGAGCAAGATGCATAAGGCTAGGAGTATGAGGGTTAGAAGACTTACAGTGAAGGAAAATGCCAATGTACAGAGCAGATTTGAAACACCAATCAACAATCACACTCATAATAATGACAAGATTTGTGTAGGTGGTGAAGGAATTTTTAACACCAATTTTTATTTTTTTATTTTCAACCACCAAGCAAGGACCATAAAGATGGGATTAGCTACCACTTCACCTCTTCTTAAAACTATAAAAATACAACACCTGTTCTTAAAACTATAAAAACGGAGACCAATTTACACAGACTGCTTATAAAGTATGATCACCTAGGGAAGGAAGCAATGGAATCCGTAAGGAATAAGGATACCACCCTTACGGTCAGAGGGAATAAGAGCTTTCTTCGCTCATATCTAAAGAGAAATAGAAATATAAATAGTCCCCACTCAAGCATCCCTCGCTCAAAAAAGATTTCGGCAATAAGAACTTCCGAATCAGAACATCTTCCTTCTAGTTGATATCCCTTCCATGAATAAGAACATAAAAACACAGACTAATTTACACACTAGAAGCCAATAATTATTGCAGATAAAATTGCTAAATTGCGAAATATTCTAAAACCCTACATTTAAAAAAACAACAATTTACACATTGGAATCAAATAATTATTACAGATAAAATTTGTAAATTGTGAAATTTTCTAAAACCCTATTCTAAAACCCCACATTTAAATGTTCAAAACACAAAATTTAAGTGTTAAAACCCATAGAAGCCAATAAAACTGCAACTAGAGAGCCAAATATTCCAACACGGAATTGAAGTGTTAAAAAACGCAGTAGCTGGTTGGTAGGAATAGAATTCCTACCGGGGAGCTACAAAATCCAGCTGGAGAGTCGTAGATGGCAGACCTCTCCAGACTTTGCCATTACCTGCAATGAACACTACAATAGACACAAATTAGCAAAATCCGACCAAAAAAAAGCAGGAAAATGCAAAAAAACACAAAGCAATTCCAAAATTACCTGAATGGACCTCAAAACCTCCATGTTGACCACCGAACCAGCTCGAAAATCCCACTATCTCTTTGGAAAACAAGATTCAAGCAACCCCTAAACCGTTTAAAAACTCCTGCAAATGAAAACATCGAACGAACAAGTCCACAAATCTGCGCAGCCAAGAACAGTTGAGGAGCAAAGAAGAACAATTGAACGAAACGAATAGGTCCACAAATACGTGCAGGGATGAACTATACCAAACCACAAGAGAAACAACATATAATAGTGAACATGTTCACATAGGCGGTCCAGGTGCAGAAGCACTGGCGCCTCACAAAATAGACACTGGTGAAGGTCACTGCCCACACTCTAGGCCTGAACAAGAATGCATTGCGTTTGCGACCCATGGCGATAAACAACAGGATGCAAACCAGAACGGTACCATAAATCGTGTAATTGAAGAACCTCACCAACCGCAATAGGTGGAAGAAGGAAGATGACACGTGTGGTACCATTTTCCCGGTGCTTACCACGTGGTTTGCCTGCATGGAATGGACGGTGCCCATGTAATGGCTTCCCTCCCCTAGTTATTTTTAGACAGATATTATTTTCTTGGAAAGGCAGAGCAGGGAAGGTACAAAATTGACATGCACAATAACATGAGCTGAGGTTCTTCTATTGATCACAAAAACTTGATTTGACTACAATGAACCTACCATGCATCATGGTGTATTTATCCTTTTTTCAGTTAGTGACTCACTCAAAATAACTTTAACATGCCCTTCACTCAACTCAAACTCTAAATCTGCAGTGCATTCCATGCTGGAGTAATTATTATTTCCAACACTCCCCTTAATTATTACGACTGTATGGCTCAACATAACTCAATCATCACTTAACATAACTGAAATAGGTGTGCTAAGTTTACAATGACTCAAAAAATTTACAATTTTTCATTTTCTCTTTTGTATCCTCTAAATTGATCCAGTTTCACTTTTTTTTTGCAGAGGAGAAAGGCACAAAATTGACACACACAATAACACTGCTACTCTTCTATTGATCACACAAACTTTATGAGAATACAATGAACCTATCATGGTGTAATTATCCTTTTTCAACAAGTGACTAAATAACTTCACTCAAAATATCTTCAACATGCAACACTCAATAAATCTAGTCCTTCAAAATATAGACTAAACTCAAACTATTAATATTAAACTTGACTTAAATATCAATGATTTTATTGAACTCAGACTCTAAATCTGAACTGAAATCCATTGAAAAGTAACTATTATTTCCAATACTTTTTCTAATCACAATATCTCACTACTCTCCCTCTCTAGCATTAAGTTTCCTTTTTTTGAAATTTATATTGATCATGGCATATGGAATAGTTAAATATTTCTGGAAAATTTTCGAAAATGGAGAAAAAATCTTATGTCTAATTATTAAAAAAAAAAAAAACAAACACACGCAACTTCTACTAAGCACAATAGCTCATTATTATTTATAACATTAAAGGTGTGGTCATTGTATATGGGACACTTAAAAATATCAGAAAGTTAAGAAATCCAATACACCCCTATGTGATATGGATTGTGAAAAGTGATCGAAAGTTAAGAAATCCAATACACCCCTATGTGATATAGATTGTGAAAAGTGCTTAATCAGGTTTGGAATTTTTAATTTATTTTATCGGTGAAGTTAAGTTATTTGATAAAAGACTTTCTACTAAATATAATAATTTATTACTTTCTATAACACTTGAAAATTGTTTATGAAATATATGTCAACCGTATTCAATTAAAGCCATTACTTCAACTTTTCTATTTATTCCTCTTTGTGTACACTGTCAATTTCAATGGATCAACCAAAAATAGAACAAGAAATAAGGGCCACAAATAAACAAATTATCCAAGTTAATCTATGTTTAAATCACTAGTTAAAATTTATGAAGGTAAACTAGGTTTCGAATGTAAGATTTGAATTATTTTTTTGCCTTTCATTTTTTAGGTTATATATTTGTGAACCTGAGATAGATTTGTAGGTAGTTAAAATATTGTATTAAACACAAGAGTTCACCTATGAAGTTCACCTATCGATTCCGATTTGCAGTATACCACCCGTATAGTGATCTATTGATAACACTGATAAAATGTTTATGTTTATGAAATATATGTTAACCGTATTCAACTAAATCCACTACTTCAATTTTTGTATTTTGTTTAATCTGTATTACTTTTCCTGTCTATAACAATGCCACCTCGAACAGATCAACCAAAAAATGAGACAAGAAATAAGTACTACAAGTAAACAAATTATTAAGTTAATTGTTATTTAAATCAAGTTTAAAATTCACAAGTCAGTTTCAGGTCTGGGCTATAAACAAATTATTAAGTTAATTGTTATTTAAATTTTTGACTGAATTTTTCATAATTTTACCAGATTATTTTATAGTTTTTTAGATTGCCTCGTAACATAAGTAACTGATAAATTGTATATTAAAAGGCCGTTGTCTAAAAAAATTGACAAAATAATTTAGAAATTCTGGTCAAATTAAGAAAAATTTAGGCAAAGATATTTGAAAATCTTGATTATAATAGTTAAACTTTAGTATTTTAGGTGCTCCAAGAGTTTTTGATAATGCTAAATCCATTTCCATTATTTAAAAACAATTCAAACAGTCCATCTAACTAATATTTTAAATTTTTATTACTAAATTAAAAAAAAATAGACTTCGAAACTATGTTGACTATGTTGCTGCGTATGTGAACAACTCCGATCAAAGTAAATGGATTACGTCAGACTTACCGCACATCCGGACTATGTTGTTGCGTCCGTAAACAACTCCTATCGAAAGTAAATGATTACGTCAGGCTTAGCGCACATCCGGACTATGTTGATGCGTCCGTAAACAACTTCTATCGAAAGTAAATGCATTGGGTCAAGGGTTAGCCCACATACTGAACGACATGGATCGGATCTAGTTGGCATCCTTGCATCCTCTACTGGAACGCGCCAAACTTATCCTGTATCCTGAAGTTATCCTGAAGTTAAATGGTTCCAGTGGTCATCCCTGCTTGACTGCATGAAACTTGTGCCACTAGTTTTGTGAATCAAAAAAGCTTGAACTGAGGGCTTTCTCCTGGGAAAAAGAGTTCCCGACGGATGAGTCAATCACATCAATTTTATAAATCTATACGGCCCATAACATTTGCCCTAAAAATGAGTAAATTATAATCTACATTGAGCTTCCTGGATCCTTCTGGCTAGAAATTATGCAAATACTTTCTGGGCAGAAAGTGCCCATGTTAGAGGACGGTCACCATTTAAGAAAAACGCCGACAACTTCAGCTTCTTGCTCTCCTCAGACACGGCGGACTTGAGAGAGAGATGTGTATATATATGTAGAGACATATTTCAATCCCCACACTGAACAGCCTTGTATTTCATGAGTTTCCTTCAGCGATCCCAACCTCTGTGCGCCTACCCCGTCCCAAAATATGGAGTATGGTTCCCCGCAGGAACATGGCCCTGCGAATGCTCGACCAATAGTCGATCGCAAACAAGCGTGCCGGAAGTTTAAAGGAATCCGACTACGAGAATGGGGGAAGTGGGTTTCTGAAATTCGGGTGCCGAAATCGAGAGAGAAGATATATCTGGGTTCCTACAATACCGCCGAGCAGGCAGCCCGGGCCTTCGACGCCGCAATGTATTGCCTGAGAGGGCCCAACGCCAAATTCAACTTCCCTGATTCTGTGCCCGCCATTCCGTCCCCGTCCACTCTTTCCGCTCAGCAAATTAGGGTTGTTGCCGCCAAATATGCCTTGAACGAACTCCCTTCGACTTCGTCCTCTCTCCACCATAGCATCGGCAATAATAGTGAAGTGGAGCCTTCGCAGTCATCTATGGTAGCCGAAATGGAGTTGTCGAACGACGAGCAGCAGAAATCAGAGGAGTTGGCCTTTTGGGAATCTCTGTTTGCGAGATCAGACCCCGATGGTTTCCTGAATTTGGAAAAAATCCCGTCTATTGACGAGGCGATGGCGTTGGAGCTCATTCCGACTTCCCAGGAGGCGGAGGAGGCCAACATCTTGATTGATGCGACAGGCCTCTGGAACTTCGAGGAAGTGTGACTGTCGCTGGTAGATCGGATAATTCGAAATAATTGCGCCAAGAATTGCCGTCTGAGATTTTGTAACGAAGTCCATGGCAGAATCTTTTTAATTTTCCGCACTGCTTCGCAAGTTATTGCCATTTTATTAAGTGTCTCACCATCATTATTGCCATATCGATTTGCTCTTTGCCAAATTCAAGTTATTCTTTTGGCCGTACTCTTAATAAACCCACACCCACAGTATAATTCAGAAAATCTGGTAATCCACAGTATAGCTTAAAAATTTGGTAAGATTATTAAAAATTTAGATAAATATTTTTGAAAATTTGCGTTATAGTTGTTAAACTTTACTATAATGTTAATTTATTTCCATCATTAAAAAAAATGCAATTCAAACACTCTAACTATATAATTTTTTGAATATTTTTTATCTGATTTCACAAAAAACTCTGTAATCTAGACTATTCTGTTACCTGTAAACAACTCTCTTTTTCTTTTTTTTTTAACTTATTTTAATTTTGAACTATCTTGTCATCTTAAATTCTCGCACTTTTTGCTAAATTTAATTTATTATCACTAAATTGAAAAAATTGCTTTAGCAAATTTTTTTCAAATGGTTGGAAGGATAGTTATTATCTTTTCTATTTGGTTTCCCTTAGAGTTATGATAGGTTTGCTCCCTCAAGCATTTTGCAATATTGTCTATGTAACTAAATTACTTCCTTTTAATTGATTAGTGGCAAGAGCACATGAAGAAAATTGTTTTTTCTTAAATAAAATATAAATAATCAAATAAATAAACAAAATAAAATATTTCTTTCACTTACACTTTCGAAAAACACAAATTCAATTTATTTTTAACAATTCAAATGTTTGTTTGGCGAGGCAATTCTTTCTCCTCTAGACGCCAATTTTTACTTTAGTTCTCATTATCACCATAATATTAACAAAAAAACTATTTATTATAAAAAATTGACGTTATTAATTTAGATTTTATTTTATATTTTATAGTATATCATTTAGGAGAAGGGAATATGTCGCTAATAGCTATTGGAATCCTTTTTTTTGAAATACAATAATTTTTAGGATATAATATATTATATATCTTTAAATTTTTCATTGAATTTTTTTTTTAAATTTTATTAAATTTATGTAAATGTTAAACGCATTTAGTAAGATTATTTTTTTCTCTTAAATGAAAAAAAAAATAGAAAAAATAGAGAGTTTGCATAGTTAAGTGTGGCAATAATCATTTATGTGTTTTTCTTGCTTTTCTTTTATTAGAACATTTTCCATCTCTCTGAGTTGGGATTTACTGGAACCATTTCTAATTCACAACCAATTCGCTTCCTATTGTCTTTCGTGGGATTTATTGACATCCCTCTGAGTTGCGATTTACAACAACCATTTCCAATTCGCAACCAATTTGCTTCTTATTGTCTTTTGTGGCAGTTATTTGTTTGGAACCATTGCCAATTCACTTCCCGTTGTCTTTGTCTTTCGTGCAAATTATTTGTCTCTAACCATTGCCAATTTCCTTCATGTTGTCTTTCGTGGGAGTTCTTTCTCTAAATCTAAGCTTTTAGAAACATAAACCCTCCTTGTACCCCATTCTAATTTCTTTGCAAGCCTCAATTTTTTGTTGTTCTAGTGCATGCATCTCTTCTAATTCGGTGTCGTTTTGCAAATGAGTTGCACTTCCATTCTAGACCAGAGCTGGGACTGGGACTGGAGGGTTCTACGTGGTTTCCTCATCTTCTTTTTCATAGAGGTATGGATTAGAAGGACTTCATCCTTTTGTTTTTCAAGTCTACCCCTTTTTTCTTTTTGGGATCTTTTTTTCCTACGAGCATGTGGTCTATAAGTTTCATGTTTGGTAACCTATTCAACATCTAATTGTCATATTTTCATAATTCATAATTTGGGTCTGCGGATATTTTTTTATGTTTAAATTGTTTTCGATCACGTAGACATTTACTAAGGTTTATTTTCTACACGGATTTTGGTGAAGGTAAATAGGCGGTTCTCTATTCTTTCGAGGTCCATGTTTTTTAATGATCCCAAGGTCTTTCTAATTTCATCTAGGACCTCGTGCTGCAATAAAAGAAGGGGGAATTCACAGCCTCACCCATACGAGCATTACTGAGACCACCATTTTTGTGGCATCAAAATCTGGGACCCAAGAGGTGATCAAGTGCCAAACTCTTCCCCAAAACCAAGGTTCGCCATTCAATACTTTCTCCACATCTTCGTGAGTAACAAATTGAACAATCAAGAAACCCTTGGAGAATAAGTAAATATCATAATTGGGGCTTAAAGTTGGAAAGACGCATTGGTGTAAAGCATTATATTTAGATGAGAAGTTGTTTAATCTACGAATAACAACCCTAGATTGGAGTGTAGGAAATAGATGGTTTACCTCGGCTAAGTTTAACTCCATGGTAGGCACTTGTTTCAGTTGTTCTACAATGTAAGGTCCTTAGTAAATATCCCATAGCACATCCTTGTAGGATATAGAGCCACCACGGTTTTTGCATCCAGAGCACCTCCACATAGCCTCATGTTAAATATTATAGTAGAGTTTCTTGAAATGCGGTAATGCTTCATCTGAAAAAAAAAATCCTAAAGAAACTTCCCTTAAAAATAATACATTATATATTTGTAGGAATACCGAACCTATTTTTATAGGCTACTTCAGCTTTATCATTGAGTGTGATCCAAAAAACAGAATAATTCTCATTAGATTAATGAAGATTTCGAAGTCCCCTGTTCCAAATCCTCCTTTATTAAATTCCACTCAAATTGGTGTAAACGGGAAAGCTCTCCTTGTAAATTTGAGCCATGCAGGACGATGAGTCATTTCTCCTCCATAACCTTGACAAGAATAAAGATGAGAATTTGCTCTCCCTTTTGGATATCAACTAGTACTTCCTCAACGTAAACACGACAGATGAATTTATTTTTTGTTGGAATTTTGTGCTCGATGCATCTCATGAGGCTCTAATCGAAGTTTTAATTGTTCTCCTTGTAAATCATTCAATGGGTTGTGAAATTTGGGCAGTGTTGTCAAGCCAACGTTGTCTCAATGAACTTTGCTTCCCTTGAAATCAAAATATCTCTTCCTATAGTTGTGGCCTCCTAGAACTTGGAGTGTCATGCCTTTATAGCTTACTAGGAAAATTCCACAACATCTCCATATGTCCTTTCAACGTCATCGCCTCTCGGATGCTAGTTGCATCCAATCGTTAGGAACCCTAGCTCTAAGCTCCATCACCACTGTGATATATCTTGTAAACTAACTGAATGTTTTAGCAATTAATTATTGAATTTATTATTTTCAATTAAATTAAATTTTTAAGATAAAATTGTATTTCGATTAAGTTCCAACATGACTTGAGAAATCTTATTTTTATATATCATATGGTAACAAATCTTGATTATCGACTATGCAACATCTTGGGAGACCGACCATTGGACGTGACTGGTCGAAATCCTTGTCCATGATATTTAAACTCTTAATTTGTAATATCTTAGCACAAATCAACAACCAAATACACTGCTACCTCTCATGTTTCCCTAGTGAAAGAATCAACCACTTTCTAGCAGGTGAAGGAAAGGACAAAGTGTAATACCCCAGATTTTCAGTTTCATTTTGTTTTAATTACTGAATTATTTATAGGAAGGATAACCTACTATATTGGATATAGGGAAAGATTTATAATATTGTAAGGAATACTTGTTGAAATAATACTAAGAAATTTTAATATTAATCTGGAAAATAAATAAGCATAAAGAGATCTTAAATTCCAATCCACGTGGATAGGATGGAATTATATACTATCCCCAAAAAAATAAAAATCTCCCGAAAAAACCTTGGGGAGTAAGAGATTATTTCATTCTTTTAGATTCAAGAAAATTATCTAATAAAACACCCAGTGAGAGGGAAACAACACCGAGAATGGGTAAGAAAAGAAATTTTTTGGGAAAAGCAAGCTTTAAGGATTAAAAAAAACTATACTTTTGTGAAAAAAAAAAAAAAAGCCTAGGTTATGGGGATCAACAACCCAGAATAACGAGACGTAGTTATGGAAACAATGATGGGGAAAGTGGGCATAAAAATGCCTTCACATCGACAACAAGGGATTTTTTGGCCCTGGGGAGAAGAGGATCTCAACACAGGGGAGAACTAGGAGAGAAGGTTCAATGTTAGGAGGAAAATATTTCTTTCCAGGATTAATTTGGCGGCTATGGTTAGATAAGTTTATTGTGATAGAATATGAATTACTGATATAAAATTACTGTGTTTTATATGATTCTATGTGGATCATGTTGGAATCATTATTTAGCGTCGTAGGTCTAAAATTATACAAATAATTGTTGTAAATTAAGTTTGGTTGGTGAGTGATAAAAGAGGCATGATTGGGATATTCCGCTGAACAACACTAATATAATTATATAGAGTGCATTCTGTAGTGGAATCCATAGAGTCAATTATGTTAATATGGCAGTTATTTTAATGTTTGGATATCTAATAATTAGATCCCCCATCTATGATAGTGGGGATAGTAGAGCAAGCTCTGAGTAGGGAAATAAATACATGGTCTTGAGTTCTTTGAGGTATTTTGCATGTCTTTACTGTAGAGTGCTAAGTCTAGGTAGCTAGTCGTATAGATTACCCAAGGTAAATTCCAATAATTTTGAGCAAAAGTCATTTACATAGGAGGACCTGGTCGTGCATGGAATAATCCTGGTGCAAGTTTTAATGGTCTAGAAGTAAATAAGACATAGAGAAAAACGTTTCCAGAAAACAACATGCATTACATAAAAAATAGAGAAAAACGTACAAAATTCAGATTCTCAAAGTATGAGTTATTACATGTACCTGAACAAATACATATATTTTTATAGGATAGATATCTAACTGTACAGACCAACATACTGAAAAAGTGTAAATAGAAGACATGTAAATACTTATATCATGGTACCCAAAAAATAATGTGTACGTCTCTGATTCCAGATCGGAGGTAGATTGTGAAAGGAAAACTAAAGAAAAGCAGAGATTTTTACAGAAGTCTTCATCAATTTATACTTTCAACAGAAGATAGAGTTGAACATTTTAACTACAGCACAAGCTAAGGCTTGCCCAACCACATCACCTCACACTTACCTTATCCAATACCCTATAATAAAGAATAAAATTCTATATAACCACGCTCAGGAGTGAAGTAGGCCGAACTATCTTGAAAACAAGGAGAAGTACCACATTAAGTTACAAGTACATGTATAAATGTCAAGTAATAGCCTAAATTATATAAGAATAGTATAATCTACACTGTTCATCGATACTTCCCTAGCACATAAGCATGTCAATATAACTTTAAAAAAAAAAGCGAGATAGCCAAACTTTGAATCCATCACTATAATTAAAGAAGGGCGTGGGTGACATTCATTGAATCAAAACAATAGAATGTATAGGAGAACAGCTCATATGGTTCCATATAGAAAGTATGAAGAAAAATTAAAATAATAAACAATCCTAGGAACTGAAAGATACACCATGTCTAAAAGGCTCCAAGGCAGCTTAAATTTACAGTTCAAATTATACATAAAATGAGGTATATGTTTCATGAAATTTTTCATACTAAAAAAATCACAGTCAAAATGTCTATTTCACGCAAAAATTTAGTGGATGTTGAAACCATAACCCTAACCCAATCGCGGAAGAGGCATAACGCACCGACCTGTGATGTTGAAGTCGAACTCAACCTGCAATGGTACAGAGGGTTGTTAGACAAACATTCGTAGTGCATGTGATAGAAGGAAGCCAGGAAAATGAGGTTCCCACCTCACTCACTTGCCAAGCCACACAAGATCTCGCGTTAAACAAATAATATATTTATAGTGCCAACAAAAGGAAAAGTAGGTAAAGCGTAGAATAGTGGGTAGTGTGCATTACCTGTAGTGAAGCTATTGACAGCATATGGGCGCCACCTGCACTCACAACCCCATTAATTTTAAGTTTTGGCCAACATAGGCACTCAAAAGATTTAGAATAGTAAAAACCCAATGGGATGAAAGCCTAAGGCCTCACCTAAGCACACTAGAAGGTATGACCGAAGCCGGAGCACGAGGGTTCCACTGCCACTGGAATAAAACCCACCAAGGAAAATCATAAGGCCTTAATACACTGTATACGAACCCTCAATACAAAGAACCTAAGTTACTTCCCAACAAAAATTTATGAACCTTATCGAAAGAGGGAAAATGGTGATGAAGTGAGGATACATACTGTGCAAGGGAAAGGGTAAATTTCGAGCTATAGCATGGAAAGGTTTCAGGATGCCTCTAAATCAAAGAAGGAGCAATTGCGTGGTTAAACCCTGTAATTAAACCGAAACCCAAATTAAAATCTTGAATAAAAATAGTGTACTCTAAATAAGGAATTCCAAAATAATTAAAGGGGTTTCCATTTATTGAAACATGGATTGTAAAATACCTGTTGTAAGGGGATGGCTTGCAAGGGGGAAGACCCAACAACAATGTCAAACCAGGGCACATGTGCACTATATTTTGGACATCGTGGCATCCTTCGGTGAGGCACAAATTATTTAGATGCAAATAGTTCCCCTGTATAGAACCAGGTGTACGATTTCATTCATAAGAAAATCAACTAAGAGTAGAGGAGGCATATCATGGTTCCAGAGGAGAGAATAAGCCACCATAATTCCTTAGGAAGTAATAGAAAATGGATACCATCGCTTAAGATTTAAGAGAATATATCTCCAGCATCCATTTTTATCCATAGATCTCAACCATTTGTATTCCCATGACAGGGTACTGAAATACCATGTGACAAGCATCTGGGTGAGGAAAGATTCCATGTCAAGAATGGTAGCACAAGGCACGAAGGGTACAATAGAGACCTTGAAATCAAAACCAAGGACCTAGATGGAATCGATGAAGAATGGTGGGTAAATACTATAGTGTTGGAGAGGAGATAATTCATTAGGGTACTAATATATAAAGGGTTAGAAACCTTACCTATGCAACCTGTGGAGCCAAGACTGCCTCAATTTTGACATCCATTTTCACTATATCTCCTTTTTGACAACTCCATAAGCTCAAACAAGTATTGAAATGAAAATTTTATCCTCGTAAGGTATCCTAATGAGATATTTTTAATATTTTTAGATTTTCCCTTTTATTAGAATAAAATTTGTATTTAGCCACAGAATTAATGCAATTGCGCAACTAAATTCTATTTGTGTAGCCACCACCATGATTCAACAGGTTCTGAGGAATCAATGAAGAAGGGAAACATATGGAAAGTTGATGAATGATTAGTTATGGTTCCTATCCTATCTATATGTATAGAATCAAGGAAGAAAGCACCTAGGATTGCGGTCAAAGGGTCGGTCAAAAAAGGAACCAGAACAATAGAGCGAGAAATATTGAGGCTTCACAATTTTCTCTCCACCTAGAAAATCGTGAAGCGTTGAAATTAATATTTCTATTTAGGGTTTCATACATAGTTTTATTAGTCTCCAAAGGCGTGAAAGCCTCAAACATTCGCTACAATTTTGTTATAAATACCAGGTTGTGTAATAATGAAACAAGTTCGAATTGTTGCGAGATTGTTATATTCTGAAACTCTGTTTTTATTTACTAATTGAAGAAAGTAACCATTTTGGAATCTTAATGCGTAGCTAGTAAAGAATAGATGAGAAGCCATTTTTTTGTGGAGCCCCCCTGCACAGAAGAGCTTTATTTGTTTAATTTCTTATTATTTCATAATTCAGTTTTTCATGCTTTTGTTGTATTTTTCATATAAATACATGCTTTGTCTCCATTTTTATTTTTAGCATAGATATACTATGTCTTCATTTGTGTTTCGTAGCCCAAATACATGCTTTACTTTCATACTATAGACATACGCCTTGTTTTCATTTACATTACAGTTGTTTTCTGATTTCTATAGTATAGATGATCATATTTATCATTGTTACTTCACTATTTGGTATCTTCATTTGCAGAATATCATTATGTTAAGACAGATTCTTTGTTTATGATTTGGTAGCTTTAGAGATAATTTGTCATATTTGTTGGCATATATTTATTTAGTATAGCTCAAGATTCATCATTTAGATTAATTTATTTTCATGCAATAAAAGTTTATCATAGATTAGTTTCCTTTCATACAAAATATTTCATTTTTGTCCTTCTTGCAAGTTTTATTTTTCAATCATTAAAGTATTTCTTTTAATAAGTGTGAATACTCTTTAGTGACTTCTTGTTTTAAATTTCATTCATATAAATTTTCCAAAAGAATACAAAGATATTAAAGTTCCTTCTTGTTTCTAGAACTTTAGGTTTTCTCAAAGTCAATCATTAACTATTAACAAGCTAAGATAGGATTTTCATCATAGTTTTGGAACTTACTTGAATTTAGATTCCATTTCACAAATTATAAGTTTTAGTTTCTCAATTCCATTTAGAAATTCAAAATAAACACAAAATCTTAAAAACGACTTTAAAAATATGAAATAAAGACAATAAATTAAGTAAGAAAAGGCTTCTAGAATATATAGTGCACTTGCACTTCACAAGATTACCAACTTTGGTTGATAATTTATGATAGAAATTTAAGACATTAAATCGACTAAACAGTTTGGTGCCATTTTTGGGGAAGTGTAAATATGATTCTTATCTCTTAATCTAAAAAAAAAACACAAAACAGCAAAAAAATTAAAAAATGACATGCATAGAGAGAGATTCTAGAGGTAGATTTGTAGCTAGAGGTAGAAGTTTAATCCCAACAACACCACACACTCCATCAAGACCTCGTAGTGTCACACCATCCACCCAAACCTACTTTCCATTCTTAGCAGGTAGACATAGACTTCTCGAGGTCTTAAAATTAGAAATTCAACATAAAGGCCCTCCAACTTCATCAATTGAAGAAGTTGTGGAAGAAGAAGACCCTAGATCCCCAACAAAAGGAGTAATATTTCTAACCTCTACTGAAGAAAAAATCTTAGCCCAGGAGCTAGAAATTCCTAGTGAGGAAGAACGGGTCTTCTTTAATATACCATTGACAAAGGATCCAGAAAAATCAGAAGCGGAAAAAACAATCCCAAATCTAGAATCCTATATTAGTTCTGAAGAATCTGAAATGGTTGGAGAAGGGGAAGGAGAAGTACAATATGTGAATGATGACCAATTAATACTAGGAGGAGGTGGACCTAGGATTGGAGGTGGAGGACAAGGTAGAGGTAGAGGAAGAAGAGAAGGAAGAGGATGTAGAGAAGAGGTAGATCATGTTGGATTTTCTATATTTGATGAAGATACTACTGCCACAATGAAGAATATTTCACCCTCCATCCCTCCCAATTTTCATTTATTAAGAAGTGGAGATCGTGAAACATTTCTGTTTTAATTCAAATTTTTATGTAGATCATATGACTACTTACTCGATTCTCAAAAATTAAAATTGTTTCCTGCAACTCTTAATGGTGCAACATTAAAATGGTTCATGGGCTTACATTAGAGAATTTTTAAGGTCTAAAATGGGCTTCCTAAGAAAAATGTACAACCAAAATAAACTTTATAAGAACCAATAGGATTCAAGATGATGATATCAACCATGGGGGAGGATTCACCATTTTTGGGGTAAAAAAGTAAAAATATTAAAAAATAATAAAATAATCAAACTACTTTTTCAAATTGTATTTTAAACTTATCTCCCTAAGGTTCTACTCAAATTCTGAGTGGGCGTACTCCTTGGATGAAAAATTTAATTTCTCCTCCAAGGAGTACCCATGTTGCATTCTTTCGATGGACCCTAATACACGAAAAATAAGAAATACATGAAAAAATGTGATTGCAATCACTTTTTTCATGTATTTCTCATTTTTCATGTAGTATTGTCCATTTAAAGTATGTAACATGGGTACTCCTTAGATGAGGGATCAAATTCTGTATCCAACGAGTGTTCTTGCTCGAACTTTGAGTAAACCCATAGGGAGATAAGTTGAAAATACTAGTTGAAAAAGTAGGTTTTTCTTTTTTCCCTCTAAAATTTGATGATGTAATATACTGTTATTTTATTATTTCCATTATTATTTTAGAATTTTCTTAAGAGGCCCATTTTAGACCTGAAAATTCCCCTAACGATAACACATTTTATTAGGACATGGGAAGAAATGAAGAATGCATTCTTAAAAAAATACAAGGATTGCTGCACACCACATAATCAGAAAGATGAATTTTTTAAGATGATGCAAAGAGAAGATGAAAACTTGGAGGATATGATTGATATATTCAGTTACAATCTAAAAAGGGATAAGATGGAAAATTTGGATGAAGATACTTTAAAAGCTTTCCTGTTGAAAGCCATTAGAGATGAATGGATAGATATTCTTAATATGATGGGAAAGCGAAACAATTTTCAACTATCATTTCTTGACATCTCTGAATTATGTATATATATTTTAAGAGGAAATTCAAGAATCAGGAGGATTTCATTAGATCATATTCTCTCTAGAGTTAATAAATCTACAGCTGGAATAGTAAGTAGGGTTGAAATAGGAATTTTGCTCGATGAGTTCAAAACATATATTTTAGGGAGACTTAGTGAACAAGTAGACACCTTGAAGTTAAAAAACAAGAAAAGAACTGAAAGTGATGAATTATCTATCTTTTGGCCTAAGTGGAGAAATAAACATGCCTTGAGAGAATTCCCTCTTGATTTAAAAATCATAGAAACTTGTGTCATATGTACAAAAAATCATGAAACAAAGAAATGTCCTTCCATTCTAGGTCTTAAATCCGTTTACCAAGAGGAAACAACTTCAAACTAGATAGATCCTCTTAGTTTCGTTGCTAGAAGACCATGGAAAGGACCACAAACTCAAGGTTTCAACACTCATATGTATACTCAGCCCCTAGAGAATAACTAGAATGCAACAATGCCATGGAAACAACCCTGGTCTCAACCCCAACCTTGGACACAAGGATTGCAAAATCCTTATGGTAAATGTTCTCAATATCACCAATATCCACAATCTTATCCAAACTTTCCACCACAAAATTGTCCTCAAACCAGTCAATAACCTCAATTTCAAAATCAAAACCCACAACTTTCATTACCATTTACACAAAGGCCAAACCAACTACCTGCTCAATTGCTTCCAAACCCAAAAAATAAAAATGCACAACCTATTTATAGCTTGGAGGGGAAATTTTTTTAGACTTATGTGATATCTCCAATAGATCTTAATAATGTAAAACTTAGATTTGGTGGAATATTAGAAAAGAAGTTTCCTTTCGTTATTATTTAGGAAAAATCAAAAGATGATCATTTTGATGAGGATATTTTTCTTCATCAAGATAAAAATATTCAAAATAAAAATAATAATTATGAAGAAGGTAAATATCTTCATTAGAATAAAAAATCTCAAAATCAAACACATAGAGCAACCTTCGGTATCTATAACAAAACCTCCTTTCCCTGAAAGACTACAAATTGATAAAGGGGTAGAAAAACAAAGTATGTTGCCAAACAATGATATAGTAGATGAATTGAAGAATATTTATATCGAAATTCCTTTGATACAAGCCATTAAATAAATTCCAGTCCTCGCAAAAATAGTAAGAGAGTTGATTATAAAGAAATCTGGAAGAAAAAAAAAAGGAAGTAAAAAGAATACAGTTAGTAGGGAAAATTGCAGATATCATGATGGGAAAAACAACCATACACAAATATTTTGATCCAGCAACTTTCATTGTGAAAACAGACAACAATGGTATCGAAATCCCAAACAAATTGATCAACTTAGGAGCCGTCAGGATTAGAACTATTGATGAAGAAAACGTTCCTCTCCTTGTAAATGGACATCGACTAAGGATCTATCACAAGCCATTGAAAAATGTGGAATTCGTTAGGATTTTTCAAGATAATGTTGATATGAAATTGGTTAAGAAGAATTTTTCTTCTTCTCCAACTTAGAAGTCTTATTTTTATCACTTCATAAAAAATAAAAATAAATACAAAATAAGATAATATATATATATATATATATATATATATATATATATATATATATATATATATATATATATATATATATTGTATAAGTATGAAAAACAATCATTGATTGGAATTCCTATGCAGAAATATAAGGTGAAAATGAGAGATTTGTTTTTGTCACCTTACACTTTTGTTATTCTTGTTGTAAAAAAAAATCCCAATTCTTTATATTCCCTTTCCTTTTCAAAAAAATAAAAGTATAGCTACATAGTTGATGAGTTTCTACAGCCCTCATAAAATTTTGCATGTATTATAAATTTCTACAACTCAGTTACAGCAAGACCTTTTTCATTGAAGCAGCTGAAGACTACACTGAAGAATACACTGGAGAACACCTGAAGAACAAAGAAAAGAAGAAACAATTGAAGGTTAGCAATGTCTAAGGTATGAAAATACAAAATTTTATTTAATAATAAGGTTGCAAACATTGAAATATGAATTAGGTGATAAATTTTTACCACCAGCTCAAATGACATTATTAAAAGGAATGATCATGTCAAATCAAAATACAATTTCACAATCCGCCACTAAACCCTCATCATTTACACGATATCCCCAACGTTAGTTCTAATTTCATTGGTTAATAATCCAAATGGTCATTTTCAATTTTAAAACCCCACTCACGCTCTTAATAACCCTAAAGCCTCACTCATTCACTCATTCACTCACACGTACCAAGCATTCCACAACATAATTCATCCACGTTCCCAAACTAATACTGAAGCCCTTAGTCTACCCTGTCAAAAGAGACAGTCCTAAAGGTGAAGCTTCTTGACATCTATGGGATTAATTGTGAGGACAGAGCCTATAGGGAGAAATTTTATGGATGGTTACCTGCAAATGAAGGAAATGTTACATAGAGCACAATGGCTCAATTTTGTGGAGAAATTCGAAGGGTTTCATAAATAATTTACTAAATCCTTCGTGAGAGCTTTTGATGGAGTATAAGTTCAAATCGACGATATAAAAATTGCAATAACAAAATATTTCATAGAATAAGCTACTAGACTACCAAAGACAGGAGAAATATGGTTTAAAAATAGAGGAATATAAGGACAAGGATGGAAAAGCTTCCTAAAGAACCCAGGTATGGATACTAGAATTTTCAGAAAAGGAATTCCTAGAGCAACTCTTAAAGGAAAATGGAGAAATATGTTATTGATAATCCATAAATTTTTTACCTGTGAGGGAAGGTTCAGATGTATGTTATTTTATCATGCTATGTTGTTAATGAATTTTCTTGAATATAGGGACATAAATATTCCATAGCTTGAATAAAATGGCAGGAACGTTTCAGAAGAAAATTAAATTCATAGATAATACAATGTATCATCATGGGTTAATAAAAATTCTTATTGAATTCCTTCTTAAAATCCTAGGGGACACTTGGGAAAATTTCTTAACCCAAACTCATTTCCAAGAAAAATAACAAGATCAACCTAGTGGTAATAAGGCAAAAAAAGGAATAAAAAAAAAGTTAAAAGCTTTGTTGAGAATGAACAACCATCTCAGGAATATTCAGAGGATGAAATCCCCATTGTAGAAATTTTGGGAAAATTCCATAAGCATTTTGATAAAAATAAAGAGGATAGCATGAAAGGAGAGAAAAAATTTGTAAACACAGAAAAGCCAAAAATTCAAAGTCCTCCACGGCCAGTATGAATAAGCCCTAGACTTAGTAAAACAACAAAAGAACCACCTTAAAAAGAGACAAAACTTGTCGATTTAGAAGAAATTCATGGGATGCCATCACCCACTACTATTTCACCCACGCAGGTTCCAATTCAAAGAAATCCAGAGATTGATCCTGTGCTGCAGCAATTCTATGATTACATTGAGTCATTAGATAACATCAAGTTTTGAAGAATAGCCGTATATTCCACAAGAACCTCTAGTTTTGAATACTCTAAAACAATAAATATTTGAACTAGAGACACTGAATAGGAATATCAATTTTTGAAGGACAACTTTATAGTCCATAAGAACCTCTCGTTATGAATACTCTAAAAAAATAAATATTTGAAATAGAGACACTGAATAGGCATATCAAATAGGAAAATGATGCTCTAAAGTTGCATAATAAAATTGAGGAGATTCTAAATGATAATACTCTTCTACAACTGGGTTTATGGTTCAAGAAGAACATAAAGTTGAAAAAGAAGAATAACCAGCTAAACAACCAGATCATAAACTTGAAATATAAACTTTTAATGAGGAAGACAAGAGTAATTGTAACCAAAAGGAAGACAAATAAGATGAAATTAGATGTCTTGGCACAAGTATCAGGGCAGCTACAGTAACATGATTAAGACTCACAACCTTTTATTTGCATGAGGACATGCAATGGTCTCCTAGTGGGTGTAGGTGGAGCCTCAAGACTGCCTCAATTTTGACATCCATTTTCACTATCTTTCCTTCTTTTTTACAACCTCATAAACTCAAACAAGTATTGAAATGCACATTTTACCCTGGTAAGGTATCCTAATGTTTTATTTTTCATGTTTTCAGATGTTCCTTATTATTAGAATAAATTTTTTATTTAGCCACATAATTAATGCAATTCCGCAGCTAATTTCTGTTTCTATTGCCACTGCCATGATTCAACAGGTTCTGAGGAATCAATGAAGAAGAAAAACATATGGAAACTTAATGAATGATCTTGTTATGGATCTTATCCTATATATTTGTCGAGAATCAAGGAAGAAATAGCCTAGGATTGTGGTCAAAGGGTCAGTCAAAATAGGAACCGTAACAAGTGAGCTAGAAAGATTGAGGCTTCATGAGTTTCTCTCCACATAGAAAATCATGAAGCGATGAAATTCATATTTCCGTTTAGAGTTTTATATATAGTTTTATTAGCCTCTAAAGGCATGAAAGCCTAAAACATTTACTACAGGTCTGTGATAAATACCAGGATGTGTATTTATGAAACAAGTTCGAATTGTTGCAAGATTGTTATATTCTGAAACTATGTTTTTATTCAATAATTGAATAAAGGAAGCATTCTGGAATCTTAATGCATATCTAGAAAATAATAAATCAGAAGCCATTCTGTTGTGGAGGGCTCCTCCATAGAAGAGGTTTATTTGTTTAATTTCTTGTTCTTTCATAGTTCATTTTTGTATGCTTTCGCTGAATTTTTCATATAGATACATGCTATGTTTCCAACTTGATTTATAGAATAGATGTACTATGTCTTCATTTGTGTTTCATAGCCCAAATAAATGCTTTCCTTTCATATTGTAGAGAGACGCTTTATTTTTATTTACATTGCAGTTGTTTTCATATTTATATAGTATAGATGATCGGATTTATCATTGTTACTTCACTGTTTGGTATCTTCATTTACAGAATATCGTTATGTTAAAACATAGGCCTTGTTTATGATTGGGTAGATTTAGAGATAATTTATCATAGTGGTCGGCATAGATTGATTTAGTATAGCTCAAGATTCATCATTTAGATTAATTTCTTTTCATGCAATATAAGTTTATCATAGATTAGTTTCCTTTCTTACAAAATATTTCATTTTCTTCCTTCTTGAAAGTTTTATTTTTCATTCATTAAAGTATTTCTTTTAATAAGAGTGAATACTCTTTAGTGATTTATTTTTTTAAATTTTATTCATATAAATTTTCCAAAATAACACAAAAATATTAAAGTTCCTTCTTGTTTCTAGAACTTTAGTTTTCTCAAAGTCAATCATTAACTATTAACAAGCTAAGATAGGATTTTCATCATGTAGCCTTGGAACTTAGTTGAATTTAGATTCCATTTCACAAATTATAAGTTTTAATTTCTCAACTTCATTTAGACATTCAAAATAAAAATAAAATCTTAAAAACAACTTTAAACATATAAAATAAAGACAATAAATTAAGTAATAAAAGGCTTCCGAGCATATATAGTGCACTTGCACTTAACAAGATTACCAATACCGGTCAATAATTTATCATAGCAATTTAAGACATTAAATTGACTAAAATTTTTGGCGTCGTCACTAGGGAAGTCTAAATAGGAACCTTATCACTTAATCTAAAAAAAAAGAAAAAACATAAAAAATGGCATGCATAGAGAAAGAGATTCTAGAGGTAGATTTGTAGCTAGAGGTATAATTTTAATCCCAACAACACCAGTCACTCCATCAAGGCCTTGTAGTGCCACACCATCCACCCAAACCTGCATTCCATTATTTGCAGGTAGACATAGACTCTGGTCGATAATTTATGATAGAAACTTAAGACATTAAATTGACTAAACACCACCCTAATTTCACAATTTCAATAATTCTGATGTGCCATTAGGATTATGGTAAAGATATAATTATAAGCCTACCTTGGGTAATGGTATTATTAAATCTTAAATGTCAACTACGTATCATAGGGTAGCGTTTATACCCCTTGGTATTAGACCCAAAATGGAAAATAAAACAATTGCATATCCATATGCCGAGGTGTGGCCAAATTAGAATTCCACAAACCTCAAGTATACATAGAGTGCTCATGTTCAGTATAACGATCAGGGGTTGCATAGGTGTAACTCGACACAACTAGGTTAAGCCATAATATATAAATATAGATGTATAAAAATAAATAAATAAATAATTCTAAGCTTTTCATAGGGTTGTGACAAGTGGTATCAGAGCCCAAGTTGAACACTGGGCCTAATGTGGACCACCAAGGATGAAAATTGTTTATTGTCTATTAGTTATGATTATTGTTTTTATATATCATTTTGTACAGTAATATATATATATATATATATATATATATATATATATATATATATATATATATATATATATATATATATATATATATATATATATATATATATATATATTATTTTGTTGAATGGTGATATATGATGTTTAGTTGTGTGTCAAATATAAGGTACTAAACACTATACACTAACATCCATGTCAGACAGGGAGGAATTTTATGTGGAACTAGGGGTTTGGAGGTACCTCCTAAACACAAATTCCCAGATCTTGGGAATGATCAATAGCTATTTCAGCTAAGAAATAGTATTGAGTGATTGCTGCAAGCGAGTAATGAAAAAGAACGCTTGATAAGGGAGTTCACATCAAGATATAGTCACAAATATGGGGGAATGGAAAAACTAAAGAAAAAAGACATCTAAAGAAACTCTGAGAATCATGAGAGTGACGAGGAGTCCAGAAAATCATATTCCATGTCTAATAAGAAGAAGGACTTGTAGGGATAATTTCACAACAAAAAACCTGTACCTTCAATGGAAAAAGGGAGGAGGATGTAGAAGCCTTGCTCCTATATATGTTCAAGTATTTTTAGGTGTACGAGTATGAAAGTACCCTGAAAGCCAGACTGGTTTTTTACCAATTACAATGTAAAGATACATTGTGGTGGGAAGAGACCAAAAGCATACACATGTTTTTTGAGAAGACAGTCTCATGGGATGAATTCCAACAAAAATTAAAATCATGATACCTCAGTGAAAGGTATTATGATGATCATGCTAAATAGTTCCACGAGCTAAGATTGGGATAGATTACCATATATTAATTTGTGACAAAATTCCAAAATTTACATCGTTATTTTTCATACATAAGGGAAGAAAAAGTGAAAATGAAAAGGTTTTTAAACTATCTACCGGCACTGTACAAAGAAGAATTGAATTCGATAACCCAAAGATGATGGATGAAGTAGAAAAAAAAGCCCTGTTGTCCTACCAACAATTTAACAGTCGAAATGATAACCTCAAAACCCAAAGAATAAATAAAAAGGAAATCCTCGAAAAAACACAAAAAGACCCAAATAAGCCTATATAAAGAATTTTGGTAGGGATAACTAGAGGAAGATACTTAATAAAGGAGGAGAAAGTCAGCCAGTGCAATCAAAAACACGGTGGAAGCCTATCGATGTGAACAACTACAGTGATGTAGGGGGGAATTTGAAGGAGACACTTAAATGTTGGGGGTCTGGACAGCCCCATATGTTGCGGGATTTTCCACACAACCCCCAAGCCATTCATAATAACCAAACCTTACACGAGGAAACTATGGTGAATGACGTGGCTAGAAGTATTCCATGAATTAGTGAAGCATTAGAATATTGGTAGGTTGAACATCAATTGACAATGATCGAAATCGAAGGTATTATTACCAACCAACTAGTGTCTATTTTAATTGACCCTAGAGATAGCTTAAATTTGGTTAGCCCACAAATTGTGGAAAGGTGTAAATTTCAAACAAAACAATTTCCAAACTCTTGTTTGGTAAAGTTGGCTACTGGAATGAAGCGAAAGGTAACCCCTCAATTAGAAAAATTCCCTATTAATTTGAATGGGTATTATATAGACCTGAACTTGAATATCCTTCCCTTGGGATCCTCTGACATATTGATCTTCATGGATTGGTTGGAACAATAGAAGGTTGTTATAAATTGTATAGAAAAGACAGTGAATTTCACTAATTTACAAGGAAAACCTGTTATAATAAGAGAAAACCCGAAACATGTGTATGTCCAAAAAATATCTGCGCTTCAATTAAAATGAACAACATGAAAAGGTTGTTAATTTTATATGGTTCATGTGGAATAATTAGAACATCACTCAAAAAATTCTACCTTAGAAAATATGCTAGTGATCAGAGAATTCAAAGATGTCTTTCCAGAGGAAGTTCCTCAGCTACCCCCTCATAGAGATATAGATTTATCTATTGAGATAGTTCCAGGAGCTACTTCGGTATCGACGGCCCCATATAGAATGAGTGGACGACAACTATTAGAGTTAAAGGTGCAATTGCAAGAACTATGTCCCCGTGTGTCCCCGTGGGGAGCCCTAGTGTTATTTGTCAAGAAAAAGGAACATATAAAAATGAACAAGTTAACTATCAAAAAACGATACCCCCTACCACAAATTGATGACTTGTTTGACTAAGTGAGGGGAGTTACAGTCTTTTCAAAAATTTATCTGCAAACTAGTTATCACAAAATTCGCATAAAATACGAGGGTTTTCATAAAACAAATTTTATAACCAGATATTGGAATTACGAGTTCGTGGTGTTATCATTTTGGTATCAACAATTCCCCCGCTACCTTCATGTGTCTCATGAATAGTGTCCTCCACAAATATCTCGATAAAATTGTGCTAGTTTTCATAGATGAAATCTTGGTGTATTTGAAGAATGAGGAAGAATAGCAAGAAAATCTTAGGGTAGTGCTACAAAAATTAAGGGAACACAAGTTGTATGCAAAAATCAGTAAGTGTGAGTTTTTTAAGCCAAGGATTCAATATTTGGGGCATATTATTTCCAAGGAGGGGTTGTGACTAGATGTTGAAAAGGTACAAGCAATTTTAAATTAGCTGGTACCGAAAAATGTATCAACAATTCCTTCATTCATGGGGATTGGGGGGTATTACCATATAGTTGTAGAATTTTTCCCCACATTAGCCTACCCCATTCCCTCCCTTTAGAAAAAGGGTGAAAAATTTGAATGGACAACTAAGTTTCAAGAAAGCTTTGACAAGTTAAAACAGAAACTGAACACAACACAGATCCTAAAAATTGTAGATCCATCCAAATAATTTTCGGTGTGCATGGATGTATGTATAAAGGGGTTGGGCGGAGTGTTACTGCAGCATAATTTTTGCATAGCTTATGAATCCAGAAAAATGAAAAAACATCAAAATAACTATGTAGTTTATGACTTAGAATTAGTTGTTGTCATACATGATTTGAAGATGTGGAGGCATTATTTGTTCGGTAACAAGTTAGTATTAGTGATTCACCATATTATCTTTAAATGTTTCTTTAGTCAACCATATTTAAATGCTATAAAATCTAGGTGGTTAACTTTCCTTACTGAATTTGAAGTGGAAATAAAACACATCAAGGGGTAATAAAATAAAATAGTAGATGCATTAAGTAGACACTCCCATTTTGTATTATCTAACATGGGTAGCAACGTGAAGAAAATTTTTGAGGAGCAGGTCCAGGAGTCTCTACAACAAGACCCAAGGTATCATGAATTGCAGGTTAAAATATAGGAGAAATGGATTCTAAGGTATGACATAAACCAGAGCAGACTAATTTTGTATCAGTAGAGGTTCTATATTCCTAATGTACTTACCTTAAAAAAAATGATAATGTATGAATACCATAAAATACCATACTTCGACCATCTGAGTTACCAGAAAATGGTAAAAAAATTACGGAAGAACTTTTTCTCGCCGGGTATGAAGAAGGATATAGCATATTATTTGGTAAAATTCTTCGAGCGCCAACAAGTAATAGTGGAACATCAACACCCGACATGATTTTTAAAGCCTCTGCCAATTCCAGAATAGAAGTGGGAAATGATATTCATTGATTTTATAACCGGGATAGCCAGAACTAAATATCAACATCAATCCATTATGGTGGTGGTGGACACGTTGACCAAAGCTACACATTTTATTCATGTCTAGTCTACCTTTGCAATAGCTCAGGTGGCCAAGATTTTCATGAAGGAAATTTTCAAACTTCATGGGGTACGAAATATGATAGTCTCTGAAAGAGACAAAAAATTCATCTCGAACATCTGGAAATATTTTATTGGAGGAATGGGGAACAAACATAACTTCAGCACAACATACCATCCCCGGAGAGACGGTCAAACTGAAAGGAAAAATCAAATTTTGGAAGACATGCTCCATATGTATGTAATAGATAGGCCCACGAAGTGGGAATAATTTCTCCAATTGGCATAATTTTCATATAATAATAGCTACCAATCCTCTATAAATATGAACCCATATGAGGCTTTGTATTGCAGAAAATGCCATACCCCACTTAGCTGGATTCAACCTGAGCATCAATTAGTTCTTGGACTAGAGGAATAATAGGAAACAGAGCAAAAAATATGAAACATCAAGCCAGCCCAAGACCAACATAAGAGTTATGCAGATAAAAAGAGGACACAAAAAGAGTGTAATGTTTGAGATCATGTCTATTTGAGGGTTAAACCCCAAAAAAGTATCCTTATTACTAGCATTTGTGCCAAGTTGGAACCAAAATTTTGTGGGCCATTTGAGATTTTGGACCGAATGGGTCCACTGGCGTACTGGTTGGCTCTACCTAGTAATGTTAAAATACATAATTTTTTTCATGTATCATTATTAAATGAATATTTTGATGATCCTTCTGACATGGTTGACTGGAATTTGATATAGGTGGAACCCGAAGGGGAATTTCTTCCTCAAACACTTCATATCTTGGAGCGGGAAGAAATTATGCTCCGGAATAGAACTATAGCCCAAGTGAAGGTGTAGTGGAGGCACTTTACACCTAAGGAGGCTACTTGGGAGCAGGAGGATAGCATGAAGGAATCTTATCCAAAATTGTTCAAGGAATCAAATGGTTGAACTCTGAAAACCGAGGATGATGTTTTTGTGTTAGATGGGGACTATGTAAGACCCCATATTTTCAGTTTCATTTTGTTTTAATTACTGAACTATTTATAGGAAGGAAAACCTACTATATTGGATATGGGGAAAAATTTATAATACTGTAAGGAATATTTTTTTTAATAATACTAAGAAAGTTGAATATTAATCTAGAAAAGAAAGAAGTATAAGAGATATTAAATTCCAATCCAAGTGGAGGGGATGGAACTATGTACTCTCGCCATAAAATAAAAATCTCCCAAAAAAACCTTGGGGAGTAAGAGACTATTTGATTATTTTAGATTGAAGAAAAACATCTAAACGCCCAGTGAGAGGGAAACAACACTACGAATATGTAAGAAAATCACTGTTGTGGGAAAATCGGGCTTTAAGGATAAAAAAATACTATATTTTTGTCAAAAACAAAAGAAATCCTAGGATATGGGGATCATCAACCCAAAATAACACGATTTCATTATGGAAACAATGTTGGGAGAAAGTGGGCATAAAAATGCCTTCACCAAGACAACAAGGGGGTTGTTGGATTTAAGGAGAAGAGGACGTCGGCATGAGGGAGAAGTAGGAGAGAAGGTACAAGGTTGGGAGGCAAATATTCCTTTCTAGGATTAATTTGGTGGCTACAGCTAGATAATTTTACTATGATAGAATATGAATCACTGATATAAACGTAGTGTTTTTTATATTCTTTTGGGTGGATAATACTGAAATGGTTATTTAGCATCGGAGGTCTGAAATTCTAGGAAAATGTTGTAAATTAAGTTTGATTGGTCAATGGTAAAAAGGCATGATTAGGATTTTTTGCTGAAGAAAACCAATTTAATTATATAGAGTGCATTCTATAGTGGAATCCATAGAGTCAATTATGTTAATATGGCAGTTATTTTAATTTTTTGATATTTGAGAATTAGATCCCCCATTTATGATAGTGGGGATAGTAGAGAAAGCTATGAGCAAGGACATAAATACAGGGTAGTAAGTTCTTTGCGGTATATGTCATGTATGTACTGTATAGTGCTAAGTATAGGAAGCTAGGCGTATAGATTACCCAAGGTAAATTCCAAAAATATTGAGGAAAAGTCATTTACATAGGATGGACTGGTCATGCATGGAATAACCCTGGTGGAAGTTTTAATGGGGTAGAAGTAAATAAGACATAGAGAAAATTGTTTCCAGAAAACAACATGTGTTACATGACAAAAAGGGAAAAATGCACAAAATTCACATTCTCGAAGTATGAGTTATTACATCTACATGAACAAAAAAATACATTTCAATAGGATAAATAACTAATTGTACAAACCATCATACTGGACAGTGTAAATAGAAGACATGAAAATACTTATATCATGATACCCAAGAAATAATGCATACCTCTATAATTCCATATCTGAGGTAGATTCTCAAAGGAAAACTATAGAAAAGTAGAAATTTTTACAAAAGTCTTCATCAATTTATATTTTCAACAAAAGATATAATTGAAAATTTTAACTACAACACGAGCTAAGGCTTTCCCAACAACATAGCCTCACAACTACTTATCCAATACCCTATAATAAAGAAGAAAATTATATATAGTTATGCTCAGGAGAGTAGTAGGCTGAATTGTCTTGAGAAATAAGGAGAAGTCACTCATTAAGTTACAAGTACATGTATAAATGTCAAGTAATAGCATAAATTATAGAACAAAAGTACACTATAAATTATGCGTGGATAATTCCCCACCACATAAGCATGTTAATATAACTTAAAAAAGAAGAAGATAGCCAAACTTCAAATCCATAAATATAATTAAAGAAGATTTTGGGTGACATTTATTAAACCAAAAAAATAGTTTATAGGAGAACAACCGATATGGTGACATACAGAAAGTATGAAGAAAAATCAAAATAATAAACAGTCCCAGGAGTCGGAAGAGATACCATGTCTAAAAGACTCCAAGGAATCTTAAGTTTACAATTAAAATTATACATAAAAGGAGGTATGTATTTCGTGAAATTGATCAGACTCATACAATCACATTCAAATTGGTTGTGGTGCGCAACAAGCCAGTGGATGTCGAAACCATAACCATAACCCAATCGCAGAAGAGGCATAACGCACCAACCTGTAGTGTTGAAGCTGAGGTTGACCTGGAATGGTAGAGAGGGTTGTTATACATACATTCTTAGTGCATGATACATAAGGGATCTATCTAAATGTGGTTCCCACCTCACGCACCAACCAAGCCACACAAGAACTGGTGTTAAATAAATAAAATATTTACATTTACAACAAAAGGAAAATTAGCTAAAGATTAGAATAGTGGTTAGTGGGTATTACCTGTAGTGAAGGTGCTGAAACTAGAGGGGAGACACCTGCATTCACAAGCCCAGTAATTGACAGCTTGGGCCAACATAGGCACTCAAAATATTAAGAATTGTTAAAACCCAACAGGATGAGAACTTAAGGCCTCACTTGAGTACGCCAAAAGGTATGACTGGAGCCGGAGCATGAGGGTTCCAGTGCCACTGGAAGAAAACCCACGAAGAAAAATCATAATACCTTAATACATTGTATAGGAACCCTTAGTAAAGAGAACCTAGTTTACTTCCCAACACAGATTTTTAAACATTACCGAAATAGGGAAAATGTTGATGAGGTGAGGATACATATCGTGTTAGGGAAAGGGTAAATTTAAAACTGTAGCATGGAAAATTTTTGGGATGCCTCTCAATAAAAGAAGCAGCAATGGTGTGACTAAAACTTGGAATTAAATCAAAACCAAAATTAAAATCTTGAACAAAAATAACGTTCTCTAAATAAGGAATGCAAAAATAATTAAGGGGGTTTCCATTTTATTGAAATATGGATTGTAAAATACCTGTTGTAAGGTGATGGATTGGAAGGGGGAATACCCAACATCAATGTCGATCCAGGGCACCTGTGCACTATAGTATGGATGTTGTCGCATCCTTCGATGAGTCACACATTAGTTAGGTGCAAATAATTTCCCCGTGGAGAACCAAGTGTGTGATTTCATTCATAAGAAAATCAATCGAGAGCACAGGAGGCATGTCATGGTTCTCAAGGAGAGAAGAAAGCAGTAGAATGACTTAGGCGAAAATAGAAAATGGATACCATCGCTTACAGTTTGTGAGAGAATATCTCCAGCATCCATCTTGATCCATATATCTCAATCGTTTTTATTCCAATAGCATGGTACCGACAGACCATGTGACAGGAATCTAGGCTAGGAGAGATGCCAAGAAGAGAATGGTAGCACAAGGAATGAAGGGTACAACATAGACATCAAAATCGAAACCAAGGACCCAGTTGGAACGCATGAAAAAGGAGGGGTAAATACTATAGTGCTAGATAGGAGATAATTCATTAGGGTAGTAAGATATAAAGGGTTATCAACCTTACCTATGCCACCCTAATTTCATAAGTTCAATAATTATGACGCGACATTAGGATTATGGTAAATATATAAATATAAGCCTGCCTTGGTTAAGGGTATTATTAAATCTCAAATGTCAACTATGTATCAAAGGGTAGCGTTAAGAACCCTCAGTATTAGACCCAAAATGGAAAATATAACAATTGCATACCCCTATGTTGAGGTGTGACCAAGTTAAAATTACACAAACCTAAAGTATGCATAAAGTGCTCATGTTTAGTATAAGGATTAGGGGTTGCATAGGTGTAACTCAACACAACCTCGTTAAGCCATAATATATATAAATATAGGTGTATAAAAAAAAAAAAAACCTAGGCTTGTCAAAGGGTTGTGAAAGATTGGAAGTTGGTCCATTCAGTGGGGAATAATTTATTGTACCTATTTTTAAATAGATTTATTTCTTGTTGCGTTGGTTGAGTGAGTAAGGTTTTACATCTTTTAGTGATATGGTTGTAATGAAGAAGTTATAACGTCAAAAGCTAAGATTCCCATAGATTTCCCTTGATTTTTAAACTAAGAAACCAAGATATTATATAAATATTCCTCCTCTACTCAAGCCAAGGGAGATGATATTACTGACTTTGTACTTTGACTACCATTAATACAAAAGGTCCATTTTTCTTATTTCGTTCATTTTCTTTGTGCAAGATGCATTGATAATAGGCACACTATTGCAAGTCTAACTAGTGCCTCGCCTAAGAAGGTAAGTCCCCCTCCTGATTCAAGTGCTTCATATATTTTAGATATGATAGATTACAATTTCGATTAACAATTAACTAATTTGGATATTTACCTTGTTTCCTATTTATTCATATTGTTGCATCTAGTTAAATAATTATTTTGTTTACTAAAACTCACTAGTATTCACTCAAGTTTCCAATTAATAGTTATTTTGAAAATCATTATGTTATTCACTCTATTTTCTAATGTTTTTTGTGTTGATTTATTTGAGTAGAGATTCATTTTGTTTTGAAAATTATTGATTCAACATGTTGAGTACATCTCTTCTATTGTAGTATTTTATAAATTCAGAATCGTTTCAATTGTAGGGTTTTTGAATCACCAGTAAATATGATCAAGTCCCTTATTTCGTTCTTGTTTGTTTACTTTCTAGTAGAGTGATTTATTTGTTGTCTATGCAATTAATTTATAGAAAGGAGTGATTTACCTTCCTAAAAAAAGATTGTAGTTAGTCATTCAATTCCTACAACTGCAAGTGTGCTATTTCATTTCTTGATAGTATGGGCCTTTAAATTCATGAAAGGTGTAGTTTGGTGACTTGTAAAAGAATACTAACATTCAACTCTAGCATAAATAATTATTATTACAACCCCATTTCCACATAGAATACTGTATCAACATATATAATGCATGATAAATTGCATGTTCCATATGAACATTGGAGTGATAATTAAGTGTAGAGATTCACAGTTATCCATTAATTCATTTGGAGGTAATTGAAAGAATCATCATTTTTACTGTCATTATCATGGATTTGTTAATAATACAATTTTTTTTTTTACTATTAATTATCATGGATTTGTTGATAATACAAGAAACTTTGCGTTGTATGCTTTATCCTTTACGTTGATTGTGTTATGATGTGTGTATCTTTAATTTTCCATGTACATGAGTAGATATTATCAAGGTATATTTTCTAGCTTCACTAAAAACCCCCACCAAAATATTAGTGTAGTAAAATCACAATAGGAGAAAGTGTATACTCTTCCTCACTTACTAACTCCTATAGGTAGCTCTCTTGCCAAAATAAATTGTAAGCATTCCACTCATGAGCATAAGACTGTTCCAACATCATCCCCTCCCTCAATATAATACTGATACCTTGAATATTATCAAAACAATTAGCTTCTTTCTATAGAATGGTTCTTTCCTAACTCTTCCAAGGAAAATTAAAAGGACAAGGACACGTTTTACAAAAATATGAAGTCCCTATTAAGAAGGAGACCTATATCTTCCAATTCACTATTCAAGATTTACATGTGAAAAATAAAATTAAGAACATTCCAAATTTAGCCTTGTCAAACATTCATGGCTTATCCAAGGAAGATCCATACACTTTTATTTCTGACTTGTATGTACTTCGAAGAGGTTATGACTATGTATCAGTTTCCTGGAAACTTAAAATATTTCCTTTCACCCTTAAAAATGTTTCATTATCCTATTTCATGGACCTTGTCAGAGATAACATTAGCACTTGGAAAAAAATGAAGAAAGATTTATTTGATAAGTATGATATTATTGCAAAGACAAGGAACTAACAGAGGAGGTCTTCGAGATGACTTAGAATGAGGATGAAATCGTAGAATATTATGTTGAACATTTTAACTACAATACACAATGGGAAAGAGATGGATATTTGTTTCTAGGCATACTATGTTCCTTACTGTTACATGGGATCCATTATGATTATATTGAAATCGTAACACTAATGCATTGAGGAGATGTCTCCAAACAGTATTATGATAATAATTTTGAATTACGTCAAAGATATTACGAAGGAACTTTAAATACTAGAATAATAATGAAACATCTATTAGCAATATTCAATAAGTCTACAGGTAATGAGTCACCACAAAAAAAAAATTAGGAGAATGTTGGAATCCTTCAAAACTAATATAATTAGCTAGTTGATTTCTTATTTGGAAAAATTACCAATTAATAAGAAGAAGGAATGGGTTTAGGTAGCCTTAGCAATCATTTGTCCAAAGTGTGATATAAATCATCCATTGAAAGAGTGCCCACTCGATCACATTGAGGATTTCTTAATATCAAATGAGAAGCATGCCACCAGAAAATTTCCATCTCTTATAGGAAATAAAGTTATGTTCTAAGAGGATGTTGAACCAAAATAATTGTGTTTTTTCACCTATAAATGTCCATGGTATCCAAACCTTAATGTATGGCTCTAGATAAATCACAATATTATAATATATGTTGGCCTAACCCTTCAATACATTAATATTATTTTCCTATTTTCATACTCAACCATGGATGGCTCCCCCTCCAAATCAACATTAGTAGAAGGGGTGGAGGATTACATCATTTATAGGCCCTCAGTAGGAATTACATCATATTCCCATGTCACTTATTCCTTCTCAAACAATGCACTCATCCAGATCAACGCCTCCTCCACAACAACTTCCTACAAAACCAATTTCTCACCTTCATAATGGTAAGGAAGCTAAAGTAACAAAATATGTTGGGATTGATATGTACCCCACTTACTATCTCTTCCTTGGATTGTCAAAATATTCACCTTAGGTCAAGGAAGACTCTAAATAAAAGAAATTCTCCAATATAAATAGAAGATATAAATGGGGAACTTATGAATGAAGAGCTAGAATAGGTTCAATCTCTTAAAATATTAAGAACCATCCAAGCTATCCTCAAACCACAATTTAATTCTTACCCTGATTGATTGGATTAAGAAAAACTTGTTACCTAACCTAGGTTTTACTTCTTATGAGAATTCAAGAATGTATGTATTCACATATCGTTGTTTCAAGATATCAAATATTTTCCTCTATTTTTAAAGGTGGTTCGAGAAATATTCTTTAGTTGAATCAATAGGAGGAAGACCCTTGAATTTTACATGTTATATAAGATTTACATTTGATATGTTGGGGGGTGATCCTCACCGCTAGATACTAATATCTTGGCAACCTATCTATCAATGTGAAAATTAATCATAAATCCATTCCAGAAACATTAATCGACCTTGGAGCCTCCATTAATGTAATAGCCCATGAATGATGGAAGCCCTAAGACTTTTATTTTTTAGGAAAATACTCACAATATTACAACTAACTAATCATTCCACCATCAAGCCTGAAGGGATTATAGAATACACGAAAATTTATGTAGATGCTTGGGATTACCCCATCGATTTCATGGTGTTAGAAACCAAATATTTCTTGGCAGGATATTTTTTAATGTTAGTAATACTATGTCTAGCCACTATATATGAGTAGATCAGTTCCAAGTCAAATAATATGACCATTTCCCATGGGTTTTCCATAACCAAATCACCCTTTATTGTCTAAAAAATCCCAACATCTCCCCAGAAACTCCATTCAGGTTAATGCAAAGGAAAGTGATGAGGAGGAAGCTTCTAACCAAGTACTCACTACATATTAATATCTAGCCCTAAAAGATAAAATTGAGGATGAGTTGATTGATGATTTTATAACTTCATCCTGATCACCTAACTTACACATTATCACTCATTTATTAGACCCCTAGATCTAGGAATATTTTGCAACAGTCAATGCATCGTGCTTGGAACACAAGTCCTCTTTCAATGAAGAACATTAGCTAGCCTATGAAACTATAGAAATAAAACCTAGGAAATTTTAAAAAATCAATCCCGGGCTAACAAAACATGAAAATATTATTAATGTTTTACAAAGGAATAATGATGATTTCATATAGGATTACACTAACGTGAAGGGAATTATTCCTTATCTATACACTCACCATATTTAAATCAAGGAAGAATATAGACCCATTTACCAAAAATAGTGTCAAATTAATCCAAACCTCAAGGACATCATCAAACAAGATCTATATATGTTTCTTTCATATAAATTTATGCACCCTATTTCTAACAACTAATGGGTCTTCCCTCTTGTCATTGAAACTGAAAATAATGCAAAGTGGAAAATTTATGTAGATTATAGAGAAATCAATAAGGCCACTCATAAGGACCACTTACCATTACCACTGTTTCATAACACACTATATACCTTAACGGGGAATAAGTGCTTCTGTTTTCGCATTGGCTTTAGTGGATAAAACGAAACTCAGATCGCTACCAAGGATGAAGAAAAAAACACGTTTAGTTTTCCCTCGAAAAAATTTTCTATCTTTTTCTTCCATTTTAATTTGCTACAATCTTGAAAATTTGCAATGAGTTTTGATTGTGATATTCTCTTATGTGATCCATGAAATTTTTGAAATTGAAACAGATGATTTTACAAAAAATCGTGATGAATTTAAAGGATCTTTGGCCAATATAGAGAAAATATTGATAAGATGCAATGAGTGTCATGTCAACCTCAGTAATGAGAAATTTTTAGTGATTTTAGTTGAATGCATCATGCTAGGGCATCATATTTCATCTAAGGCATAAAAGTGTATGAAACAAAAATAAAGACAATATTCAATTTTCCACTCAAGAATGTAAAAAGAGTTATATAGATTCATTGGACATGTAGGTTATGATAGAGGCTTTATTTAAAATTTTATGCAAAAAACTCATCCTCTATTTTTCTTACTTACTAAAAGTGCTAAATTTATGTGGACAAAAAAATAACATCATGATTTGAAGGAATTACAAAAAATATTATCTACAACTCCCATAGGAAGAGAGCCCAATTGGTCCTTCCCATTTTATATATCTACTTATGCTTCAAAAAATGTTATTGGGGTTACCATAGAACATCAATAAGGGAATCATCTATACACAAAATTCTTTATTAGTAATAATCACTCTACGTTAGCTCCCTATAATACTAGTGTATCCCCCTTATTTTTATTGTAATGTAGCCCCCCCATATTGTTATTGCTGTGGCCAGTATCCCCCATATTGTTATTGTTGTGCCCCATAAAAACCCACTATTTTTATTCTTTTTCCTTCACATTATTATTGTTATGTAGCCTTTGATTATATTGTGACCCCTTAGACTCCTATATATACCAAGTAGGTATTATCATTTGTATCATCCAATAATTGTTAATTTATGTAATGTAAAGGAGGTTTCCCCTAAAAAAAGATAATTTTTAAGTAATTGATCTTTCTTTTCTTCTACTTTGTGAGCTAGTTGCATAACATTTGTTATCAAAGCTTTGGATTCTAGGCTTTTTCTGCTTCAAATAGGTCATTTCCATATATTCTCTATAAATTGTTTTCTATAAAGGTTCAAAAGTTGAAATTGGGACCATGTGGATTCAAAATTGTGATAAAACTCCTGTAAAAATTTCATATATTGGTTTGTTATATTCTATGATATATGGTCCAAATAAATCATGGTTTGTGCATTCTCTAGAATTCGGTCTCAAACATGTGATCTAGAGGAAATTGTCATAATGCCCTCTACAAGCATCGGATTTGAATTTCATAAAAATTGACAGAAATTGCGTAGGTTGTATATTTTTTTTATAATTTTTAGGTCCAAAGGTAGAAACAGTGGCACATGGCATTCATTACAAGTTTTCTCTATTGAACGAGTCCATAATCTAGCCATCATGGGAGTTTGGGCTTAGAATTAACTTGAAGAATCCAATTTTGGAATGACTTATTGTGTTGGAAATGAGACTCAAAGCGATACCAAGGGATTAAATTTCATACATTGGAGATCTGAAACTATAGATATACAATAATTTCAGTATTGAGCTCCTCAAAAGAAATAAAAATGTGTCTATTGTTTTTAAATTTTGCATAACTTTTATTTGAAAAATCAGTTTGAAGTGTTTCAAAGGGGAGAATGAAGCATAGATATCGTTGTTTGATTCCAAAATACCTCAAAGCAATAAAATGTACACATCTAGTAAGAAACTAGAAATATATACTATGACACATGAAGAAGAGGAAGAAATGCAACATGATATATCAAAATTATGAGGCAAAGTGCAACAAATTTCGGTCTCGCAAAGAGTAACAAAAAATTGTTTTAGAAAAAATTGAATTACATGGGGAATTTTTTTTTATCTTGGTGATTCATGTGCACTATTAATAAGTTTCATCATTACATAATTCGATATCTTGTGATTTTACATATTGACCATGTCATTATTACAAATATCAATGAACGAACCAATTACCAATTGTAGGATGACTAGATAGTTATTAATATTGTAATAATTTGATATAAATGTTTTCAATAAGCCAAGAAAAGACAATGTGGTAGCATATTTTCTTTCAAGGCTCGCCACAAATGAAAATGAGCCACTTCTCAAACATGCTTTTTCTTATGAACATTTTTTTGCAGTATCCATTAACTCAATGTTGTTTGAAAATATGCTAACTATTTGGATGCAAAGAAGCTTCAATATCATCAATGGAACAAAGAAATAATATCACACAAAATTTTAGGTTTTCATGGATTGATGGATTCCTCTCTTACACAAGGCTACATTTAGTTATTTGACAATGTGTGAGAGAGCATGAGACCCATGGTATATTAAAGGCTTATCATGATGGACCTTATGGAGGCCATTTTGTAGATAAAATGAATAATTATAATGTATTCCATCAATCATACTACTCGTCATCCATTTTACAAGATGCAAAGCAATATGTAAAAAATGTGACAATTTCAAGTGCATGGTAAGGTCAACCCAATTAGATGAAATTCCATTAAATACACAATTAATGATAGGACTCTATGATAAGTGGGGTCTTCGTTTCATTGGACCCATCAAACATCCATCTCAAAGAAAATCTTATATCTTGGTCTATGAATATTATTTTTGAAAGTGGGTGGAAAGAAAGACACTCCTAGTTGCAATATAAAAAGAAATAGAAACCTTCCGCCATGGGGAAATATTCATCAAATTTATGCTACCACAAGATATCTTGGTTGAGGCAAGAACACAATTGACTTCAAACTTAATTAAGTATATCATGGAAACACATGAGATTAAAGACCTACTGATGACACCATATCACCCATAGGTCAGTGGGAATGTAGAGGGACAAACAATATCATTGAGAACATGATAAGAAAAAGTGTTTAACTTTACGTTAAAGACTGGATTGATAGAATACCTAAAGAATTATGAACCTATTGAATGACATGGAAAAATACCACTGGTTGTAGTGGGACGTATGAGCTAATACTTGAAAAGAGATTTATTTTTCCAATGGAGATAGAAGTATAGATCGTGAGGATAGTAGTACAAAATTGCATGACTTTATCTCGAGAAAAAAAAGGCTTCCCCAAATTGATGAGTTGGATAAACTTCATCAAGATACTTGTTGGGTATGTGTTATGTTCTTTCCACGACTATCTCCATGCATTGTACATTGCGTCAGGTGTAAAGGAAGGTTCATAGGGGGGATGGCATCCCCCCTGCATGGGGTCCAGGACAGCACCGTGAAATATTTTTTTTATGTGGTCCCAAATTTGGTGGGTCGACCTACCCATGGGTTTGTTCATGGGTTTTTTACATGGGTTTTGCACATGGTTTTGGGCATGATAGTTTTCTACCCATGGCATTTTGTAGATCCAGTCAAGGGAACTACAGTTATGTTCTAATCCAAGGTTAATGAATTAGGTTTTATGAATGCTTCAAAATCTATATATATGTACTGTAACATTGAAAGGAATATAATGAAAAAGAAATTGGTAGCCCTCACTTTGGGATATAGGGGAAAATATCTGCGTGTATTTGTTTTATGTTCTTTCCATTCTATGTTACTTTTTTTAAGAATTCATTTACAAGTAATTTTTTCACATGATTGAAACCTACAATAATCTACATCAGACAACCATTATTCAACCACACATAGCTCGATGTCATGACAATTTCATAAAGAAGAAATTCTTCTATGTTAGGGATTGGACATTATTTTTGGCTTGGAATTTAAGGACTCTAAAGGAAAATTTCATGCCTGACAACTTATTTTATATGATATAAACACTATATATGAAAATGGGTCAATTAGAATCCATACCTTTGAAGAGGAAAGAATATAAATGATCAGAAATGAGTATAGGGTTAGATTTTATGAGAAGACCCTATCAAAAGAAACCTTTTTAAGAATGATTAACAAAGGATTTCCCAATAATTCCTTTCAGATTATTTGTAAGGGAGAAATACATGCCAAATTATTTAGTTATAATGTTCATATTTAAAACATCAGAGGAAGGAAAATAATATATATTTAACAAAATCCCATTTGTGAAAACCCCAAGTGAACAATTTGGCACATGTTCTATGAAAACCAACTTAATTGGAATGTGTTGTGTTGAAAAAAATGAAATTAAATAAAATACATTGAAACTCATGTATCCATGTGATTTCTTGGATCGTGATACTTTTTTTTTGTTCTTAATAAATGACTCTAGAATATTTCTTATGATGTATAATGGAACAATATTTTTTCTACAAAACCAGTACTATGTGGTTGCAACACCATTGCTACAACACCAACCTCATGCCGTTGCAATAATGTTGTTGCAACCCCTTTCACAAATGGAACCTATATGTTGGTGCAACAAGTATTATGGATGAAATGGACATATAACTACAACACCTTCATGATACTATATTTTTACACCAACTAACCAATTGTTTTTTGATAGTGAGTGAGTGGCCAAGATAGTCGTTTTTGTTCCAACACTAGTTCAAGTAAATTGTTGCAACATCAATTCAGGGTAGCTACTACATCACCTTCACCAAATAAGTACAAATAATTTTGATTCCATCAAGAAAATCACAAAAGGTATAAGATGTAATGTGGTTATTTCCACAAACCTAGAAAAGGTCGCCAAATCATAATAAGAATTTAAGGGTATGAATTCTCTTACATAATGATTAACATTAAATTGACATAACTACGCTTACTTTGGAATTATTTTCATACATCATACACTATCAATTATCATAACACTCCTCTTTCACCACAATCTATGACGCATCCTATGCCATTAAACCATAATTACACTATGGAATTTTGGCTACATCATCAATGGAGGCCATTCTAACTGATTTAGTTATTTCGTTTATATGAAATATAAATAATGAAATTAATTCAACCTTGAATTACATATTCATCTCTTCATGCATTCATTTATCTACCCTTTATCCCCATAAATAAAAATAAAACTACATCTGATGACTAAAATGAAAGATTATGATCATCCTTGCCACTATCATTTCAGAATGATAATCATCCCTACCATAATTATCAATATTTTCTTGTGCTATAAATCATCCCTATAACATTATTTTAGGTTATGATCCCCATCATACCACTTCGGGATGGTTATCATCCACCCCTGCCGAGATTATCCTCGAGATGATAATCCTTTCATGTTTTATAACTCAAGTAAGTAGTTCTCATCATTGGTCACTAACCTAAATAAGTATTTCGCATTCAATTCATCCAAGCCAATAAATTGCAGTAGAATTTTTTTCTAAGAAAATAGCTCATGAACCTGGGTGAATAGATATGTGTATAGTATTACACACATTCATCTAAAGTTGATGTGGTCCTCAAACCCATAAATATAAGGTCTGGGTAATCCCACTACCTTAATTAACTAACTGGTCTAAGCTAATTGCCTTTCCATGCCATATAGAATAATTGGTCTAAACCTAATCCATATAAACAATGAATACTCCACGGGTTGAGAATATGGAAGTATACATTAATTATGTTTGTTGTGAGTGTGTTTGAAAAATCACTCTCATGTTCTTCTTGGCTCTTCAAGTTGTAGTCTGAAAATAGCTCACCAAGTCAATATCTTCTTCAAGAGTCGTATTGATCATTGGGTTGCAAAGCTCAAGTAGCTCCCCAAGTTTTTGCCTTGTTAAAGATTCATGACCATATTATAGCTCGTTCACAAGAAATTTTAATAAATAAGTAAATTCATAAATGAAGGATTAATTGGATCATGAAGCATTAATTATATCTAAAAAGATAAATGTTAATGGTGTCTAAAAAAATCATATCATCTAGGATATTAGTTTGTTGGAAAATGTAACTAGGTTCAATCTCCATTTAATGTACTTGATTCATCTTGTAGCACTGGACTTGCCATAATAATAAAGAAAATTATTATTATTATTATTATTATTATTATCATTGTGACTTATTAAATCATGGGCTTCATGCTTGGGTCACCATGTTTTAGGTCAAAGTCCCCATTGAGGACTTCTAGGATTTATTCTGAGTTAATAGAGCCATTGTACATTTAAATAGACCCTTATTGGGATTTTGAATCATATAAAAAGGATTAATATTTAGTAAAACATGAATTATGTGACCTTTACACCAAGTCGGCCTAAAGGGGATCATGTCGGCCTAAGATACATCTATTCTACCTCACCTGGAGCCTATATAAGGAATGAAATTGAATTCGTTTGGAGCACATTTTCTCACAACAAGTTTGGTATCTCTTGTAGATGGGATAAGTTTGAAGTATATTACTGGGAAGACAAAAGAAGTTTGATTATGGGGAAGTATAATGAGAAGAAGAAAAAATAAATCTTGGTTCCTCTCTCTCTCGGTTCCGTGCCCTATATTAGAAGATCGAAGTCTTCCAAGTTTTTCTATTGTCGAAAGCAGTTTGTTGTTGGAATATTCTGCCTAGTCAAAGTTTCTAGAGAGGGGTTGAAGATCTAGGAGGATGAATTGGTGTGGAGGGAAGGTATGGTGTATGTTTGGGGTGAAAATTTTCAAAAAATACTATTGAATGGAAGAATTATCTTGACTGGGTTTTTCCCTCGTGGGGGTTTTCCCTGGCATAGTGCCTACATCTGGTGTTTATTGTTTTATGTGTTTCTAATTTGGTAATTTCTTGATGAAATAAAATAAATAATATATAAATAATCGTAATAACATGAAACATAATAATTAATTATTAAGAATAATAAAATCTTTCTTCCTTTATGATTTTCTAACATGGTATCAGAGCTTTGGTGAAGATGGAAGAAAAATGTAGTCTTCAACACTTAATCAAGGAACCATTCAAAGGATCATCTAAGGGAAGGAATCCACTATGCTCTAGGAACATGTCTAACACAATCAAGAGAGAAAAAAAACAATAACGAGCCTCAAACTACATGTCCTAGAAGAATAGAATTGACCTCATCCTTAAAAAGAATAAGGTACTGGACTTGGTAAAAGGAAAATAAATAAACCTGGAGAGGATTCCAATGATGGTGAAAAAAAAAAATATAGGGAACTAAAATTAGTGGCCATGACTCTTGTTGTATCTTAAGAAACAATCCCTTGGTTGTGGTAAGGAATCAATGCTCAAGACATATATATATATATATATATATATATATATATATATATATATGTCACAGAAATATTATATCAAATGGTCTTTGCTTAATCACCTTCAGAAATTAATTATTAAAACCCTCAAGAATCTGATGCAATAAATTCTTCACAATGCCATTATCTGCTGATATTAATTGGAGTGATAAGAAAATATGAAGGAAGCTTAAACTTATATGCTAATAAACATGATCTATCACTTTAAACTTCAGAATAATTTTATGAAAGTGGAATAGTTAGAATGAAGGAGCGCCCATTAAGGATATTTAACTCTTATTCACATATGTAAAAAGAGACTTGCAGCTACATTACTTCATTTTATTCATAGAAGGAAAAATACAGAATAGAAGTGGGAAACATATCAATAACAATAGATGAAAGGATCTTTATATTCATTCATTAATAATCAGAAATTGAGTACAAAATTTGCAGTAGTCCAAAGGTCCAAAACTCAGAACCTTTTCCTTTCTTCTCTTTCTCTTTAAATACAATGTAAAGCAGTTTGTAACTACTGAAACTACTCCTAACTTCTCAAACTACTTGAAACTACTTAAACTACCTATTACATATCATAAAAATGTCTCATTACAATTGAACTCTCTTAATAGAGATAAAATAAAAATTAAACTCTAATATATTTGTTGAATATGAATTGGCCCCGCTGCTGCTACATTCTCCTAATTGGCTAACTTGTCTTTCTTTGAAGACGAGGGATCATTGGGTAGAACAGCAATCCAAGCTCTACATTTCTTCCACACTTCAATGTTTTTCTTAGGAGAGTTAATAAACTTGTGGTACTCCAACCTAAAGGCACCGATCCTGTTGAACGTTGGTCACTCTGTAAATAAGGTCTTCACCATCCATAATAGCTGAAAATGCCTCTGAAGAAAGTTAATAACTGTTTCTCCTTTCAGGATCTAAGTCTTCTCATCAGTGTTATCCACCTTACTTTTTGCCAATACCAATAGTGGTTTGTAGGAATCCCATGATAACAAAATTCTTTTAGGGTGTCAGCATAATGGAAATCCTGCACTGGCTCTTTTGTCATACAGATTGTTAAATTTGTTCACTGCTTCCTTAATTTCTGCCAACTTCTTCTCAGTAATCTTCCTGTAAGTTTTTTTAAGAATCAATTTGTTAATCTCTACAACATATAGGATCCTATATTTAATATTATTTTATTCTAACTCCTTATTATTCTTTGAATCAATGAAATCAATAAAATTCTTTGCCCATATGACTCTGTTAATAGTCTTCTGCTTATCTGCCATAACCTGCTCCTCAAAATCCCTGACAATGATTTTCTCTTCTGATACAATAGTCAAAGATCCCCAAGTTGGTATCATTTCTTCAATGATTTCATTTCAAATTATATCTTTAGCCTATATCAAAGTTATATTTCCCTTCAATTTCTCCTTCAGGCTCTTGATTTCAGCATTAGTTTTTTGACAATATATCCTGTATTTATCAATTTCTCCATCCTTGGCCTGCATTATTTTTGTTACTGTCTCCAGATCATTTTGCGCCTTTTCGAGATCTTTGTCTGCCATTTTTAATTCAGTGTTCAATTCAGATAATTGTGTTTCTGGATCATCATTTCCAGATGGAAAAATGATAGTGCGGGAATGGGAATCAATCTTATTTTGCAGTTTCAATAAATTCTCCTTCAACTTAGAAATTTCTTCTTCTTTCTGTAAGATCTGCTGAAGAAGGCTTTCTTTTTCACTTTATACTTCTACCACCTCTGCCGCCATAGAATGCTCCCCTGTAAGTAACTTCAACTTTTTCTTTAATACATAAATCTTTGATTCTGCACTTTGTAGTAATTTCTGCACAGCAGATCTATCATTTGGATTTACTCCAATATTCACAATTATCTTCTTGAGTTCTTCATTTTTTTTTTTAAAGCCCTGGAGTTGGCTTTTTCCAATTTTATTTGCTTGATCACCTTCCCTAGTATGTTCTCTGCCTTAAGAGACATTGCATTAGTTTTGATCAAATCATTCACTATCAATTGACCTATTTGCATGTGTAAATTTACTTTATCAAGAAAATGAATATTTCTCACATCTACAGTTAAATTCACAGAATTGAAATTCCTTGATGACTTTATAGTCATATCAGAGGGGTGAGAAAGAGCAATATTAAACTAGTTTTTTTCAAGATCAATGGCAGTCAACAATCTTGTTTGGTGTGGAGTTATTTGATATTCAGCCTGTGCCTCTGTGCTAGCCTTCATCCTTTGATTCCTTTTATAAATTTGAGCAAATACTTGTTTAATCAAAAGTATTTTCTCCTGGGCATATCCATGTCTTCTTGGTGAGGCTGGAACATTGTGCTCATCTCCTAATTGAAGCAAGAAACCAGGTTGAGCACCTGTTATGTCTTCATTGAATTTTTCTCTCTTCTTGGCTCTCTGCACTTCATCTTCTGAATGTAAAACTACCTCTTTACTCCTCTTGCTTGATTTATGAGATATAATAGGAGTTTTTATATTAGAACCAATAGAACCTGCAAAACCCTTATTGGCTAGCTTCTCTATGTCAGGTCTACTTTCATGAACAAATGCTGAGTACCCATTTTAAACTCTCCCGTTTGAAATTACTTTTTCAGGGTCATAAGCACATTTATCTCCTAACAATAAGTGCATTCCATATAACATAATATTAACCTCATCAGCTGCTTATCTCATGTTGACTATAAATGGTCCCAGAGACATAGGTAATTTAAACATATGACCCTTTTTCATAGGTACAAAATGTATTTGGTCAACATTCAAACTCTTCCTAATGAATTCTAAGGAAAATAATCTCATAGGCACAAATGTAGGAAGCCTATATGGTTCTACCCTAGCCCCATAAAGTCTAATCTCTGAGTAGTCTTCATAAACATACCAATCTCCAAATTTACAATTTGTCCCCAACTGCATAAATTCTTGAGCCTTTGGCAAGAAACATGGGGGAGAAACCCCATTCAAATTTTGTAGCCAGTTGACATGAAATGATTTGTAAAATCAAATGACCCTTCCTCATTTTTCTCCTCTCTTACTACATCAGTCCAAAACACTACTGACTGCCTCTTTTTATTTACGTCCATAATGTTTAACCCAAAATGAAAGAATTATTCCACGTTTTGATATAAAAAGAGATAAATGATAAGAGAAGGGAACTTGAATGACCTAGTGAGTGATAAACTCATGAGTTGAGTATTGAAAACTTTCTGCCAATATGAAGAGATATCCAGCACTACTCCTGGCTTCATCATCAACGCAAAAAATCCAAGAACTGATTTGTCAATTATGTTGTTGTCCTCATTTCCCAATATATTTAGTATACACCTCAGCACTGGCAAAAATTCCGCATAAAAAACTTCTATGGAGAATTCTTTACTGTCAGGTGCAAACCGCTTCGTACTTGGCCTTGGGAAGAAGGTGAATTGGGTGAATTCTTGACCTATAAGAGTATCATAATGCGCTTCTAAATACTCGTCAATAAATTGAACATAAGACTCCGACTCTAGATAACATAAATCTTGATGAATTAACTGGTCTAAGACTTGCAAAGCATTCTCTCCTAGAAAATTAATTACAAAACACTTTCCAGGATACATAGCAGATACCAGGAAGTGCACAAACTCAGGGAAAAGGTGCGTTCTAGGGATGCATGCAAACAATACACCTAACTTAACCATGGTAGATAAAATAGGACATGCTTTTTCATTTGAACAGACCTTTTGATATAAAGGAAGGTGTTCTAGAGAGTAGACAGTATCTCGGATATCCCTCTTAGTGTCCATGAGAGGAATATGACTGGATGAGCCAAAAAGGGATGAATGTTTAGCCATGATGCTACTCAGGGTGGTGAACAACGACAGGGTGACGAACAATGATGAAAGACACTCGTGCAATTAGGTTGAGAAATACAGAGGAATAACATTAAACTTGTAAAAATAAAAACAGGTTTAAATAAATGACACGGGGTCTAGGAATTAAATGCTGAGTTGACACGCTAAAGACCATTAAACGGTACCGTGACGTGACTGAAAGCTGTCTCCAGCTAGTAGCTTACATCACTACGTGAGGCCTCTAGGGTACGAAACTCTCATCAGGGCCCTTCCCCCACAGTGAATCCAAACCGTAGATCTTGATCCACCGATCAGTCAACAGGGTCAACTGTCCAGGCACCCTTCCCATTAACCCGTGTGTCGAATGTGGCTGCAGGTTGTTGCCTTTATCTTCTGACAGGAAAATCCTCAGATCCCGCTCGCTTACTTGCTTGAACCTTAACCAAAAAATTAGGACCCGCCTTCATGTATTCTTCAAAGTATTAAAATTTAAACTTTCAACAAAATTACAATTTTAGTTAAAGTATGAGGAAACTATAATTTAACATATGGTTTTATGTTTTTCCATTCTTTTTGTATTTTTGAAAAATTAAAATAAAGGATATTGCAAATGAGCCACAACATCTGGCTCCACCTGGGGATGGTGCTTTTTTCCATGAAACACTAAGAACTGCACAACAATGCCTTCACTTAGGGCATGGAGTCAAATGTTGTTTGATGAAATATGAACAATCAGAAATCTGAATATGTACAATGGTGGACCATAAAATCTCAATGCTGGAAATAATGTTTGAGATACTGCCCATTAACAGGCAGTTGTACTGTTTCTCCATCAAGATTCTCCAGAATAAATGTGTTATTTTATCTAACCTCAACAATATTGTATGGGCCATACCAGAGTGGGTCAAAATTACCATGGTTTCCCTTCTCTTCTCTTCTAGTATCCCATCTTAATACCAAATCTCCATTTTGAAAAAGAATATCATTTGCTTTTCTATCAAAAATTGAATTCATCTTTTCTTGATAAGTGATCAAATTTTTTCTGACTTTGTTCCTGCTCTCACTCGATTCTATAACCTTGTTCAACCTTCTCACCAATGCATTAGGTTCTTCTTGTGATTCTTGAAGAAATTAAATCACTAGTCTAGCCAACTGAGTAGGAAATGAAGCTTGAGTTCCATAAACCAATTCATAAGGGGACTTACCTGTAGATCTTCTAATAATCACTTGTACCGCCCAAAGAGAAAATGTCAATTTTGAATCCCAGTTTTTCTGATTTTCATTAATTGTCTTCTTCAAAATCTTGACCAATGTCTTGTTGGAAGATTCAGCTAGTCCATTCCCGTGAGGATGATATGCTGTCAAATGAGATAGAATGACATTATCTCTTCAACAAAACTTAATGAATCTAGCTGAATTGAATATCTAGGCATTTTCATTTACAATCTTGATTGGACACCCAAACCTGCTGAAGATGTTTTCTTCCAGAAACTTCATTACTACCTAGTCATTAGCCTTTCTGGTCGGTATTTCCTCCACCCATTTTTTGAAATAGTCAGTGGAAGATAAAATCTATTTGAATTGTCCACTTGATGGTAGATTAATTTCCCAAATAAAATCTAATCCCTATTGCCTAAAGGCTTCTTCAATAAATACTAGGAGAAGAGGTAGAGGAGCTAACATTTTATTTTCTGCAAATAACAGACATTTCTGACAGCTTCTAACTAGTCTGTATACATCAGCAAACAAGGAGAGCTAGTAAAATCTTGATTTGAGGATTTTATGTGCAGTAACCTTCCAACTATAATTACCTCCACATAGGTTCTCATGATATTATTTTATAACTTCCATTGATTCACCTTCTGTTAAACATAACAACAAAATGGCAGCAGGATCCTTCCAATATAACTTAGCATCAATTATGACATATGGCTGGGATTTGAGCGTAAGGGATTTTTACTTTATTCTGTTTAGTGAGGTTGGACAAGAGAAAAAACACAAGTAATGAACAATATCCTTATACCAATCAGAGCACAACAATTTGTATTTAATTTTTGTCATTGTATGTAACACCCCTAGTTTTATGTTTTCAAATTAGACATTTAAACTTCAATCCAAAGGGGAGTGGACCCTAATGGATAATTATTGTGTGGATGTAATTCATTAAATAAATAAATAAAATATTTTGTGCATATTGACCAAATGAGATTTTTGAGATCACTTGCCAAATCCATGAGGTATGGAAAGAGGCTAAGAATTTCCCCAAAAATATTTCAAAAAGCCTTGAAAGAATTTATTTTTAATTTAGATTTTTGAGGAAAAATCTAGATTTCCATAATGAGGTGGAGAGTATTTGGGAAGAGGTAAAAAGATGGAAAAGAAGAAAGCAGCTTTAACGTCCCTAAATAAGGGAAGCCTAGGGAAACAGGAATAAAAACATCTTCTAATTCTGGACACAGAATTAGAAACAAGCTTCGGGGAGCATAAGCTTAAATAAGCTACTCCAGAACAGATTGGGGTTGGTTTGTTCTAGGAGATGATCTCAGCTCGAGGGTGAGTTCTGGAGACAGAAGAACTCTAAGGTTGGTAGGTTGGTCACCTGCAGAGGTGGTATGTCCACAATTTTTCTTATGAATGGTTAAAATACCTGTTATTGTGCAATATGGTTAATGGATATAGATGTTATTTTAAATCAAAATTTTGAAGTTTTTATTCTTTAAATTTAACATAATTGGTTAGAAGAAATTAATCCTCTCAATTTTGTATAGTTGTAGAAATAAAATCTGTGGGGAGAATCCATCAGAGTCTCTAAACCAATACTCGTTTAAATCTAAAGATACATTTTACCCCAGAGATGATTTAGTTGTTTAACTTTAATATGCTTCTGAATTAATAAAATAAATGTTTCATATATGAAAATAAAGAAGGATACCCTTACATTTAATAGATATAATTGAAACTAAACATACTTCAAATATATTTCATTTAGGTAATGATATAATCTAATATGGTTATGTGTTATAGAAATAAAAATTATACAGGTGGAAGTATAATTGATTACAATATACAAGAATTACCTAAATAGCAATGATAATGTAAATAAATTTTACAGATGATAGGAACATGCCATGTAGGCAGACTATATAGTGTTAAAATAGTTAAATTTCCTCTAGAGATCTGCACAAATATATATATTAAACTAAAGTCTGCAAATTAAAATTGTTAATAGGTATATTTTATATATGTACTGTGCACAAAAGACTGGAAATAAAACCTTTTATAAGCTATCAAGATATTAACTGAAGATTATTAATATATACGAAAAAGGAGAAAAAATATTTCTATCAGCTTATGGAATTAAGTATTCAGTTACTGGGAAGAACTATTGATAATCCGAGGGAAATAACTGTCTAATTATATAAAATAAAAATTTAGAACATAGAGAAAACATATGTAAATAATGAAACCACTTCTGTAATTAAAATGAGATACATAACCACAGTTTTAACTTCTTATAAAAGTAATAATTAGAAATGGATATTCCTGGTATAGAAACTAGTGAAAAAATCTTCATCCATTATAAATCAAATCTGAACGGGATTTGTATCAAATATATATATATATATATATATATATATATATATATATATATATATGTTTAATATAGTAACAAAGTCCATAAGTCCTCGTAAAAACGAGTATATCAGTCATAAAAATGTTATGGCAAACTCGCTAATTTCAATTAATGCAGAAGCGTGATCTGAATATGAGGGCTAAACGCCGAAACCCTCATGAAACTTCCAAGGAAGTCCTAGTGAAGTGTGTCCTGATTTAACAGAGAAAGTATTGAATCAGATCACCTACCTGAAAATGTGAATAGTCGTATAAATGAGTTCTTAAACAGAGGCAAAATATCAGGATACCTGTACAAGTCAAAACGATAAAATTTTTAACTATGTGTTATAAAAAAATTTCCAATGGAAACGACTTGATATACTTGCGAAGAATGAGAGATAGATACCTGAGTGGTACTGATACAAACGCCGAATAAATAAGGGTCCTGATAAAATAAAATTACATGAAAAGATATTAAAGTTTCTAATGATTATTATTATGATAAAAACGTATTTATCAAAATTAAAACCAGAGAGGAATTACCTCTGTGAATGCTTGTGAGTAGAATTCATTCATAAATCCAATTTGCAAAACCTAACCTATCAGTTACGATGGGAAGGTCGATTCAGGAAGAATCGAAATGTTTCCTTTACCCACGTTGAAAAGGAATAAGTCAAAGATCATATCAATGGACAAATTGAAATTATATTTCGACCCAGAACTTAAAATGTTCAAAGCAAACGATACAAATGAATTCCATGAAATATCCACAAGAAAATCGAAATGAACTCTGTAATAATGTCTATGCGTTCGAATGAAAATTACAAAAATACCATTACTATATCAATGTATTCGAACCAAACCACATAATGAAACCAATGACATTCAAAAAGATGAAAAATTAGTTAAAAATAGAAGGAAACCAGAACTCGGCCTTCAAAGAGGAAAGAATATACACTCATACCGGTGAAAAATTCATTGAAGCACAGTAAATCTATGGAAGCTAATATAAGAAAAAAATTTATCAGTGCGTATAGACCGATTTTATAACTATGGGATAAATACCAGAGGTAAGTCTTACTGAGAAAGAGGTAGTGAACATCTGCGTTGTAGAAGAACTCGGAAAAATTATCATTGTCCACATATGAACTAATCAGAGAAATAGAACCAGAGCTAAACATCGCACTTCAGAGAACAAAATGAATACTCTGCATGAGAAAGTAAACCTTAAGTACCAGGAATCAGGATGAAACCCTCAAGCATCTCGACCTTACAAGTGGCAAGCATCGGAATGCCCAACGATGGATCGATGACTCATGGCCGAGAGTTCAAGAAACGTCAAGTGGAGGAAGATGTTGATTAATAACCGAGATTTATTGCCATAAATGAGAAATATATAAATGAGTACCAGAAATTTTAAAAAACTACAATAACTCAGAACCGTAAGAATTGTTGGCTGGAACCCTTAAAAAAATGTCAAGTTCATACAATATGGAGATACTATGAATTAAATTTGGTGAGTTCACGAATGTCAAAGCAATCCATAAGCGATATTTTTGAACTTCGAAAGGAATTAAAGGGGTGTTAATTATAATGGTTTCATTTACGTAAAGAAAAACTTAATATATATGGTGTTGTAAAACAATAGATAACTTTTAAAAGCCATGAGAACCATTACAAACTATAGGCATGATTTTATATGTGTTAAAATGAATTAAAACAATAAGTTTATATAAAATACTTACGTTATATGTATGCAATATATATATATATATATATATATATATATATATATATATATATATATATATATATATATATATATATATATATATATATATATATATATATAATCCTATTATATCTATATATATATATATATATATATATATATATATATATATGTTGCCTCTTAATAATAGTAATAAAGTGGAAGATTTATATTGAAGAAAAAAAACCATATGATTTATATAGAGTATGAAAAGAGAGAATTATATTCATTATGATTGAGAAGTGTATTAAACATGTCGAAGGCGGAAATAATAAGAAAATTTCCACTAGGTGAAAGTAATTTATATTCAATAGAGAAAAAAAAAAGTGTGGGAGTTGGGAGACATTACAAATGGTATCAGAGCACGGTTAGAAAAACTGGGTTGTTGTTGTGCTCACTGCATCAAATTTTTTTTGGAATTTTTTTTTTTTTTTTGTTACTGATGTTGTTTTGTTTAGTGTACAGTGGTACTGGAACTAAAAATTCAATGGCTGAAGGAGAGGAAATCTATGTTGATCTGGGTGATGGAGGTAACACACCAGATCCTAATACTCTTTTGATGGCTATGTTGCACAGGTTGCAACAGGAAATGGCTGATCTAAGAAGCCAAAATGATAGGCTGTCAGTAGCCAGTGAGGAGCAGGAAAAGCTGATAAGAGAACTGACTTCACGGAACAACCAAGAAGGTGAAGGTTCCGGAAAGAGGAGGAAAGGAAAGTTCTCAGATGATTCTGAGGAAGATGACACTACTAGACATCAGTCTAAACAGAAGAAGGAATTACAGGTTGAGTTCCGAAAAATTAAACCTCCCTCCTATGATGGAAAGAAGGAGGAAGATGTTGAGGCATGGTTGTTGAATATGATTAAGTATTTTCAGGTTTATGAATATGAAAGCAATCTGAAGTCCAGATTAACTATCTATGAATTGCAGAGTAAGGCCACCTTGTGGTGGGAGGAGACAAAAATGGTTCATGCCATTGATGAAAAGACCGTGACTTGGGAATATTTTCAAGTCAAGTTTAAAAACCGTTATTTGAACGAACATTATTATGATGATAAAGCAAAGGAGTTCCATGAACTCATATTGAGACAGCTCACCATCGATGATTTTGTCACCAAGTTTACAAATCTGTTAAGGTATGTTCCTTATATTCGTGAAGAGAAGGCAAAGGTACAAAGGTTTTTGAACTGTTTGCCTGCTGTGTACAAGGAGAAAATAGAGTTCGATAATCCAATAACTATGGATGAAGCGGTGAGGAAAGCTAGATTATGCTACTAGCAGTTTAAAGGAAAGGGTGAGCATGGAAAAAGCTGGGTAAACAAGGGTGAATTCAAAGGAAAGAAACATAAACCAGCTTATTTGAAGAACTTTGGTAGGGATCATCAGCGGAAGAAATTTAACAAACAAAAGGAAAGTCAAACTGCTCAGTCCCAAGTTGGTTCAAAACAAATAGATGGAGATAATAAGAAGGAAGGAACAATTAAAATGCGGGAGCCTTTGAAATGTTGGGGTTGCAGAGAACCGCATCTATTGAGGGACTGTCCACACCGAAATATTCAGATGATTATGAGAGATGGAGAAGCTACCATAGTGAATGATATAGCAAGGAATATACCCACTATCAGTGCAGCCTTGGAGAACCGACAAGCAGAACACCAGGCTACCATGGTAGAGATGGAAGGTAAGATTGCTGACCAATCTGTTACAATTTTAATTGATCCTAGTGCTTCTCTGAGTTACGTTAGTCCACAAGTTGTAGAGCAATGCGATCTCAAAACTGAAAAATTTCAGCAGTCTTGGTTGGTCCAGTTAGCCACTGGCACCAAGCGAAAAGTAACTCATAATTTACCTCAAACAACAATAAAATTAAATTATTTTCAGACAGAAGTAAATTTAAACATTCTGCCCTTAGGCTCATATGACTTGCTGATAGGAATGGACTGGTTAGAAAAGAGAAAGGCTATGATGAACTATTGGGATAAAACTCTGCATTGTATAGATGAGGAAGGGAGACTCTTTATAGTCAAAGGAAAACCAAAACCAATCTCTGTAAGACAAATATCAGCTCTGCAATTAAAAATAACAACTAGGAAAGGATATCAATTATATGTTGTACATGTTGAACAATTAGGACAACAACCTGAAGAAAACCTGCTAGACACTTTACCAGTGGTAAGAGAAATTAAGGAAGTTTTTCCAGATGAGATTCCTCATCTCCCCCCCAAAAGAGAGATTGAATTTTCCATCGATTTGGTGCCTAGAGCAACACCCGTTTCCAGAGCCCCTTACCGGATGAGCCCTCCTGAACTTATGGAGTTAAAAATGCAATTGCAAGAATTGTTGGATAAAGGTTATATCAGACCGAGTGTATCTCCTTGGGGAGCACCGGTGTTGTTCGTGAAAAAGAAGGATGGAACCTTTAGAATGTGCATTGACTACCATCAACTGAATAAGTTGACAATAAAAAATAGATACCCATTGCCCAGAATTGATGAACTTTTTGATCAAGTTAGGGGAGCTTCAGTATTTTCTAAAATTGATCTGAGGACTGGTTATCACCAACTCATAATTAAGAAGGAAGACATCAGTAAAACAACTTTTCGAACTAGGTATGGAAACTACGAATTTGTAGTCCTACCTTTTGGTTTGAAAAATGCCCCTGCCACTTTTATGTGCCTAATGAACAACGTTTTGAACAAGTAATTAGATAAATTCTTACTAGTGTTCATAGACGAGATTTTGGTCTATTCAAAAAGTGAGAAGAGCACTAAGAACACTTAAGGATAGTGTTGCAGACTTTGAAGGAAAACCAGTTATATGCCAAATTCACTAAATGTGAATTTTATAAAGATACGATTCAATACTTGGGGCATATTATTTCTGAACAAGGATTAGCTATGGACCCTGAGAAAATAAAAGCTATTAGAGAATGGCCGGTGCCAACTGATGTTTCAGCAGTGAGATCATTTATGGGAATTGCAGGCTACTATCGAAGGTTCGTGGAAAGGTTTTATGCAATAGCATATCCCATAAATTCACTACAAAGAAAAGGCACCAAATTTGAGTGGACTGAAAAATTCCAAAATAGATTTGAACAACTAAAATTAAAAATCACTACAGCCCCTATACTAAAGATTGCAGATCCTGACAAAGAGTTTTTTGTGTGTACTGATGCATGTAGAGAGGGATTGGGAGGAGTGATGTTACAGGAAAATTTTGTTATTGCATATGAATCTAGAAAACTTAAGAAACACGAACATAATTACAGTGTATATGATTTGGAATTGGCTGCTGTAATTCATGCCTTGAAGATGTGGCGACACTATCTTCTTGGAAAAAAATTCACATTGATGACAGATCACCTTAGTCTTAAGTATTTCATTTCTCAAATAGATTTGAACGCTCGACAAGCCAGATGGCTGTCTTTTCTGAGTGAATTTGATATGGACATAAAACATATCAAAGGGAATGAAAACAAAATTGCTGATGCGCTAAGCAGAAATGCTTGCCAAAACATAAGCAACATTGGAAGTAGTGCTAGTTTTGATTTAGAAGAACTAGTTAGAAAGGTAGCATATAAATATCCAAATTATGAGAATCTACAAGTGAAAATGCAGAAGAAAGAAATGGCTGAATACACCCAAAACCAGAAAGGGCTGATCTGCTATAAAAACAGATTGTATATCCCCAATGTAGAGTCCTTAAAAAAAGAGATCCTAGATGAATATCATAAACAACCATATTTAGGACATCCTGGATATCAGAAAATGCTAACAACTTTGAAAAAGAAATTATTTTGGCCAGGAATGAAAAAATATGTAGCAAAATATTTAGCTAGATGCATGGAATGTCAACTAGTTAAAGTTGAGCATCAGCATCCAGTTAGTGTTTTAAATCCCTTGCCAATTGCAGAATGGAAATGGGACATTGTTTCTATAGATTTCATAATCGGGCTACCCAGAACAAAGTACCAGCATGACTCAGTGACGGTAGTGGTAGACACCTTAACAAAGGCTACACACTTCATTCCTGTAAAATCTACTTTTGGGACAGCCCAAGTAGCAGATGTGTTCCTAAAAGAAATAGTAAGGGTACACGGGGTCCCAAAAATGATTATTTCAGATAGAGATACTAAGTTCACATCCACCTTTTGGAAAGGTCTGTTTGGGGGCATGGGCACTAAATTTAATTTTAGCACTGCTTATCACCCTCAGAAGGATGGTCAAACAGAGAGAACAAATCATATTTTGGAGGATATGCTGAGAATTTATGCGATGGATAGGCCATCAAAATGGGAAGACTATTTGCATTTAGTCGAATTTTCTTACAACAACAAATATCAATCCTCCATCAAAATGAGTCCATTTGAAGCACTCTATGGAAGAAAGTGTCATACTCCTTTAAGTTGGAGCCAACATAAATATAAGCTAATATTGGGGTCCGATACCTTACAAGAAATGGAAAGGGTTGTCAAACAAATATAGAGAAACATCAAGAAAGCACAAGATCGACAGAAAAACTATCCTAATAAGAAAAGAGTTAATCGAGAGTTCAAAGTGGGTGATCATGTGTACCTACGTATTAAACCCAAAAAGAGCACACTTTATGCTGGAAGTTGGGCAAAACTGGCTCCTAGATATTGTGGGCCTTTTGAAGTGTTAGAAAGGGTGGGACCAGTGGCTTATAAGCTGGCCTTACCTCCTCATGTTAAAGTGCATGATTTGTTTCATGTTTCGTTATTAAAAAGATATGTACATGATGCTTCTCATATTGTCGATTGGATTGTGATACAGGTGGAACCAGAAGGGGAGTTCCTTCCAGAACCACTTCAAATATTATAGCGGGAAGAAATTGAATTGAGGAACTGAATAATAGCAAGAGTAAAGGTGCAATGGAAGCACTTTATTGCTGAAGAAGCTACGTGGGAAAAAGAAGCTGAGATGATGGAAAAATATCCATATCTATTTTCAAAATAAACTTTAGTAGTTAGATGTTAACACCGAGGACGGTGTTTGTTTTCAGAGGGAGAATATGTAACACCCCTAGTTTTATGTTTTCAAATTAGACATTTGAACTTCAATCCAAAGGGGAGTGGACCCCAATGGATAATTATTGTGTGGATGTAATTAATTAAATAAATAAATAAAATATTTTGTGCATATTGACCAAATGAGATTTTTGAGATCACTTGCCAAATCCATGAGGTATGGAAAGAGGCTAAGAATTTCCCCAAAAATCTTTCAAAAGGCCTTGAAAGAATTTATTTCTAATTTAGATTTTTGAGGAAAAATCTAGATTTCCCCAATGAGGTGGAGAGTAGTTGGGAAGAGGTAAAAAGTTGGAAAAGAAGAAAGAAGCTTTAAAGTCCCTAAATAAGGGAAGCCTAGGCAAACAGGAATAAAAGCATCCTGTAATTCTGGACGCAGAATTAGAAACAGGCTTTGGGGAGCATAAGCTTAAATAAGCTACTCCAGAACAGATTGGGGTTGGTCTATTCTAGGAGATGATCCCAGCTCAGGGGTGAGTTCTGGAGAAAAAAGAACTCTAAGGTTGGGAGGTTGGTCATCTGCAGAGGTGGTATGTCCACAATTTTTCTTATGAATGGTTAAAATACCTGTTATTGTGCAATATGGTTAATGGCTATAGATTTTATTTTAAATCAAAATTCTGAAGTTTTTATTCCTTACATTTAATAGAACTGGTTAGAAGAAATTAATCCTCTCAATTTTGTATAGTTGAAGAAATAAAATTTGTGGGGAGAATCCATCAGAGTCTCTAAACCAATACTGGTTTAAATCTGAGGATACATTTTAACCCAGAGATGATTTAGTTGTTTAACTTTAATCTGCTTCTGAATTAATAAAATAAATGTTTCATATATGAAAAGAAATAATGATACCCTTACATTTAACAGATATAATTGAAACTAAACATACTTCAAATCTGTTTCATTTAGGTAATGATATAATCTAATATGGTTATGTGTTATAGAAATAAAAAATATACAGGTGGAAGTATAATTGATTACAGTATACAAGAATTACCTAAATAGCAATGATAATGTAAATAAATTTTACAGTTGATAGGAACATGCCATGTAGGCAGACTATATAGTGTTAAAACAGTTAAATTTCCTCTAGAGATCTGCATAAATATATATATTAAACTAAAGTATGCAAATAAAACTAAATTTTAATAGGTATATTTTATATATGTACTGTGGAAAGAAGACTGGAAATAAAATCTTTTATAAGCTGTCAAGATATTAACTGAAGATTATTAATATATACAAAAACGGAGAAAAATTATTTCTATCAGCTTATGGAATTAAGTATTCAGTTACTGGGAAGAACTATTGATAATCTGAGGGAAAGAACTGTGTAATTATATAAAATAAAAATTTAGAATATAGAGAAAACATATGTAAATAATGAAACCACTGCTATAATTAAAATGAGATACATAACCATAGTTTTAACTTCTTATAAAAGTAATAATGAGAAATGGATATTCCTGGTATAGAAACCAATGAAAAACTCTTCATCCATTATAAATCAAATCTGAATGGGATTTGTATAAAATAAATAAATATATATGTTTAATACAGTAACAAAGTCCATAAGTCCTCGTAAAAACGAGTATATCAGTCATAAAAATGTTATGGCAAACTCGCTAATTTCAATTAATGCAAAAGCAAGATCTGAATATGAGGGCTAAACGCTGAAACCCTCGTGAAACTTCCAAGGAAGTCCTAGTGAAGTGTGTCCTGATTTAACATAGAAAGTATTAAATCAGATCACCTACCTAAAAATGTGAATAGTCATATAAATGAGTTCTTAAACAGAGGCAAAATATCAGGATACATGTACAAGTCAAAACGATAAAATTTTTAACTATGTGTTATAAAAAAATTTCCAATGGAAACGACTTGATATACTTGCGAAGAGTGAGAGATAGATACCTGAGTGGTACTGATACAAATGTCGAATAAATAGGGGTCCTGATAGAATAAAATTACACGAATAGATATTAAAGTTTCTAAGGATTATTATTATGAGAAAAACATATTTATCAAAATTAAAACCAGAGAGGAATTACCTCTGTGAATGGCTGTGAATAGAATTCATTCATAAATCCGATTTGCAAAACCTAACCTATCAGTCACGATGGGAAGGTCGATTCAGGAAGAATCGAAATGCTTCCTTTACCCATGTTGAAAAGGAATAAGTCAAAGATCATATCAATGGAAAAATTGAAATTATATTTCGACCCAGAACTTAAAATGTTCAAAGCGAACGATACAAATAAATTCCATGAAATATCCACAATAAAATTGAAATGAACTCTGTAATAATACCTATGCGTTCGAATGAAAATGTAAACAATGCCATTACTATATCAATGTATTCGAACCAAACCACATAACGAAACCAATGACATTCAAAACGATGAAAAATTAGTTAAAAATAGAAGGAAACCAGAACTCGACCTTCAAAGAGGAAAGAATATATACTTATACGAGTGAAAAATTCATTGAAGCACAGTAAATCTATGGAAGCTAATATAAGAAAAAAATTTATCAGTGCATATAAACTGATTTTATAACTATGGGATAAATACCAGAGGTAAGTCTTACCGAGAAAGAGGTAGTGAACATCTGCGTTGTAGAAGAATTCGTAAAAATTTTCATTGTCGACATATGAACTAATCAGAGAAATAGAACCAAAGCTAAACACCGCACTTCAGAGAACAAAATGAATACTCTGCATGAGAAAGTAAACCTTAAGTACCAGGAATCAAGATGAAACCCTCAAGCATCTCGACCTTACAGGTGGCAAGCATCAGAATGCCGAAGGACGGATCGATGACTCATGGCCGAGAGTTCAAGGAACGTCAAGTGGAGGTAGACGTTGATTAATAACCGAGATTTATTGCCATAAATGAGAAAGATGTAAACGAGTACCAGAAATTTTGAAAAACTACAATAACTCAGAACCGTAAGAATTGTTGGCTGGAACCCTTAAAAAAAATGTCAAGTTCATACAATACGGAGATACTATGAATTAAATGTGGTCAGTTCACGAATGTCAAAGAAATCCATAAGAGATCTTCTCAAACTTCGAAAGGAATTAAAGGGGTGTTAATTATGATGGTTTCATTTACGTAAAGCAAAACTTAATTTATATGGTGTTGTAAAACAATAGATTACTTGTAAAAGCCATGAGAACCATTACAAACTATAGGCATGATTTTATATGTGGTAAAAAGAAATAAAACAATAAGTTATATAAAATACTTATGTTATATGTATGCAATATATATATATATATATATATATATAATCCTATTATATCTATATATATATATATATATATATATATATATATATATATATAAATATATTGCCTCTTAATAATAGTAATAAAGTGGAAGATTTATATTGAAAAAAAAATAACCATATGATTTATATAGAGTATTAAAAGAGAGAATTATATTCATTATGATTGAGAAGTGTATTAAAAATGTCGAAGGCAGAAATAATAAGAAAATTTCCAGTAGGTGAAAGTAATTTATATTCAATAGAAAAAAAAAAATTTGTGGGACTTGGGAGACATTACATTGTACTTCTCTGACTCCTTTCATTAATAGATTCATCTAAGTGTGCTAGAAAATTAATCCCCAAAGCTTGAAAAATTGACTCTATCAATAGTTTTTCCAAACCCTGACCTTTGACCAATTTGGTAGGCTTGATATCTAATTGATACTCTTGGATTTTAGCTATCCACTTTCCTCTTTTACCTTCCACATCACTTTGAACTAACACATCTTTCACATTAGAATTAGGAACATAAGAAACTATCTGAGACTGTAGCACATAAGTACTGAATGCTTTTAATGCTTTAACTAAAGCATACACCTGTTTTTCCAAAATTTTGTATATAATTTCAGCATCTCTAAGAAATTTACTGAAAAATTCCACAGGTTGTTCTTTTCCCTCTTCATTCTTCTGCAACAGCACAATAGCAATGGTAGTAGGTGATGCAAATGAAAAAAATTGAAATGATTTTTGATAATCCAGATTGATAAGAACTAGAGCTTCTTGAAGGGCTTGTTTAATCCTAGAAAAATGATTCTCTAGCATCCTTGTCCCATTTTACTTCTGCTTTCTTCTTCAGCATACCTGTTATGTTTCTAACAATTTCAGCATAGTTTTGGAGAAATCTTCTCAAGAAATATTTTTTTTCCCAGAAACCTCTGAATATCCTTTTTACTCCTGGGCAAGGGAATTTTCTGAATATCTTCTACTCTTGGTGGATCAATCTTTACTCCCTAATTTAAAACTATGTGTCCTGACAACTTTCCTTCCTCCAAAGCAAATAAAGATTTTTTGGGATTCAATGACAACCCAAATTTTCTACATTTTAGGAAAGCCTTCTAGAAATGCTCCATGTGTTCATCATCTGAACCTGAAAAAATGGTCACATCATCCAAATATATGACTGCAAACTTATCACCCACAAATTTTATGTCCATCGCCCTTTGAAAAGTGGCACCTACATTCATCAGGCCAAATTTCATTCTTGCATACATGAACGTTCCCGAGGGTATGGTAAATTTTTTTTTCTTTTGATCTTCTTTTTCAACCGCTACCTAGTTGTACCCAGAGAAAACATCAACCATAGGCAATCTATATGGTCCTGTCACTTTCTGTAAAACATAGTCCATCTTAGGCAAAGGATAATTTTCTTTAAGTGATGCCCTGTTTAAATTCCTGAAGTCAACAAATAACCTTATTTCTCCATTCTTTTTTCTCACAAGAACCAGGTTAGAAACCTAGTCTAAATATCTAAGTGGGACTATAATTTTTTCCTGCAGCAATTTCTTCCCTTCTTTTTCAATTGGAGCAGGGAGCAATGGATTGAATTGTCTAAGTTTTTGTCTATGAAGCTTGATCCCATCCTTCAATGGTATCTTGTGCTGAATAATATCCAGGTCATATGTTTTCAAATCCTCATAGGACCATGCAAACACATCCATATATTTTTTAAAAAGGTCAATGTACCTTTCTTTATAATTCTTAGGGACACCCTTGAATAACTTGACAACCTTGGGCTCCTGTTGAGTTCCCAGATTACAATCTTCCATCTCACCCTCTTGAGGTACTTTCTTTGGATCCAGTGCTACATCATTTGAACCAAACAATATTTCAAGAGGAACTAATCCCCTGGGAAATATATTATCTTTCAACTGGATTATTTTCTAATCACCTATTGATTGCTTAATATTTTTCAAGTATTCATTCTAGTCAACTTGTTCACTTTCTTGGTCTATTTCAATATCTTCAAAATTTTCAATCATGGTCAGAAAATGATTTATCTAATCGTCATCTTCAAAAACCTGCCAATGCTTAACATTCTTAGGAATTGAGGGTCTGTGCCTCACTTCAATTTCATACCTCAGTTTTGGATTTATAGGTGGCTTGGAAGTACTAGCTGCAACTGCCAATGAATCTGCCATTTTGTTTTCTTCTCTTGGTATGAATTGAAGGTTCAAAGCTTCAAAATAATTCTCAATTAAGTCTCATACTTCATTCCTATATTATCTCAACCTAGGATGCTTGGGTTGACAAAGTTTTTTAATCTGTCTTATAATCAGCTCAAAAGCACAAAAAATGGAAATGCACTGGATTCCCATTTGTTTAGCAGTTTGAGGCCTCAAAATTAATTCTTCATACTCAACTACATTATTTATTGATTCAAATTCAAGCTTAAAAGAAAGAGGTAAAAGATTACCTTCTGGAGATATCAGTAAAAATCCAGCTCCTGTGCCATTTTTGGAATAGGCACCATCAAAATAACACTTCCAATTTTTTTTTGAACCCAGCTCATTATGTAAAATTTCTGAAGAGAGCTGCCTCTCTGAGTCTTTAGCAAACTCTGCATCTTCATGCAGCATAAAACAGGAAAGATTTTTTTCTTGACAAAAAATAGGGGAATTTCTCGTATCTTTCTTTGTGGTAGTTTTAACAAATCTTGTTTCTCTATATAACCTTCTTTCTTCCCAATTGAACACAGAATAATAGCATATGTGAATTCTAGTTTTAAAACACCTCCAAGCTTCGCTCCGTAGGATTTGGATAAAAGCATACCAAACCTAGCCGGAATATCTGTAACCACTACATCCATCGTAATACTTTTGGCTAGAATTTGGGACAAGGATACCACCATGTCTTTGATAATCCCAACACACTTCACCCTTTTTGAACCAAATGAATATGTGTCTCTATAAGGTTTAGTAATTTTTAAATTCAATTCTTTCATTACAAATAATGGCATTAGATTATGTGAAGCACCTCAGCCCACCATACAATTATGAAGAATGAAATCATGAAGAAGTAGTTATATATAAAATGGGGGAATAGAAGAATCTACCTCCTCCACATGTGGACCAAAAGTGACCTCTGGCTTTTCTTCTTGCAAATATACAGTATCACCAATGTCATCAAACTGAGAAAGACTAATGAATTCTGCAATTTCTTTCTTTTAACCTCGCGTCTTAGCTAGTTCAAGAAGAGGTACTTGGATTTTGAATTTTTCTAGCACTTTTGATCAAATGAAAGCTTGAATTTGTTTGAAAATATTCTTAGGTTCTTCTTGATTTTTATTAGGATTAGAAATATGTTTAGGCACAGTAATGACCTTCTCCAAATTACTAGTATCAATAGACTTGTTTTGGGAAGTGTCAACCTATTGCATTTCTGTTCCAATTACTGGATTCATAAGTTGTTTCCCTTTATCTGATTGTTTTACTGAGTTATTTGATTGTGGAGTCACCATTGGAGAAGGAACTGACTCTTTCTTTTTTTCTTCATCGTCCTATTTCCTTGATGTCGTTCTTGATCTTAAATCATATTTCTTATGCAACTTTGCTTGCATAAACTCTTTAAATTGTCTACAGTAATGTTCCATATCTTCTTGGTCAAAGGACACCTCAGCTTCGGTGTATTCTTCTTCAAATTCATCCTATTCTTCATCCACTTTCATATACATGGCAAGTATCTGATCTTCGACTTCCCTTTGATCAGCTTTAGCAGACTGTGAGGGTGTTGCTTCTATATACAATGGTGCTTGAACTTGGTCTTGATCTTTTCTCTCCCTCTGCAAGATTTGCAGGGGTTGCCTTCTAAATTGAGGATTAAAAACTCCTATGTTTTGTTGTGCAGGCCTTTGGGAGTTTTTATTCTCTAAGTCCATCTTCACTAACTTATTTGACAAAGTCTTGATAACCTTTTTCATGTCATCAATCCTCTGATCCTATGGTGATTCTTCTTTGGCCTTGCCTTTCTTTTGAACTGACTTATTTTCTTGTGTTTTCCTAGCACCAGTCATGTTTGCTTCAATTTCCAAAGCATTGGTTTGGATCTACTCAAGAGTAGGAGATCTCCTCTCCCTTAAAGTGAAACTAAAATTTGACTTAAAAGCTCCAGCAAAAACTACCCTTGCTCCAACAGGAGGGGGTTTCATTTCTATGGGTATACTATTATACAATTTGTTGAATCTTTTAATAAAATTAGTCATGTTTTCATTAGACTTTTTCTTGATTTCATTAAAATACGTCAATGAATAACCATGATCTCTTTTTTCACCCCATCTTCAGGTGAATTGTGTTTCTAATTCCTCCCAATTATTAATTGAGGAATCTGGTAAACCTTTAAACAATTTTCTTTCCTCTCCATTCAGAAACTGTACAAAAATTCTCATCACTACATCCATATGTGCTACATTGAGATTCTCAGCAAAATTTGAAAAGAATGGCAAGTGTTGTTTTGTAGTCACTTCATCTTCACCAGTAAAACGAGGAAATAACTTGTGGTATTCTTGGGGCATGGAATTCATAAGTTGTGGAAGATTTAACGGTGCATACATATTCATTAAGAAAGCAGGGGATTCGATGTTTATGCCTTGATTAACTCCTCCTTGAGTAGGTGGGGTTTGTGAACCAGTTGTGAATGTGGATGAATAGGGTTAAATGACTGATATGGGAAGGGGTTGATGAACAATGGTAGAAGAACTAACAGATGTATTTGGTTGATCTTGAGTGAAGGTAAATGAAATAGACTCAAAAGATTGTTCTTCTAACCTTGGTTCTTGAAAATGAACTTGTGGTGAAAAGTATTGTTGTTCCGAGAAAGTGAGTTTCCTAGAAATATCCTTATATGAAGGGTTATGTGAACTACTGCCAGGTGCAGGCAGTGTAGGATCAGGTGTGGAAGGAGTTCTTGGTTTCTGAACCCTTTTAGAAACCAATTTTTCATGATCTAACAAAATAGGAACTTTCTGTTGCAAGCTATCTGACTCCATATGAGGTCTTTTATACGCCAGAATTATGGAATAAGAACACAGCCTGATATTTCCTCCTCTCTGAACAACCAGAGGAAATATAACAAAAAAACCCAGGGAATGAACTTTGCTTCTTTGTCCTCGGCAACAGCACCAAAAAATGTTGTATCTTAAGAAACAATCCCTTGGCTGTGGTAAGGAATTAGTGCTTAAGACATTTATATATATGTCATAGAAATATTATATCAAAAGTTCTTTTCTTAATCACCTTCAGAAATTAATTAGTAAAACCCTCAAGGATTTGATGCAATAAATGATTCACAATGCCATTATATGTTGATATTAATTGGAGTGATAAGAATAATATGAAGGAAGCTCAAACTGATATGCTAATAAACAGGATCGATCACTTTAAACTTCAGATGAATTTTATTAAAGTGGAATAGTTAAAATGAAGGAGCGCCCATTAAGGATATTTAACTCTTATTCACATATGTAAAAAGAGACCTGCAACTACATTACTTCATTTTATTCATAGAAGGAAAAAAATAGAATGTAACTGGGAAACATGTCAATAACAACAGATGCAAGAATATTGATCTTCATTCATTAATCATCAGAAATTGAGTACAAAATTTGCAGTAGTCCAAAGGTCCAAAACTTAGAACCTTTTCCTTTCTTCTCCTTCTCTTTAAATACAATGTAAAGAAATTTGTAACTGCTGAAACTACTCCTAACTGCTCAAACTACTTGAAACTGCTTAAAATACCTATTACATATCATCAAAATGTCTCATTACAATTGAACTCTCTTAATAGAGATAAACTAAAACTTAAAATCTAATCTATTTGCTGAATATGAATTGGCCTCACTACTACTACATTATCCTGATTGACTAAATTTTCTTTCTTTGAAGACAAGGGATCATTGGTAGAATAACCATCTAAGCTCTACATTTCTTCCACACTTCAATGTTTGTCTTAGGAGAGTTAATCAACTTGTGGTACTCCAACCTAAAGTCAGTGATCCTATTAAATGTTGGTCACTCTGTAAATAAGGTCTTCACCATCCATAATAGCTGAAAATGCCTCCGAAGAAAGTTAATAATTGTTGCTCCTTTCAGGATCTGAGTCTTCTCATGAGTGTTATCCACCTTACTTTTTTCCAACACCAATAGCGGTTCGTAGGAATCCTATGATAAAAAACTACCTTTAAGGTCCCATCATGATTGCAATCGTGCCCTGGCTCTTTTGTCATACAGATTGTCAAATTTGTTCATTGCTTCCTTAATTTTTGTCAACTTCTTCTCAGTAATATTCCTATAAGTGTTTCTAACAATCAATTTGTTAATCTCTATAGCATACAGGATCCTATCCTTAATATAATTTTCTTCTAACTCCTGATTAATGTTTGAATCAATGAAATCAATAAACATCTTTGCCCATATGGCTCTATTAATAGTCTTCTGCTTGTCTTCCATAAAATTCTCCTCAAAATCCCTAACAATGCTTTTCTCTTCCGATACAATAGTCAAAAATCCCCAACCTGCTCTCATTTCTTCAATTATTTCATTCCAGATGATATCTTTAGCCTGTATCAAAGTTATATTTCCCTTCAATTTCTCCTTCAGGATCTTCATTTCAGCATTAGTTGTTCGACAATTTGTCCTGTATTTATCAATTTCTCCATCCTTGGCCTGCATTATTTTTGTTACTGTCTCCAGATAATTTTGTGCCTTTTTGATATCTTTCTTTGCCATTTTTATTTCAGTGTTCAATTGAGATAATTGTGATGTTGGATCATCATTTGCAAATGGAAAAATGATAGTGCAAGAATGGGAATCAATCTGATTTTGCAGTTTCAATACAGTCTCCTTCAACTTAGAAATTTCTTCTTCTTTCTCAAAGAGCTGCTGAAGAAGGCTTTCTTTTTCACTTTCCACTTTTTCCACCTCTTCTGCCATAGAATTCTCCCTTGTAGGTAACTTCAACTTTTTCTTCAATACAGAAATCTTTGATTCTGCACTTTGTAGTAATTTCTACATAACATATCTATCATTTTGATCTACTCCCATCTTCACAATTATCTTCTTGAGTTCTTCATTTTGTGTTATTAAAGCCTTGGAGTTGAATTTTTCCAATTTTAGCTGCTTGATCACCTTCCCTAGCATGTTCTCTGCCTGAAGAACCATTGCGTTAGTTTCGGTCAAATCATTCACTATCAATTGACATGTTTGTATGTGTTAATTTACTTTATCAAGCAAAGGAATCTTTCTCACATCAACAGTTAAATTCACAGTATTGAAATTACTTGATGAACCTATATTCATATCCGAGGGGTGAGGAAGAGCAATATTAAACTTATATTTTTCAAGATCCATGGCAGTCAGCAATCTTGTTTGGTCTGGAGTTATTTGATATTCGGCCTTTGCCTCCATGCTAGCCTTCATCCTTTGATTCCTTTCAGCAATTTGAGCAAATACTTGCTTAATCAAAGGTATTTTCTCCTAAGCATGTCCATGTCTTCTTGGTGAGGCTGGAACATTCTGCTCATCTCCTAATTGAAGCGAGAAACTAGGTTGAGCACACGTTATGTCTTCATTGAATTTTGTTCTCTTCTCGACAATCTTCTCTTCATCTTCTAAATCTAAAACTGCCTCTTTACTCCTCTTTCTTTATTTCTTAGATATAATAGGAGTTTCTATATTAGAACCAATAGAACCTCCAAAACCCTTATTGGCTAGCTTCTCTATGTCAGGTCTACTTTCATGAACAAATGGTGAGTGCCCATTTTCAACTCTCCTGTTTGAAATTACTTTATGAGGGTCATAAGCCCATTTATCTCCTAACAATAAGTGCATTCCATCTAACATCTATTAACCTCATGAGTTTCTTGTCTCATGTTGACTATAAACGGTCCCACAAACATAGGTAATTTAAACATATGACCCTTTTTCATAGGTACAAAATGTATTTCGTCAACATTCAAACTCTGCCTAATGAATTCTAAGGAAAATATCTCATAGGCACAAATGTAGGAAGCCTATATGGTTCTACCCCAGCCCCATAAAGTCTAATATCTGAGTAGTCTTCATAAATATACCAATCTCCAAATTTACAATTTGTCCCCAACTGCATAAATTCTTGAGGCTTTGGCAAGAAACATGGGGGAGAAACCCCATTCAAAATTTTGTAGGCAGTTGACATGAAATGATTTTAAAAATCAAACAACCCTTCCTCATTTTTCTCCTCTCTTACTACATCCGTACAAAACACTACTAACTGCCTCTTTGTATTTACATCCATAATGTTTAACCCCAAATGAAAGAATTCTTCCATGTTTTGATATAAAAGGAGATAAATGATAAGAGAACGGAACCTGAATGACCTAGTGAGTGATAAACTCATGAGTTGAGTATTGACAACTTCCTGCCAATATGAAGGAATATCCGGCACTACTCATGGCTTCATCATCAATGCAAACAGTCCCAGACCTGATTTGTCAATTATGTTGTCGTCCTCCTTTCCCAATATCTTTAGTATACACCTCAGCACTAGCCGAACTTCTACATAAAAAACTTCTATGGAGAATTCTTTACTTTTAGGTGCAAACCGCTTCGTACCTGGCCTTAGGAAGAAGGTGAATTGGGTGAATTATTGACTTGCAAGACTATCATAATGCGCTTCTAAAGACTCGTCAATGAATTGAACATAAGACTCCGACTCTGGATAACATAAATCTTGATGAATTAACTGGGCTGAGACTTGCAAAACATTCTCTCCAAGAAAATTAATTACAAAACACTTTCCAGGATACATAGTAGATACCAGGCAGTGCACAAACTCAGGAAAAAGGTGCGTTCTAGGGATGCATGCAAACAGTACACCTAACTTAACCATGGCAGATAAAATAGGACATGCTTTTTCATTTAGAAATACCTATTGATAAAAGGAAGGTGTTCTAGAGAGAAGACAGTATCTCGGATATCCCTCTCCGTTTCCATGAGAGGAATATGGCTGGATGAGCCAGAAAGGGATGAATGTTTAGCCATTATGTTGCTCAAGCTGGTGAACAATGACAGGGTGACAAACAATGATGAAAGACACTGGTGCAATTGGGTTGACAAATAAAGAGGAATAAAATTAAACTTGTAAAAATAAAAACAAGTTTAAATAGATGGCACAGGGCGTAGGAATTAAATGATGAGTTGACGTGCTAAAGACCATTAAATGGTACCGTGACGTGACTGAAGGTTGTCTCCAGCCAGCAACTTACATCATTGCGGGAGGCCTTTGGGGTACGGAGCACTCATCGGGGCCCTACCCCCGCAGTGAATCCAAACCGTATATCTTGATCGACCGATTAGTCAACAGGGTCAACTACGGAGGCACCCTTCCCGTTAACTCGTGTGTCGAAAGTGCCCGCGGGTTGCCGCCTTTATCTTCTGACACGAAAATCTTCGGATCCCACTTAATTACTTGCTCGAAACTTAACCAAAACATTAGGACCCACCTTCGTGTGTTCTTCAAAGTATTAAAATTTAAACTTACAACAACATTACAATTTTAGTTAAAGTATGAGGAAACTATACTTTAACATATATTTTATATTTTTCCATTTTTTTTGTATCTTTGAAAAATTAAAATAAAGGATATTGCAAATGAGCCAAAACATATGGCTCCACCTGGGGATAGTGTTCTTTTTCCACGAAACACTAAGAACTACAGATTAGTGCCTTCATTTCGGGCATGGAGTCGAATGTTGTTTGATGAAATATGAAAAAAGAGAAATTCAAATATGTACAATGGTGGACAATAAAATATCAATGTTGGAAATAATGTTTGAGATACTGCCCATTCACAGGCAGCTGTACTATTTCGGCATCAAGGTTCCCCGAAATAATTGTGTTATTTGATCTAACCTTAACAATCTTGTATGGGTCATACCAGAGCGAGTCAAACTTACCATGATTTCCCTTCTCTTCTCTTCTGGTATCCCATCTTAATACCAAATCTCCATTTTGAAAAATAATCTCTTTTTCCTTTCTATCAAAAATTGACTTCATCTTTTCTTAATAAGTGATCAAATTTTCTCTGACTTTGTTCCTAGTCTCACTTGATTCTATAACCTTGTTCAACCTTCTCTCCAATGCATTAGGTTATTCTTGAGGAAAATAAATCACTAGTCTAGCCAACTCAGTAGGAAATAAAGCTTTAGTTCCATAAACTAGTTCATAAGGGGACTTACCTTTATATCTTCTAGTAGTCACTCGTACTACCCAAACAGAAAATGTCAATTTTGAATCCCATTTTTTATGATTTTCATTAATTGTCTTCCTCAAAATCTTGAATAATTTCTTGTTGGAAGATTCAGGTAACCCATTCCGTTGAGGATGATATTTTGTAGAATGAGATAGAATGACATTATATGTTTGACAAAAATTAATAAATCTAGCTGAATTGAATACCTGGGAATTGTCAGTTACAATCTTGATTGGAAACCCAAACCTGATGAATATTTTTTCTTCCAGAAACTCCATTACTACCTGGTCATTAGCCTTTCTGGTTGGTATTGCCATCACCCATTTTTTGAAATAGTCATTGCCAATCAAAATCTATTTGAACTGTCCACTTTATGGTGGATTAATTTCCCCAATAAAATCTAATCCCCATTTTCTAAAGGGTTCTTCAATAAACAATGGAAGAAGAGGTATAGGAGCTAACCTTTTATTTTCTGCAAATAACTGACATTTCTGCCAGCTTCTAGCCAGTCTGTATATATCAGTAGATAAGGAGGGCTAGTAAAAACCTCACTTGAGGATTTTATGAGCAGTAAACTTCGAACTATAATGACCTCCACATAGATTCTCATGACATTATTTTATAACTTGAATTGATTCACCTTTTGTTAAACATAACAACAAAATTCCAGCAGGATCCTTCCAATATAGCTTAGCATCAATTATGACATATGGCTGGGATTTGAGCTTAAGGGCTCTGTACTTTGTTCTGTTTAGTGAGGTTGGAAAAGAGAAAAAAAATAAGTAATGAACAATATCCTTATACCAATTAGAGAAAAGTAATTTGCATTTAATTGTTGTCTTTTTACTGCTTTAACTCCTTTCATCAATAGCTTCATCTAAGGGTGCCAACAAATTAATCCCCAAAGCTTGAAAATTTGGCTCTGTCAACAGTTTTTCCAAACCCTGACCTTTGACCTATTTGGTAGGCTTGATATCTAAGTCATACTCTTGGATTTTATCTATCCACTTTCCTCTTTTATCTTCCACATCACTTTGAACTAACACATATTTCATAGCATCATTAGGAACATAAGAAACTATCTGAGATTGCAGCACATAAGTCTTGAATGATTTTAATGCTTTAACTAAAGCATACACCTATTTTTCCAAACGGTTATATTTAAGTTCAGCATCCCTGAGAACTTTACTGAAAAATTCCACAGGTTGTTCTTTGCCCTCTTCATTCTTCTGCAACAACATAACAGCAATGGTAGTAGGTGATGCAAATGAAAAAAATTGAAAAGCCTTTTGATAATCTGGACTGATCAAAACTATAGCTTCCTGAAGGGCTTATTTAATCCTAGCAAAGGATTATCTAGCATCCTTTTCTAATTTTACTTTTTCATTCTTCTTCAGCATATCTGTTACGTTTCTAACAATTTCAGCATAGTTTGGGACAATTTTTCTTAGGAAATTTATTTTTCCCAGAAATCTATGAATATCATTTTTACTCCTAGGCAAGGGAATTGTCTAAATAGCTTCTACTCTTGTTGGATCAATCTTTACTCCCTAATTTGAAACTATGTGTCCTAACAACTTTCCTTCCTCCAAAGAAAATAATGATTTTTTGGGATTCAATGACAACCCAAATTTTCTATATTTCAGGAAATACTTCTGTAAATGCTACAAGTGTTCATCATCTAAACCTGAAAAAATGGTCACATCATCCAAATATATGGCTACAAAATTATCACCCACAAATGCTATGTCCATTTCCTTTGAAAGGTGGCACCTGCGTTCACCAGACCAAATGGCATTCTTGCATACATGAATGTTCCCTAGGGTGTGGTAAAAGATGTTTTCGTCTGATCTTCATTTTCAACTGCTACCTGGTTGTACCCAGAGAAACTATCAACCATAGAAAATCAATATGATCCTGTCACTTTCCGTAAAACATAGTCCATCTTAGGCAAAGGATAATTTTAATTAAGTGATGCCCTGTTTAAATTCCTAAACTGAAAACATAACCTTATTTCTCCATTCTTTTTTCTCACAGGAACCAAGTTAGAAACCGATTTTGAATATCTGAGTGGGACTATAATTTTTGGCTGCAGCAACTTCTTCACTTCTTTTTCAATTGGAGCAAGGAACAATGGATTGATCTATATATTTTTTTCTCTCTGAGGCTTGATCCCATCCTTCAATGGTATCTTGTGTTGAATAATATCTAGGTCATATGTTTTCAAATCCTCATAGGACCATGCAAACAAATCCATATATTTTTTAAAAAGGTCAACGTACCTTTCTTTATAATTCTTAGGGACACCCTTGAATAACTTGACAACCTTGGGCTGCAGTTGAGTTCCCAGATTATAATCTTCCATATCACCCTCTTGATGTACCTTCTTTGGATCCAGTTCTACGTCATTTGAATCAAAAAATATTTCAAGAGGAACTAATCCCTTGGGAAATATATTATCTTTCAATTGGATTATTTTATGATAACCTATTGATTTCTTAAGATTTTTCAAGTATTCATTCTGATCAAATTGTTCACTTTCTTGGTCTATTTCAATATCTTCAAAATTTTCAATCATGATCAGAAAATTATTTATCTGCTCATCATCTTCAAAAACCTTCCAGTGCTTAACACAGTTAGGAATTGAGGGTATGCTCCTTAGTTCAATATCATACCTCCATTTCAGATTTATAGGTGGCTTGAAATTACTAGCTGCAACTGCCAATGAATCTTCCATTCTGTTTTCTTCTCTTGGAATGAATTGAAGGTTCAAAGCTTCAAAATAATTCTCAATTAAGTCCCATACTTCATTCCTTTATGATCTCAACCTTGGATGTTTGGTTTGACAAAGGTTTTTAATCTGTCTTATAATCAGCTCAGAATCACCAAAAATGGAAATATATTGGATTCCCATTTGTTTAGCAGTTTGAAGACTCAAAATTAATGCTTCATACCCAACTACATTATTTTTTGATTCAAATTCAAGCTTAAAATAAAAAGGTAAAAGATTACCTTCTGGAGATATCAGTAAAAATCCAGCTCTTGTGCCATCTATGGAATAGACACCATCAAAATAGGACATGCTTTGTCATTCAGAGAGACCTGTTAATAAAAAGGAAGGTGTTCTAGAGAGCAGAAAATATCTCGGATATCCGTCTTAGTGTCCATGAGAGGAATTTGTTGGATGAGCCGGAAAGGGATGAACAACCATGATGCTCCTCAGGGTGGTGAACAATGACAGGGTGACGAACAACGATGAAAGACACTGGTGCAATTAGGTTGACAAATACAAAGGAATAACATTAAACTTTTAAAAATAAAATCAAGTTTAAATACATGGCGCGGGGTCTATGAATTAAATTGTGAGTTTATGCGCTAAAGACCGTTAAATGGTACCATGACGTGACTGAAAGTTGTCTCCAGCCAGTAGCTTACATCACTGCGAGAGGCCTCTAGGGTATGGAGCTCTGATCGGGGCCCTGCCCCCGCAGTGAATCCAGACCGTAGATCTTGATCAAACAGTTTGTCAACGAGGTCAACTGCGGAGGTACCCTTCTTGTTAACACGTGTGTCGAATGTGACCGCGGGTTGCTGCCTTTATCTTCTGACAGGAAAATATTCAAATCCCTCTCGCTTAATTGCTGGAACCTTAACCAAAACATTAGGACCCACCTTCACGTATTCTTCAAAGTATTAAAATTTAAAATTACAACAACATTACAATTTTAGTTAAAGTATGAGAAAACTATACTTTAAAATATATTTGATATTTTTCTATTTCTTTGTATTTTTGAAAAATTAAAATAAAGGATAATGAAAAAGAGCCACAAAAAATCTAATGGTAGAATGAATAAAGGACAACCTTTTCCCATTCATAGCTAACGTCGATCATGCTCAGGGAATGTATGAAGCTTTGTCGAATTTATTCTCTATTAAGAAAATTGGTCAAGTAGCTACTTTGAAAAATGAGATAAGGACTGAAAATATGACTAAGGAGGACACAATGGCCTCATTATTTGTGTAGATAGAAAGAATCAGGGATGAGCTTTTCAAAATTGATGAAATTGTTCCCGATAAAGAACTTGTGATCGCTGCCCTATTAGGATTGCCACCTACTTGGGGTGCATTTGTTGCAGGACTTAATAGTTGGAAGGAATCTCCCATCATTGAATAACTATCAACTGCATGCAGTCAGGAAGAGTTAAGGATCTCACTAGATGTGAATTCTGAAAGAGTATCAAAATGCCTACATTTCTCAACATAAAGGAAAGAAATCAAAAGGACCAAGGAAAAAGGTTGACATCTCTAAGGTAGAATGCTATCAATGGCTTAAGAAGGGTCACAATAGGAGTGATTTTTCCGACAATCCAAGAAACAATAATATAGAAAGAGATCAAGCCAACATTTCTGAAGAAGGAGACCCAAAGAAAGTCAAGACTCAAGAATTTGACATTAGGTACTTACACTACTTTTCTTTTAGTTTTAACATATATTATGTTATATTTATGATATTTTGGAAGTGATATGAAAATAAATTTTATTGTTTTTATAAGTTTATATGTATCCCTCAAGCTTTGGAGGGATCCCTCAACATCTTCCCAAGATAAATATCGCATTCCCTTTCATTTTTTGGTTTCATGTACTTATTTAAGTTTTTATTATATTAATACTAATAATATTTCTCTGTCTATTGTCTTGATTAGGAAAATATCTACTATATTATCAAGGTGTATGAAGGAGGACATCTCAAGACAAGGTTGGTTAACAAAACAAGGGCATGATTTGAGACATTGAGTTCTTTATGATAACTGTTCATTAATTTGACAATCTTTTACTAACATTGTTGTGTCTAGCTATAGTGAATCATATTGATTCTTATTTTGGGTGACTCGTCACTTGATAAATCTACCCCACTCATATTCTTAACTAATTTTGTATAACCCTAGAGAGGTTCTGGAAAACCCTAACCGAAGGGTATGCTAATATGAATGTTTGAAACCCTAAACTTCTTAGGGATATTGTGAAATGATATTTAATGTTTTATTGATGATATGATGTTTGGGATTTCGGTATGATCAGTAACACCTAACTTGTTAGGGTTGAACGATAAGGCCTAAAATCTTGAACCTTTGAAAATATTGGTAATGTTCGGTTTTTTATGTATTGAAACCCTAACTCCTTATGGTTTGGTGCAAAGTGTAAGCAAGAACCTTATAATGTATTAGAATGATTTCCTTTGTATGTGTGTGTTCGTCTGATCAAACCATGGTCTAATAAAATTATTGATATGTTGTGCAGTTCCGTTTGACTATCATATGAAATACCTTTGCTTGATGATGAATCCATTGGTATGTGAAGATATGTCCTTTTTGGTTGAAACCCTAGATTGGTCTAGTTCTGTGCATGTATAATTTATTAAAGTTTTCGTACATATGATATCCCTTTGCATGATTATGAATTCCTAGATACATGTGTTAGCCTAGTTATTGGTGGTCGTAAGTCTTATGATTTAATATAAATCCTTGTCTGAGATTATAGGATGATGATATTTGGAAATCTAGGGTTTTGTAGATAAAATCTAGTAGTAGTGAAATTATCTAGTATGTGTGATATAAAAATCTGAGATTTATTTATATAATGATTGTTGAGGTTGTGAAAATGAAATTCTAGGGTTTTGGAGTTAAACCTTAGTAGAAGTAAAAATATCTGATAGATAATGACAATATGATGATTTGATATTTGTGCAAGATTGATGAAATATGAGTTTTTTTTGGATTTAGAGATTGATCGGAAATATAGGGTTTGCAACTAACTCTAGTGGAAGATCATCATATTAATCACTAAGCTATGATTGACTTTGATTGATTCTCTTGTATAAAATCTAGTATTTGTATGAATATCTAGTGGAAAATCTAGCATATCAATTCTGAAAGTTGTTATATATCTTGTAGATCAATATTTAAATTGGTTCTAGGGTTTGCTATATGTTGTAGTAGCGTGTGTTACACCTTTGAAAGAAACATTGACACCGAAGATATAATTAAATATTTTATGAAGTAGTCTAGGGTTTACGACAATGTCCCTAGCGAAATGTTGAAGAGTATATGTCTCTTTTTTGTAATTAAGTTTTGGTATCTGATACATCTAAATATTAAATGCTTCTGTGATTCTGATATGGGTAACTTCATGCTTCTATAGATTTGGTTGTGCTTGATATCTAAGTTTTGCAGGTACACAATCTTCATTATGGTGAAGATGCTCGTTGTTGTTATAAGCAAGATGAGGATAATGATAACTCTGATGAAGCGGTTAGAAGCCACAAAATATTCTTCGATGACAAAAATAAGAATCTAATATCATTGAGAAAGCATGAATATAAGATATCTCCCTAAGATTAAGAGGGAGTTTGGATAAAGATATGCTCCCTGGTTAAGGGGGAGGACATAGCTTGGTTTTGATTAAAGAATGAATTTCATAGTATATGTTGTTGCATGAGAAGTAGGAGAAGGAAAGTGCACAATGAAGGAATATTCTATCAAATATTTGGTTGATATTCATACTAAGAAAAGTTTAGAAGCAACATCAAGTTGTCTGAAAAACCCTGAAGGTTTTTATTTTTTAATGTACATGTGAAAGTATATTCTTGAATGGGGTTGTGTTTTTATAGGAAAATATCTCGAAGGATTCGAAAGCATGCTAGTTACCAATCTATTTGATTGGGAGAGATTGGTCATCCATGATCTTTCAAATCAAGGAGTGTTGAGGGTTTATGAGTGAATTCCTAGGAGGAAATCTAGCCGACACTTTGTGTTGATGTCTAAGTCCCTAAGTTGGAAAGGTTGTGTTGATAAAAGAGATTTTTTTTTGGATACACACATGGATCCTTTGGTTAGTGGTTAGCATGTAAGCATGATGGTACCTAGAGGGGTTGAAAGCTTGCATTAGTATTAGTACCCCCTGGATAGATTTCCATGGTCAGGAATCTAGCTCGTGACATTATGGTGCCTAAATTGTTGAGAGACCAATGGATATATTTCCTTGGTCACGAATATATTCCATGTCATTTCGGTGCCTAAATTTCTCCATTATTTATATAGTGTGATCTCTTCCATTGTATTTTTATATTATAAATACCTCCCTATTTAAGAGGGAGTGTTGGAAAATGTAACTAGGTTCGGTCTTCATTTAATGTACTTGAGTCAACCTGTAATGTAATTGAGAAAAGAATAAAGAAAAGAATTATTATTATTATTATTATTATTGTGACTTATTAAAGAATTGGTTTTGTTCTTGCGTCACCATGTTTTAGGTCAAAGTCCACATTGAGCACTTATAGGATTCATTCTAAGTTAATAGAGTCACTTTTACATTTAAAAATACCCTTCTTGGGCTTTTGAATCATGTAAAAAGGTTTAATATTGAGTAAAATATGTATTATGTGACCTACACACCAAGTCGGCCTAAAGGGGATCATTTCGGCCTAAGGGACACTAATTTGACCTCACCTAGAGCCTATAAAAGGAAGGAAAATGAATTCATTTGGAACACACTCTCTCACAACAAGTTTGATATCTCTTGCAACTAGGAAATGTTCGAATTCTGTTGACTGGAAGCTGAAAGTAGTGCGAGTTGCGGAAGTCAAAGGAGAAGAAGAAAAATAAATTTTGTTGCTTTTCTCTCTGTTTCATGCCCTATATTTGAAGCTAGAAGTCTTCGAAGTTTTGCTGCTGGTGGAAGTCATCTACTACTAGAAGTTGCTCCCTAGTCAAAGTTGCAGGAAAGGGGTCAAATATCTAGGAAGCTGAACTGGTGTGGAGGCAAGGTCTAGTATATGTCTAGGGTAAAGAGTCTTAAATAATATTATTGAAAGGAAGAATTATCTTGACTAGGTTTTTCTTTCGAGGGGGGTTTCTCCCTAGCATAGTTCCTACATCTGGTGTCTATTGTTTTATATATTGCTACTTTGGTAATTTATTGATGAACTAAAAAAAAAGATATAAAAAATTGTAATAACAAGAAAAACACAAGTAATTATCAAGAATAAGAAAATATTTTTTCCTTTTTGATTTTCTAACATATTGACCTATATCTATCTAGAAGAGTATCACACCTTTTATTACACTAATGAATTATCTTATCATTTATATTTATTAAACTTTTTTATATGGTTTAACAAATACTTTGTTACAGTTAATCATCACAAAAGATATTCACTCCCATCACCAATAAAATGAGTGAGAAAAATGAATAAAGAATCTAAAATGACAAAATAAAATAAAATAAAAACATAAATAACAAAACTTTAAAATATTGGATAAATGAATTAATATAATGTCAAAATGTTTTGACTCATAAATGAAAACCAAACAAAATTTTAGGGATTGATTTGGAAAAAAACAAAATTACCAATTTTAATTGTAAATGACATGTTTATAGATATATATATATATAATAGTGATTTTGAATACTGTAAACAAACATAATATGTAAATTTACGTGAATAATAAACGCTGTAGTCTTGGGAGAAGTCAAGAGCAATGATAATGACATCAATATCATGACATTATATTGTATATATATAAAATAGTGATTTTCAATACTGTAAACAAACATAATATGTAAATTTACGTGAATAATAAAAGCTGTAGTCTTGGGAGAAGTCAAGAGTAATGATAATGACATCAATATCATGACATTATATTGAGCAAGTTTTAATGCTCGTATAGTTTGATTTAGATATAACACAGTGCATTGTTGTCAAGTATACGATATGTTGCAAATCATTATTGAGTACGCATCATGGGTTGAGCCTATTTGTTAACGACAACATATGGTTAAAGGCACCGAATGCCAGACTCTTCTCCATGGTTTTGGACTAACCAAAACTTTCACTTCGTTGTTGGGAAGGCTGCCATGTATTCACTTTATGATGGAAACTCGAGTCTGATTATGCGTTGAGCATTTTTGTCATTTTTGTTAAGGAAAGCATATGTTTAATTGCATCAAATGCTAGACTTTTCGTCGTGGTTGTGGAATACCAAAACTCTCATTTAGTTGTTGGAAAGTTTGTTTCGTATTTAGTTTATGAATAGAGTAAATGTCTTTCTTAATCGATGAAAATTTTTACTTCTAAAGTATTGACTAGATTGGAAGCCTTTGTTCAAACTCAAATAAAAATAGGATACGGTGAAAGCTTTGATTCAAATTATATACATATACATATATATATATATATTAAAGACGTTAGTGAAAGCTTTGATTCAAATTATATATATATCCTGGTTAGTTTAGAAAAAATTGATTGAAAATTCCAAATAAATAAATTTACATTGCATTTGAGTAAATTAAATACAATAATGTTGTGATACGTTGCAGGTTGAAAGCAATGGACTTATAGACGTGGAGGGGAAATACATTAGAGATGAATGATAGTGCATAGGTTGTCCACTGCACATAGCATAGGTAATAGCGAAGGACCTATTACATTTATGTGAAGTTTGGATTCTATTTATCTATATACTATTTTATTTTTTTTATTTGAATTAAAAATAATTTTGATATTTAAAAATTATGTTTTTTTTATCATAAAAGATGTGTTTATCTTAAATTGTAATATTTTTTTATATTTATAATGGAAACTAATAATATTTTTTATATTTATAATTTAAAATTATATATCATAATTCTAATGTCTTTATTATTGATATTTAAATCATGCAAAAACATATTTTGTATTTTTCCATAATCTCTTAATTTAAATATTTTCATGCATTTCTATAATATTGAAATTTTAATAATATAAATCATTGAATAATCAAATTCCTTTTCAAGTCACTTTGCATCCTTTATCATTCCATAACACAAGAAAATAATAAAGTATCATCAAATGCAATAAATTGGGCTATAAATTATTCTCATTGACTTGAAGCTTGGGGCTCTTCAAATTCCCAATCTTGTGAAGCGACATTTAGAGCTGAAAGCCTTGACAAACAACTATGAGAAGGAAATTCCAATATATAGTAGTGATTATGAAGAAGAATGATGAAACTTTGTAATAAACTCAACCAATGCTTCTCTATGTCTATATACAAATTAGAAATTCCTTCCTTTGAGATTTTGACATATGATTGGCTTTGTAGATCACTTTTATAACCTAGTTTCGAGGGAGAAAAAAATCATTTTTCTGAAATTAAGTCTCAAATATTGTCATTTAAATGATTTATCTATCTATAAAACATTACTCGAAAAATAAACTCTTGAGTTATCAAACCCATGCAAACAAAACTTGTAACAACTAATGTATCCTTATACATTACATGATTTTCAATATTCTCCACTTGTAATATTAGTGAAGAAGTAGGGAGGTTGAACATATGTCCACTTTTCAAAATATTCTACTATTATTTCTTCCATAGACACCCATAATAAGCTTGTAATGTCTAAGGTTAAAACCTACGATTTTGATATAATTTAGTTGGGTTGGCTTAATAGAGGTTTAACGAAGTCGTGCTAGGTTTTAGAACCAAGTTTTTTAACAACGTAGACTATGGGAACATAGGTTTCTGGTGCAGTCTGGCAAGACAGGATGGCAGCGAACTCCGCGGGGGGTGAGACTCCCTCCTACAGGAACGTAATTACCAGAGATTGCAGTGGGATACAGTTAGGGGTGTCAGGGGGAGCCGGCCCTAACTCGGGGCAAATGTTGGGGGCTCAAGGATAGGAAAAAATTAGAGGGAAATGTCTTCTGAGAGCCACCAAAAAATCGCGCTTTGTTATACCGGAAAATAAATTAGATCGCTACAGAGGTTATATGAAATATCATGCTCTCATCTACAAATTTATTGGAATTTGGCCCACTGAGAAAGATTTAATCAAGTGGATTCAACTCAAGCAGTAGCCAAAAGGTCATATTGATATCAAGTTTGGTGCAAGATGGTTCTTTACAGTCATATTTACCAACCTTCTTGACAAAGAAAGGATTTTTGAAGGAGGGTATTATTTATATTATAATGCGGGCCTTTTTCTTCGACAATGGGAGGAATGTTACAATATGGATCAAGAACAGTTTCTTTCTACTCCAGTTTGGGTATGTTTATTTGCCCTACCTGTTGATTTTTGGGACCCGAAGATTTTAGAAGGAATAGGTAACTCACTGGGGCGGTTTGTGGAGATATATGAAACGAAAAGAAGAGTCCGGTATACTTCTTTCGCCCGAATTTGTATGTATATGAGTATTACAGAGCCCCTCCCTAAGTCAATCGAATTGGAGTACGAAGGAGAGGTATGGAAGAAATTAATTTATTATGAACATATTCCATTTAGATGTAGGAGATGTCATGACTATGACCATTTGTTTAAAATGTGCCCTTTTAATAATCCTGATCAGACTGAAGGGAAGCAGACACAAGGAGGGGAAGTTCCTCCAGATAATGACGAGGGTTTTAAAACTGTTACAAGAAAACGACGACTAGGGAAACAATATGAAAACCAGTAGAAAATCCAGAAGCCCATGAGAAATAACCAAAATAGATATGAAGTCTTGCGAGAACACGGGGACCTTGGAAAAGACGTTGAACAAATGAATGAGGATGGCTCTGGGAATATTCCAACAAAACCTATGAAAGCTAAGAGAAAAGCTCCATTAGAGGCCACTAAGCAAGAGGACCAAGCTCAACCCATAGATCAAGTGGATATGGAGGTGGACATCACCAAAGATGAGTTAAGTAAAGAGGAAGTGGTTATGAAGAAACTGTTGCAAGAATGGAGGAATTTGGATGATATATTCATCCCCGATGACTAAAAGTTTTTATATAAGGAAAACTTTGAACAATACCTAACTACCCAAGCCAGAAGAGAAGTCGAACTAGCTATCCAACCTACTAACCACGAGGGAAGTAGCCAGGAAAATACTTCTAAGACTAAAACTGGTAAAAAGAAGGGGAGGAAAACCTTGCAAGAATCAATTTAGACGGTTGGAGAAATGTTGGTTAAATCAGGACATATAATACTACTCACAATGGTATTTCAAAAACTACATAAAATTCCTTAATGATAGTCAGCTCCTAGAATGTAAGTGGCCTTAACAGTAAAGGAAAATAGAAATACTTACAAGAAAGATTGAAGAAAGATAAACCACAATTGGTTTTCCTCCAGGAAACCAAAGTGTCAGGGATACGACTTGACGAAATTATGAATCACATGAAACCAAGATATGATGTCATGGCTATAGATTTGCACGGACTCATCAAGTTGCCTCTCGCCTCGATAGATTCCTTGTATCTGAATAATTCATTAGTCTATATGTATTCTATGAGGCCTCTATCGTGCTGTGTATGGGATCATATCACTGGGAAATTCGATTGGAGGTGGATATGAACCAGCATCAGAAGAAATTCCCTTTTAGATTTGAGAGCTTTTGGCTCATAAACCCTGCGTTCATCAATAAAGTCAAAAGCTAGTGGGAAGAAAGTAGGGTTCAAGGTAGGAATAGAATGCATACGTTTTAGTTAAAAATCAAAGATATCAAATGCAAAATAAGAAAATGGAACAAAAAATAATTAGGAAATATTCATGAAGACAAGGAAAAAGTCCAGGGTCATATGCAGCATATCCAACAAAAGATGATTCTAATGGGGAGATCTGCAGAGCTTGTCAAAGAGGAAGGTTCCTTAATAAGAAAGATGGAAGAACAAAGAATCCAGGAAGAGATATTGTGGAAAAAAAATGAAGAATTCAATGGTTAAGAGAAGGGGATAATAACTCCAGCTTCTACCATAAAGCAATGATACAAATACACCAACATAATTGCATTTTCTCCCTCAAAGATTCGGGGGGAAACAGATTGGTCCAACACCAAGATTTAGAAAATGATTTGGTTAACCATTTCCAGGATATATTGACGTAACCAGATCAAAATTGAATGGAAGCCATTAATCGAGTTAAGCAATTCATTCCCTCAGTGGTTAACAGGGATCAATATCTCGCTCTTCTCAGGGAGATCACAATTGAAGGGGTGGAGGAAGTTATCAAAGGCTTAGCTAAAAACAAGGTGCTGGGACCAGATGGTTTTACTGCAGAATTATTCCAGGCCTCCTGGTCCTTCATTGGAAAATACATCCTATATTTGGCAGAAGAGTCAAGAAGAACAAGACACGTATACCCAGCTCTGAATTCTACTTTTATTACTTTGACTCCAAAGCAAGAGAATTGTGATGTTCCTTCGGCCTTCAGTCCAATTTCCCTATGCAATGTTATTTATAAAATTATATCTACTATTATGGTAAATAGGTCTAAACCCATCTTTCCCTCTCTTATCTCCCCTGAGAAAACCAGTTTTTTCGAAGGAAGACAAATCCTTGATGGCATCGTGACTGCCCAGGAAGCTATTCATTCCCTTTGCTCTCTTAAATACAAAGGAATGATCATTAAAATTGACTTGGCCGAAGCCTATGATCGATTAAGTTGGCATTATCTCCAACACATTTTGTTATCCTTTTGTTTTGACCAAATATGGGTTGAGTGGATCCTATCATTCATCTCAATGATGTATTTCTCCACTCTTGTTAATGGCAGCCCTTCTGATCCTTTTAACACTTCTTGTGGTCTGAGATAGGGAGAACCCTTATCACCATTCCTTTTAATTATTGTTGCTGAGGGGTTGGGTCCTTTTATCACTCACAGGGTTAGGGATGGCACCTTGAAAGGGTTAAAATTATGGGGCCCGGATCTTACCTTATCCCACCAAAAATTCATTGATGATATCATGTTGTTCTACTAAGCTAGTCTTTAGGAATCGAAAGCTATTCTAGATATTCTGAAAGTTTTTATGGCCGCCTCTGGAACCCTGATTAATAATGATAAATCCAATGTATTTTTCTTCAATACTGCTCCTCAATCCCAAAGTTTCTTAGCTCGGACTCTTTGTTTGTCCATTGGGACCTTACCCACTAAGTACCTAGGCATGCCCCTGTCTGAGAATTCCCTAAGAATATCTCGCTGGAAAAACCTAATCACTTGTATTCAAAGCTAGTTGTAGAATTAGTCCTTTAGATCTCTCAATGCTCCTAGTCGTCTTATCCTTCTCAAATCTATACTCCAATCCATTCCTATTTATCAAATCTTTGGGATGGCAGCTCCGAAGTATATTTGATTTGATATGGTTAACATTTTTAAGAAGTTCCTATGGAAAGGGTCACAATAGAAACAAAATTGGGCTCTCTTATCCTGGGAGAAGATCATTCTACCTAAAATTAAAGGACTCATATTATGATATCCTTTCATCCTAAATTAGGTCATGGAGGTGAAATTGTGGTGGCGATGGATGTAGGGAGGTATGGACCTATGGGAAAAATTATGGGAATGAAAGTATGAAATGCCTCAGGCCATGAGAGAGCGACTACAGTGGCATATCATCCCCAGAGGATCTGGTATTTGGAACTCGATATCCAAGAATAGGAACTTGATTACTGATCATAGTTTCTGGAAGAATAGAGGGGGTAATCTAGCCCGCTTCTAGGAAGATTCCTGGTGATAGCGTGAAAGGTTACATAGCAGGTTGGACTTAGCAGAAATATTTTTGTTCAAAAATCAACCTCATTGTAAGGAGATGAACAAGTATTGGGAAGATCAAAATGATCACTTTTGGAGGAGATGGAAGCAGAAAAAACAATGGAAGGAGGCACCAGATACTCAGTAATGGGGGAGTTCTAACAAAGAATTACACTCCAAGAAAATACTCATCCTAACAGGAAATGATATACCTCGGTGGAGGTATAATAGGAAAGGTATGTTTACAACCAAGGAAGCATACCAAATAAAATCTAATTATGTAAGCGTGCCAGATAACAGACTATGGAAAAAAATTTGGTCCACCAAACACTGGCCCAAAATAGGACATTTCTTATGGACTGTATGCCATGGTAGAATCCTTATCTGGTATCAACTTCAGAAACGCGGCATGCTCGGGCCATCTTGTTGTGTAATGTGTGAAGAACATGAAGAAAACCTTGAACACCTTCTAAATACCTACTCAAAGGGGGATCACATGTGGCACAATTTGTTTAACCTATTTATGCAAACAGACAAAAATAACAACAGTATCAGACAAACAGTGGAGATTTGGAGGAAAGGAAGATATCATAATCGAGTGATAAATAGAGCTTGGACCCTTTCGTTGGGATTATTGCTATGGACACTGTGGAAGGAGAGGAAATGCAGAATATTTCATAATGAGAAGAGGAAAATGCCAGAGATCTGGCATACTATTGTCCAGAACATCACAGAGAATATCCTAGCCGAAAAATAGAGTCATGAAGATTGAAATGTTCAGGGAATAGAGGAAAGAATTCTCAACCAGCTAAATATCAAGGCAGAGATGTTGGCACCAACCTCTTGGAAACCCTGATCCATTGGCTATGAAGTTAGAGATAAATTCATACCTCCTCAGCGAGGGTTCATTAAACTAAATTATGATGGAGCCTCAAAGTGCAACCCAGGTCAGGCAGGCGCTGGTGGCATTATCGGGGATTGTACAGGATGAGTTATGAGGATATTCGCCATTGACCTATGGTATGCTAGCAATAACCAAGCAGAACTTACTGCGGTGAAACAAGGTCTAGAAAAAGAAAACTGTGAGCGGTATAATCGATTAGAAATTGAGGGAGATTCAGCCATGCTTACGGGTGTTATCCGAAAGCTACAGCAAGGTGCTCGGTGGGAGCATATCAACAAAAACTGAAGAACAAAAAGAATCATTCAAGATATTAAGGAAATAATGGTAACAATCAGTTACATCATCCCTCTTCATGTCAGAAGATCAGGTAATGAAGCAGCAAACTGCTTAGTGAAATAGGGTTGCAACAATGAGGATAGGTTCATGGATTAAAGATGGAGGCATAACGTGGAACAAAATCTTGAATACCTTCAAGTCATTATACAACAATATAGTAGACATGCTGATCATGATAACAATCAAACCCCCCCTTGATTGGGGTGCCAACTGGCAGGGTCAGAGCCACGTCTCAAGGAAGGAATGTGGGTACGTGGTGTTCGCATGCAGCGGTAGGCGTCCCAAAGCCAACAACGTGACAGGTCCCCCAATGGATCATCATGACAGCATTAAAGTGGAGTATAAAACAACCCGGCGAGCGAGGTGGGTTGTGAGGGCGAGGTTGGAAAGTGTGCCACCGAGCTCGATGGTCGCAGGGTATTAACTCGTTCTGGGTGATTCTCTGTAAAGTTGTTGTTCTGTGCATGGTTATGTTCTCTGGTTCCTGTCGTGAGCACCCCTACCAACTACATAGAGGATGCTCAAGGTCATTACAACCTGTAGCCGTGAATTGGTATGTACCCAATTCTACATATGTCATAACGATGAAACGAGTTTCTACTTACCGGTGCATGCGAAGGAAAATTCTTATTTTTCTGGATTTTATTTACTTGGTTTGTAATTCTATAATCTCCATCATAGATTTGATCTGCAATATTGTTCTTTTTTTCATAGACATGGTTCAAAATAGTTTGTTTAACGATGATTATGATGGTTGTATGAGTCGTAATGGAATGGTAGAAGTTTATATAGGGTGTTGTAGGTCTTTTTCTGCTGTTTTTTTGTTTTGCATGTCCTGAATGCTCAAGTTTGTTAGGACGAGGAGATGTAAAGCCATATTTATCTATTCTATTACTACGAATTGGCTATGTTCGAATTCGTATGCTGGTCATTCTGTGCATCCCTTGAATTTTTATAGCCAGAAATGGGAAACGAACTGTATGGATAATAATGATGTCAATGCTAGTGGAGGAGGGTATATGTGGTTTTTTTGTCACCCGTTAAGGTATTAAATTTACTCTGTCATGTCTCCTTCCGTCAGTTCTTCTCATAAGGGTGATTAGGTTGGCAGTAATAGGGGTATCAGGATTATGTTTCTGGTTATGTTTTGGCCTTATCGTTTAATCAAGTCTTTCGGGTTTGGGTATGTGTTGGCTTTGGATAGAATCGTTGTATTCACTCTTATTTTTTAGACCCTTGTAAAGCATCATTATCCTATTTCTGATGGTAGCAATATGCCCATGTATAAATTCTTGTTTTTTAATCTACTGGGATGTTGTAAAATTGTTTCTCCAACAGGTCTTCTAGGCAAACCCTAGTGCCCGATAATATTGCTGGAAGACTCTCCTATAAAAATTATGGGCAAAGCGAATAGGGGGAAGAAGGATACCAAGGAAAAAGGTAAGGCCAAAGTCTCAAACCCTCTAGCAAAGAATGGCAGGAAATAGAGCAGGGAAGTTATGGAAATTTTATTTCAAGCTTATTCTGAGAGACACCTTGCTTTGTCAAATCTCTCATTCATGGATGGGAGAATGATGCCATAACTAATATGGAGAAAGAAGAATCTATTGTTGAGGATGAACATACTCAAATCATCACTGACCCGAGAAACACTCGAGGTAGAATTTAATTGTTCCATCATTCTATCAGAACATATTGGTTGATGAAATGCCTTCTAGTCAAGGTAATAATGTTGGTACAAGAGGTTGGGGGTGATCCCAGAGCTGCAACAACTCTAACTGAAATTAACAGATCCATTCAGGAAATGAACCTTCGACAACACCATCAGTATGTGCGCCTCGGCATAATCGAGAAAGACATACAATCCATGCACCAGATTTATATGCCTGACTCTAGTGTCAAGGACCTGGCTCGTGTCGAGTCAGATGATGACTGTGAAATGATCAGCCGAAGTTTACTTTTTGATAATGATAACGGATACCTTTTATTTCTATGTTATGTGTATGCTTGCAAATATTGATACTGATATTAGCTATTTGAAGACAGTAAGTAGTCGACTTAAGATGTATATGTTTTGGATGGCTTATAACTTGCTAAGATGGTCAACAGACCTAGTTTCCTATGAGCAGGTTGAGGCCTAAATATGTATTTTCTGACCTGCTTTTGGTTATAAATAGAAAATAGCAAGGATCTAGTAATCTTAAAAAAAATAAGAGTTAGTGATGTCTACCATTATATATCAATATAAACACTTAAAGCTTCATATATTAAAATGTTAAATTTATTTATAAACAAAAAAAAAAAAAAAAAAAAAAAAATACCTCTTAGGTTCTTCTTTAAGATATTTCTAAAAAATTGAACCATCAATTGTATTAGTTTCTATGTTTAGCATACAACCAATTGCATGAGTAAAGTAGTGTTCATGCATAGCCTAATAAATCATTCCAATTAACATTTTTAACATAATAAAATCCAACTTCTCTTTCACAAACTTTATTATAATTGAATCTACGAATGAAAACCTTCATAATCAAGGAGAATGTAGTTTAGTAACTACGGTGGTTTTTATCAATTTTTTTTTAATCACATAAATATAAAAACACATTAAACAATATATTATTATTTTTATGATATTTTAAAAAATAATATATTTTATTACATCGAAGGTGTTTCTATGATGAGTTTGGTTGGGAGGATTTTACCAATAAGACCTTTGTGCTTTCGTCCTCCTCTCTCAAAATAAAAATTGACGCATGGCACTACAACTATCATGGAATTAGCTAGGAAGTATGTTGTCCTTTAAAGCTTTCTAAATCCCATCCTAAAAAAATAAAAATGAATCTCTAAGTTTTGAGATATTTTAATTTATCATTGGGTTTTAAGTTAATTTATCATAAAATTAAGTTTTATTGGGTTTTGAGAAATGAATCTATAAAAATATTAAAATAAAAAATTATTTTACTTATATATAAATGTTAAAAATCAATTTATAATTAAAATTTTAATAGTTATTATACAAAATTTTAATATAGACTATTAATATATAAGTATTTTTGACAAGTGACACTGCAATCATCATCAAATTCGTTGGGATGTGCCATGTCATTCAAAGTTTTTTAAATCTCATCATAAATGGAAAAAGAATGATTTTAATCTCTAAATATTGAGATATTTTGATTTTTATTGGTTTCTAAGTTAATTTATTATAAAATTAAGTTTTATTGGGTTTTCAAAAATAAATCTATAAAAATATTATAATAAAAGATATATATATATATATATATATATCTATATATATATATATATATATATATATATATATATATATATATATATATGAGATGTTTTAAAGTCAATTTATAATAAAAATTTTAATATATATTATACAGAATTTTAATATATATTATTAAAATATAAGTACTTTTTTTATTCTTTTAATATGATTATATTGTATTATTATATCATAAAAGATGGAATACAAAGATTTAGAAACAATGAAGAACAACCCAAAGATGTGATGGAGATTCAACTATATTGTAATTAAATATTTAATTCTTGTAGATTGATCATGGAGTAATGTCACTTTTCTGTTGTCTTCTTTTAATTATTCTGATGGATTGAATGTGCTTGTAGTCTATCAAAGCTTTTGCCAAAATCAATGTCATTGGTGTTTCTTTTACACCAAAATGGAAAATTATGGGGACTTGGATGGTGATTTGAAGCATTCAAGGATTGATAGTTTTATTGGCAATCCAAGGCCTGAGATCACATATGGCATGCTTGGTTTTTCACAGGAATGACCTAGAAATTGGTTGGTGAATTCAATGTTATCTGCTTTAGAAGGTAAATCCTATTCCAACAAAAATTATGTAATTGCAGTTACAATAAGTGATATATGTTACCCATTTCACTTGAATTTCTTTTTTTCTTCTAAAAGGAAATTTAGATTATCATGGTTGCCATATTTACAAAAAGTAGAACCTAGAAGGTCAAAACTATTGCAAAAATGAACTTAATGAGAAAATGGTTAAAGAATTAGATTTTTTTTCCTCGAAGAGTGTCTCTCTTTCCACATCTAGAAGAGCCTCACTCTAATCCAATTCCACCTCCTCTATTTCCATTCCAATTCCTTTTGCTCCGACACTAGACTGTATCAAAAGAACTGACAATGACGTCTTTCTGCATATCGAAAATGCCTTCTTTAATCCTAATAGCAGTCTAGTTACGCTCATCAATAATTAAAATCTAATAGGTGGAGTTATGATAAAATATTTGTATGCCCCTTTCTAACGTCTCTGAGTGGATTTAGATACCCTTCATCTATATATTCTTATCAAGAAGCAAATTTTCTACACTCTGAGAAACGATTAACAATACTTGCATTAGAATGAGTGGCGAGATGGTATTCCCAAATTTTTTATTCCTTTAGTGTACCTTTACACCTTTAGGGGGAATTTATAGTATTTAAAATGGACACTATTCATTATCACCTAAATGGTTTTAACCATCAGTAATGTTTGTTTCCATTTAAGAGATCACAATTTTCATTATGGTGAAGGACACCATATCTACAACTCTATGGGTTTTAGAAATATAATCCTTAAGTTATTATGAATATATATTGTTAGGATAGTTTATAATTTTGACTAATATGTTTTTTAAATATTAATATGGTTTACACCACTTCTAAGTATTCCCAAATTTATATTAATTATAGTTGTGTGTCCATGTTAAGCTAATAATTTATTAGGAACGTAAACATTTTTTGTAATTTACATTAGGGTTGATATTTTATGACATCAATTTTTCTTTCGGTAATTTAAAAAAAATTGATTGGCTTTATTTTCATTAATGATATTTTTGAAATCTAGATCCCAACATATGTTGGTGGGTTGACATTGGTGGAGTACCATATTGGAATAAGATGGGTGTATAAGGAACAATGTAGAAAAATAGTTGTGTAGGGGTGTTATGAGTGTCATATTACTTTAGGTAATCAAAATGTATTTAGTACTAATGCATATCGGCATTGACCACAGAGCTTTACTCAATGAACATCTGACATATAACATGCATTCCTGGCATACTAAACAATATTGTTAATTTGATTACATATTAGAAAATACCACTAAAAATCACATTATTTAACCCTCTACCAATATGAACCAAATAATATCTCCCAATTAAAAACCAAATACTTTCACTAGATATGGTAGGTATCATTTTTTAATTAACATTTTTATACCCCTTTATATTTTTTCATTAACTTTTTGCTCTATTTTTTATACCTGCCAAAATAAAAACTCTTTACCTCATACTATATGCTCAATATATTATGTCATTTTTTCCTCAATATATATCCCCCAATATGAACATGTGTGGTATTATATTACTCCCATAGTGAAGCCCTTGTGAAATTGACTTGCCCTATGACCTATAGCTCTAATTTTCCCACTATGACATCATCCCAACCAGAGCTCCCCCTCCCTTCCCTCCTACATATAATATTGTGGGATACCAAACAAAACATATATAGATTAATTGTATAATGTTATGTTGTTTATGGCTTAATTTTTTCTTGGTTATGTTTATAATATGCACACACATTTCCTCTCATCTCAGCTGAACTATTATCTTTTTATCTAAGAGGGATAATTATTGGTCAGCTAGAACTATATAATATTAAAAGCCTTTTTCTAACCATTAATATTTAACACCCTTTGACTCGACTCCATTTCTTTGACTATTCTTATTGCCACTTATCTCAAATAAAACTTTCAAAAGTAAGATAAAGCCCTCCAATGATTCACCTTATTTTATATGGTTTGATGAATACTCACTAATAGTTATTAAGAAACAACTACCCATTATCATGGGAATATCCTTATTCATCACAAGCTTCGTTGTTATAGAAAAAGTGATCTATGAATATTCCCACGCAGCTAATGTAAGTGAATATAAAGAAAAATGTTTTATTTAACTTGCATGGTGATAAGCATGTTTGGTCATTTGAGATATTCAAAAGAATATAAATATAAAACCCCTTATTAAGCCTTATATACAAAATAATTAAATTTCGATTTTTGTGTTATCAAATCACCTGAAACATTTCACTGTACCATTTTATTTTAATTTCACCCCTCTCTCTCTACGCACACACACCAACTAGATGTATCCTTATCATCGTCTCATCTTGCCTTGGGTATTTAATTAGTTCTATTGTGAATTGTATTCATTTAATTCTTTTCATTTTTAAGGAACTTGTTTCATAGAATTTAGTATCAAATCTTTCATCCTAGCTATTTTCTCCTCTAATCAAGTCACTATGGAATTTTTTCTATAAATTGTATATTGGAGTGTTTCATAGTGTAAAATTTTGCGAACACCAAGGAGAAATATTAAGCTACATATGCCAATAATTTCAAGTTATAGTTCTATATAATTTTATAGAGATTGCCTATAGAATTTAGGTTTTGTGGAAAATTGTAAAATATATTATAATGAGTCATATTTGAATTTCCATTATAATATTTCTTCTCAGAAGTTTCAATTAGTGAAAATTTAAGGATATTAACAAGACATATAATAATATAGGCGGTGAAATTATAGATTATTTCTCACTATAAATTTATAGATATTGTATATTAAATATAGATTTTGTGACTAATCCTTAAATCAATCTTAGAAGAGGTACTTGTGATTTTCATTAAAACTTTTCTTTTTGTGAAGCTTCAGAATTTAAAACTTGAAAATTTGAGCTAACATATCTATTTACATGTGGATAACTTTTCATATTTTTTATGAATATATTCTATGATATATATCATGTGGAATTTCAGTGTTTTTTATTATTACTAGAATTAGCCTTGAACAAGTCATGTTAGCACATTTTCTATTTTTATTCAATGAATTTTCAATACGTGAAAATTCCAGGAATTTGATAGGTTATTTTACAGAACTACTAGAAACATTTATAGACTTAGAAGAGCTCAAATTTTAATAATATTACTGGACTAAGGTTAGCCATCCACACAATATCAAAATTAGGTGTTATAAGATATAAAACTTACAAGTAGCATAGCTTTCAGTTGGAAGTATATTTCTAGGTAATTGAAAATTTGTGATAAAAGGAAGTATTATTATTTTGTCATATGGTAAAGGAATTTACAAGAAGTACTATTGGTGCTCCTCTTAGAAACTAAAATATGAAATCTAAAGAAAGTGAATACTTAGGATATAAGCAACTAACATAATAAAATAAAGGGTAATATGTTGAAAAAAGTGAATTTATCACATTCAAAGGAATGTATAAAAAAAAGGAAATAGAATATAAAATAAAAAATATGATGGATGAAAATGAGGTATAAATGCATAATTCTATGAAGTACATGGAAATTTTTCTCTTAAATAAGCTACCAAAAATAGATATAGAGATACAGGTAAATCATGAATAAAAGGATAATACATTAGTTGGGACTCAATCACATATGGGGAGTATTTTATCATAATTGGAGAGCACAAATATTGAGCCACAAAATCATGATCATTTATCACTTAAAGAGTGACAAAATCAAAGGTTCAACTCGTCACCAAGAAACTACTTTATTCTAAAGGCCAATATAATGAAATTTGATCATAAAGATCCTATAACATGGATATTCAACATCGATCAATACATTTTTCTACACTAAGCATTAGCATTACAACTAGTAGCTATTGCAACTTTGTGGTTATGATAAGATCAATTTGTATGGCATCAATGGATTTGTGAAAGTAAAATTTATTATATTATACATTGGTATATTTTATGGAGGAATTGACGGCACACTATGGGGATATTAAGATAAACATGCTCTTTAATCAATTGGTAAATGTTTAGAAAAAATGTCCAATTATAGAAAACATTCAATAATTCCAAAAGTTGAGTCTTGGGATAAAGAACGTTTCGAGGGATAATTTTCTAGATGTATTTATGGGAAATTTAAATTAAATAATTCAACATTAGTTGTCCCTTTGAACCTAAACCCCTAAAGAAGGATTTCAATCTAGAAGGAGAAATTGATAGTAAAAATATGACTCCTAGAAGAGTGGTTAATAACAACTATAGATAAGATCATGCTCCCATCTCCTAACCTCACTCAAATGAAGAGGTTCACATCCCAACAAATGGATACAAGTAGAAGAAAGGAAATATATTTCAATTATGACAATAAATATAGTAAGGGAAATAAATGGACTGATAAAAAATTATTCCACATAGACTATGAAGGTGAATAATATCAAGAAATGGAATTGTATAAGATCGAGAGCTAGAAAATATTATTCCAACAATATATTGTCATACATGGAAAACTTAAATACTTCACAAACTCTCAAGATAGAAGGATATAGAAAAATGAAAAAGATAGCATTGTCAATTAGCTGAAGTAGTTTCCATAACTTCACTACTTACAGAAAATTCTCAATTTCTTTGTATTTATAGCACTATAATTTTACGTAATTAATACATATGGAGGTACCATAAATTGTTCAAGGTTGTTTCTCTAGGATCTTAAAAGTAACTTGGTTTGTAAAAATGTTCAAGTGTTAATTATTAAAATTAAAATAGCTTAAATTGTGAATTGATTATCTTAAATAAAGCCTAAAGGACATTAACAAATCTACAATTGAAGGAAATATAGAGAATATAATGAAACAAGAATTACACCCATGTGAAAATGGAGTTCATCGAATGTGGACTACATATTTGATTCCTTCCTCTAAGGGAGTGGCCTCTTTTATCAATCTCCCCAAAATTGAAATTACATCAACGTAAATCCTCCCAAAAACTACAACAAAACCCAACTTCTCAGCTATGAAAAAGTGGTTTCAAAATACCACTCAAAATATTCAACACTGTTACCGATGAAATAGGTAACTGCACTGGTACCTACTGTTTGACGTAGTAAGAAGAACACCAGATTTTGAAAAGTGGTGATGCAAAATCAAAAAAAAAAAATTTGAGCATGTTTTTGGCACTTATTTTTTTCTTTTCTGTGATGCTTTTTATGTCGATTTTGAATAGTGGTGGTGTATCATCACCATCGTTTTTTTATAGGATTGATTTTGACACTATACATTTTCTAATGTCTTCTTCTTCCGTGAGATGTTTATTTTTAAGTGCATTTATGTACTTTTGTTTTAAAAAGAAAAAATATATATTTTTTTTTTCAAATAAAAATTTGTAATGATATCTTCACTTTTTCACATAGATAAAAAATGAAAAAAAGGTCAATATTATAAAGTTTATATTTTCTACAAGTTTACGTATTGCTAATTAATTTTTCAATGCACATCAAATAATTGTCACTAAAAAACAAATATTTTGAACGATATGACAAAAAAAAATACAAATAGAATGCAAAAAATACACTTTTAGAGAATTTTTGTTAAAAAACATGTTAAATAAACTAATTTTTGGGAAAATCTTAACAAAAAAACATAAGAAAATAGCATTTCTATTGAATTTTATGTCAAAAAATAATAGTAATCACATGTTTTTCGCAAAAAATAAGGATTCTTCTTGTAAAATATCAAAGTCTAAACATTACAAGTAAAAATGATTAATATATCTTAAAAATGAGCTTTGTTTGCAAGCATAACTTAAACATCCTCAACAATATCAACTAATACATGTTCAACATCATCTAGAACATCATTGATGGCTTCTTCCAAAAAAATTTCTACTTCATTTTGGTCATTGTCATAGTCTAATGGATCTTTCATGTCTGCAAATCTTCCAAAGTGTCCCTTTCCAATCATTCCATATAATGGTGGTTGAGGTTCCTTTGCTTTTTTTGCCACACTTGATTCATTAAAATCCCCTTTCCTCAAACCAACTTCTTGCTTCACATCTGGAAGGAATTCAAGAGCGTTAATTCTTTGTTGAATAAATTTTCATTGCACTGGGTATTTCTCAATGCCAATGCAATTTCTTCCTTTTGGTAGGCAACATGCTAGTGTTGTACCTAATCATCAAGTACAAAATAAATAAGTAAGAAAATTAGTATAAAGACATAAAAAGTAAAAAATAAAATATTTAAATTTAAATTTGTATAATAAAACTTACCTTAATCTGAAAATAGATCCAAAGCCCAATCTACTTCATTTGACGGCATCACCTGGCCTGCCTCCGGCCCCAGGCTAGGCGGAAGGCAATTCCAAGAATCGCTGGCGCCTAGCCAGGGGTCGGAGGCAGGTTGGGCAGCCCTCGACAACGTGACCCGACCGGCCTCTGCCTAGCATGGGGTGATTCTCAGAATTTCCCTTCGCCCAGCCGATGGTGATTCTTGGAATCGCCCTTCGCCCAGACGGAAGCGATTCTTGGAATCCCCCCCTGCTCAGTCGAGGGTGATTCTTGGAATCACCCTCCGCCTAGCAGGGGGCCGAAGGCAAGCCGGGTGATGTCGTCGAGTGCTGCCCAACCTGCCTCTGGCCCCTCGCTGGGTGGAGACAGGTTGGGCAACCCTCGATGGCGCCACCTAGCTGGCCTTCGGCCCCCGGCTCGGTGGAGGGAGATTCTCATAATCACCCTCCGCTCAGCCAGGGGCCGGAGCCTAGCCGAGTGGCACCGTCAAGGGCTACCCATCCTACCTCTGGCCCCCAACTGGGCGGAGGGAAATTCCTAGAATCGTCCTCCACCTAGCCGCGGGTCGGAGGCAGGTTGGAAATCCCTTGACGGCGCCACCCGGCCTGCCTCTGGCCCCAATCACCTTCCACACAGCCGAGGGTGATTCCCGGAATCACCCTCCACCCAGCCAGGGCTGGAGGTAGGTCAGGAAGCTCTCCATGGTGCTGCCTGGCCAGCCTCCAACCCTCGGCCAGCCAGAGGGTGATTCCGAGAAACTCCCTCAACCTAGCCGCGGGCCGGAGGCTAGCCGTGTGGTGCCTTCAAGGGCTGCCTAGGCTGCCTCTGCCAAGCCCGGGGCCAGAGGCAGGCTGGGCAACCCTTGACGGTGCCGCCCGGCCTGCCTCTGGCCCTCGGCTGGGCGGAGGGCGATTCTGAGAATCACCCCCAGCTGGGCAGAGGGCGACTCCGAAAATCACCCCCGGTTTGGCAGAGGGTGATTCCAAGAATCACCCCCGACTGGGCGGAGGGAAATTCCGAGAATCACCCCCAGCTGGGCGAAGGGAAATTTTGAGAATCACCCTCGGCTGGGCGGAGGGCGATTGCGAGAATCACCCCCAGCTGGGAAGATGGCGATTCTGAGAATCACACCAGGCTGGGTGGAGGGCGATTTCGAGAATCACACCCGGCTGGGCGGAGGGCGATTCCGAGAATCACCCCCAGCTGGGCGGAGGGCGATTTCGATAATCACACCTGGTTGGGCAGAGAGCGATTCCGAGAATCACCCCCGGCTGGGCAGAGGGCGATTTCGAGAATCACCCCTCCACCCAGCCGGGGGCCAAAGGCCGGCTGGGCAGCACCGTCGAGGGTTTCCCAACTTGCCTCCAGCCCCCGGCAAGCGGTAAATTAATTTTTTATTAATTTTATTATTTTCAAACACAAACTATTTAATTTTTTTTTTAAAACAAAACCTATTATAATAAAAAAAAATCTATTCTTTAATATAAAATATATATATATATATATATATTCAATTAAAATTTTAAAATATAAAAAAACAATAAAAACAAATTAAAGAATATGTTTTAAAAAATAAACAAACAAATATAAAAAAAATTATTTTTTAATTTTATTTTTTCTTAAATTAAGAAAATTATTATTTAAAATATAAAAAAACAATAAAAAAAAAATTAAAATATGTTTTAAAATACAAAAAAACATATAGAACAAGATTTTAATTTTTAATTTTTAGTTTCTTAAAACTAAAAAAATTATAATTTAAAAAAAAATAAAAATAAAAAAATATGTTTTTATATATAAATAAACAAATATATGAATAATAACTTTTTGATTTACTTGTTCATTTTTAAAAATTGTTTAAGTCATATAATTTCTCCATAATTTCATGGTTCAAGTATCTTCAAAACTTAAGATTTAAAAACCTGAGATTTACAACTTTTCATTAAGGTTTTTATGCGGTGCGAAATTTTATCTTTAATGTTATGGTTGAAAATAATTACAATTTTAGTGTTGTTTAGAGTCAAGATACTTTATGTTTAACAACATGGGTAAAAATTGTTCGAAATGATAAGCCCTTTAGACATGATTTTGTTTACATTTAACATCATCTATCAAAAATTTAGAATTTTACGATTTTTCAATGTCCTAATATGTTGTCTTTAACTCCATTCTTACAATGTGTCAAAAGTGTGACACAGTGTTTTTTTTGTTATTCCAGCATCAACTCGTTTTATTTTGAGGGTATTTTTTCAATCATTTTTTCAAGAAACAATTTCTTTTTTAGCACAATTTTATAAAAAGGTTAAATTTGACCTTGAGAAAAAAACAAATGCGTTCTGGAATACACATTTTTTGTTTTTGGGGCGGTTTTTCATGTTTTTGAGTCTTTTTGGACTAGAGTTCCTATTTTGAGGTAATAGTTCCCATTTCATCGGTAACATTGTTCTTCCTTGATTGTTTCCAAAATCAAGCTCCAAAAAATTATTTTACGAAAGGGTTGCAAGCATAAACTATGCTCAAAATATCTACAATCTGTGAAAATTTCATGCCAATCTCTTGTGTCCTAATGGAAAATCATTTTAATATAGAAACATTGGTTACCAACTAGCCTGCCATCGAATCCACAAAATTGAAATTTTTTATATTTTTATGGATTAAAACATAATATTAAAATCATATTATTACCTGAAATAAACCTTCAACATATTTTTTGGCACATATAACAATGTTTGGGTTTACATATAATAATAAACATAACACAAATTAGCATAATCAAACCTAAGCCACATTTGAAGGTGGATGGAACATTTAGGTGGGAGGTAACGTTGTAAATTTTGCAACATTCACTTATTTCTTGACACTAAAAATATAAAATAAAAAGGATATGATCAACAATACTTACAAGGAAATTTTTGTTGATTTGTTGGTGGTGGAGTAACTTGGTTGGTGGGAGGTCGAAGTTTTGACCCGTACCAAAACCATTTTAGATTGAAATTCCCACCCATAACTCTTAAAATATGATTTCATTATTACATTGTTACAAATGAACTTGTGGAATGTTTTTAAGACATTTAATTGGTTTCTCATAGTTTTTTTGTTTGACCCCATATGACTGCATTTTCTGGAGTTTTTTTTGTAGACGGTTATTGAAAAATCCATGATAGCCACATGACAACCTTTTATTGACCAATTTTATGGATGTGGCATCCGTGTCATCCCCATAGTCACATAATCATCCAATTCCATGATCCATGTAATCCTACCAACATAGTGCCACCTTAGTCTACCATTTCAGCCTATTTCCACATGCCCATTACTTGTCTTTCCTTGTCCTTGTATGTCTCACCATGTGTGAGTATTTTATTCTGCCATGTATCACATGTTGATGATTTTACGTTAACTCTATATTATTATCCACATGTCATCTCAAGGTGTTTCCACCTCATCTTATATACCTTCCACATTAGCATCCATATAGTACCACTTTTCACCTCTTCATGTTGTCACATGGTATCCCTGTCCAAATTTTTACTATTTCATGGAAACTTCATAATGTGATAAATTTCACATACACCATCATTTTATTACTTTTCAAGTTGTGTTGGTGATGTCCCATTGAGCTCTTAAATGTGGTGTTATTTTCATCTAGTTTTGGGCACTCTAACTTTGAGGAATTTTTATATCCTACTGGATCATTTCTCCCCATTTAGAAGCTTTTGGAACTCAAATTTTTTTTTAGCAGCTTCACAGTGAGGGTACTATCAGATCATTCCTACCAATAGACACAAAGTGAGCGTATTAACTCCCCACTAGTTTAGTATATATCCATCTTGTTCTATACAACTGGATCATCACAATAAACTACATAACAATTATGACAACTAAATTCATATTTTTATTTATTCCTATTTTCCTACATCCATAGACATTAATTAATCCAACCATTATCCACACACAACACATTAACAATAATATCAAATAGAAATATGTTAATGAAAATGAACTAACAAAATTTTTTATCCTCTCAATAGGTTGACACAACAAATTATCATGTTTTTGTGTTGATGTTTCTTGAAATGCATCATAGTTATATCCACGTGCATATATTTCATTATCATGCTTTATATCACATGAATTATACACCTTTTCAAATGAGTAAGAATGATTTTCTCATATTCACGAGCTTCATCAACTACCATGTAGTTACTAGTGAGAGATCACCCTTCATGTGATGAGCTCTAACGATGTACTTTTTTCCATCCTTTAAAAGTTGATACATGTTCTCTTTTTTCGAAGAAGATATCCTTCATGTAAAACAAGGGATTCCAAGGACTATTCCACAAATACCAAATGGAACCACATCTAGTTCAATCTCATCAGAAAATTTGGATGTGATAGGAAACCTAAGCTTATATTGTTTAGTTACTTGCATATTATCATTGTTACATAACCATCTAAGAGGATAATTTTTAGGATGCAATTTTGTTTCGAATTTTATACTCTTAACAACTACCTCAAATATCAAACTATCTTGTTAACCAATATCAAACAAGGTCTCAAATTTTTTATGTTTAATTACAATCTTTATATGAAAATGTTTTTTTCTCTTTATTTCAGAACTAGGAGGAAAAGCATAACAACTAGGACCATCATGAAAATATGACATACCTTTTAACCCCATAGTCATGATTTGTGGTTCATCTCCAGAGACTTACCCCAGATCTTGTTTGACTGTCACAACCACCTTATGTTTTCCATTATAATTTCAAATCCACCTAGGCTTAAGCTCTACATGTAGTATCCAATAATGATCATCATCATGTCCCTCCATTTTTCAATGTCAACAAGAAATTCTTTCATCTCACTTCTTCATATAATTTTTACTCTTTGCATTCTCCTTTCCTTTTCCTTTGTATTCCTTCCATTTAATGGATTCCAAGGAAACACTACCACATTCTCTACTTACCTTGATGTAGTTCTCCTAAATACACAACTCATCCAGGTTAAATACCTTTAGCAAAAAATTAGTATTGCATATATAAAAATGCAATCTTCCAATGTATTTAAGGAGAGTCTCTTGGGTATATAGCCTAGTTTTTAAAGCCAAGGAATTTTTCCTAAAGCCCTTAGTGAAAATTTGAACACATTTTCCTTTACGTTGTTTTAGAGATTTCCATTCTATAATTTCTTTCTGGTTATTTCCTTAGGGATAAAAAAAAAAATTTAACGCTGAGGTGAATTCATACCATGAGGAAATAGTATTACCTTCTTGAATCCTTGTTTCCCACCAAACTAGATTAGTATCTTCCAATCGAAGAGAGGGAAATTGATTTTTTACCTCTTCTTGAACAATTTTCTACACATGGTAATAGTATTATTCAATTTGGAAAATCCAGTTATCAATTCTGAAGGCATTCAGCTTGCCATCATTGACTGGAAAGTCACATTTGACATTCAACTTAAATAATCACTTCTTTGAAGTAGTCTTTCCGTGAGGAGATCGATGTTGAAAATGAGGAGGAGAATGAGAATAATGAGTAGTTGAAGGAGGAGAAGAAGGAGGAAGAGAAGGAGATGGTGTATTTTTTTAATATTCATATTTTAATTTATTCGATGAATCACTTTCTCTAGGATTTTTTCATTCCCAATACACTTCTTTTACCATGGCCTTCATTTTGTTAAAATATTCCAAGAAAATATATCTTAGAGTTAAATGGATTTTATCCTATTCGTGAGGCCATATATTTTCTTTGGGATTTACTCATACCCATATCTATATTGCCTTCTACAATTGATCATTCACCTCACTTGAATTTTATCCTATTTATCATGTACACACACAAACCAATATCAATCCTACTCCAATATCACTTGATCCAAGATATTCAAATTGACTTGGTTTTCCGAAATTCTCAATTGTCAATAATTAAAATTAAACTAGCTTAAAGTGTGAATTAACTTTACTTAAATCAAGCTTAAAAGACACTAACGAAGTTACAATTAAAATAAATATAAAGAAGATATGAAATGAAGAATGACATCAATGTGATAACATATTTCATCTAATGAATACTACATCTTTAGGTCCTACCTCCAAGGGAGTGGAATATTTTATTGAGCTCCCAAAAAATGCAATTACACCAACTTAAAGCCTCCCAAAACCTACAATAAAACCGAGCTCCTCTGCTACCAAAAAGTGGTTTCAAAATATCACTCAAAATCCTCCTTGGTTTTTGCTAAAATTGAGCTCCAAAAATTTGTTTTACAAAAAGGTTATACACATAAGCGATGCTCAAAATATCTTGGCTTTGTGATATTTTATTTATTTTAAACCCAGTAAATTAATTTACAATGTCTATGTAAAAATAAAGAAACATAAAAAATTGATATTATAGAAACTTAAATCACAAATAAACTATGTTTTCCAACTTATAATATACAAAGTAAAATAGATGAGAATATATACACATAGACACGTAGAACACAAGACCTACCTAAGAAACCCCAAATCTAGGGAAAGCCTGCAATGTTGTGTGTTGTTATTATTTTCTTTAACAAAGTAATTCTATTTTGAGAATTATGACAAGGGAGAAATATCCCTTCAATCACAAGAATGACTAATCAATCCTCAAAGATGAGTCAACCCCCTACCTTCTCACTAGATTTGCAAAATACCTATGTAAGAAAGCTAAATAAATCATACATGTGAGCATAAATCATCTCTCCTACACGCATGTCCGAATGGGATGACTGCAATGGGGTTATAAGAGTTTATCCCCCACTCTGTTTATTCTTTGATCCTAAATCACTTCAATATGTTGAAACCCTTGACTCCTCCTTCATTGATTTGACACATAATACTTGTGCTCAACTGACTTGCCACTAACTCTCTCCATCTCCTCTTATAATTTCTATATCAACCCTTGTCTCCCTCTCAAGTGTTGAGATTATATCATGACCAATGGATGAGATAAAATCATAAGTTAAATAAATTAATATTCTACTAAAGTTGTATTGTTTTGGGTTCTTCTGCCAATATTATATCTTAGTCAAGTAGAACACTTACTTCTCTATTCCAATCAACACTCCCTCAGAGAGGAACGTGTTCTACAATAGACCCAACTTATCTCTTAGGTATACAAATTTGGTTCTTGGCCACAACTTGGTCAATTTTTTTGTCGTTTGTTTCTTAGTCAATACATACTAGAGTGAATCTATACCTCTATGAAAAATATATCTGATGTGGTGATAATTTATGTGAATGTGCTAAAAGAAATCATGAAACATTGGATTTTCAAAGAGCTTGATGCAGCTCTAATTTCCATAGTGTATCATTGTAGGCTCTAACTCTATCCTGAATAAACCAATGAGAAGCTTCATAAACCAAATAGATTCACACGTTTCTAAACTTGAAGCCATGTACTCAGCTTCAATTTAGCTAAATGTGATTGATCTATACTTCCTACTAAACCAAGAAACAATTTTTGATCCAACATAGAAAGTATAACCCAATGTGCTCTTCCTGTCTATGGAGCTCCCTTCCTAATCTACATCTTCAAAGCCCTAAAGCCTAAACTCATGAACCTATATATACCATAATATATTCTCTATTTTTTGCTTGGAATATCTCAACATATGCTTAGTAGGAACGCAATATGGTCTGGTAAGATCGACCAAAAATTGACTCAACGAGTTAACTCAAAACAAATATCTACCTATATGTTTTCCAAATACATCAATGAACCAATAAACTACTAGTAATGTGTAGGACCTGCTCACTCAGATATGGATGTATCCACCTTCCTCTAGTTTTTTACTAGAGGCATGGTCATGGACCTACAATCCTACATATGAAATATCCTCATAATCTGCAAAGCATAGTTGCCATTTTCCACAAAGATATCTCCATCACCCTATCAAACCTACAACCCACAAAATACTGCATAAACCCCATATCCTTCATCTCAAACTAGTCTACAAGATCCCTCTTTTACATTTCAATGTTCTTTTATACACCTATTAAAATCATTTATTCCACTTATAGCACTAGAATAAGTGACTCGCCTCCAACAATAATGTAATAGAGGTTTAGGTCTTCTTCATTGTTGTTGAAGTGCAATCCCTAAAGGTATCTATATATCTAATCCATAGGGGGCTTCACTAGGGGAGTAATACCTTACCACATGCATTCATATTTGGGGATATATATTGAGGAAAAAATGACATAATATTTTGATCATATAATAGGGGGTAAATGGCTTTTATATTTGTGGGTATAAAAATTGGATAAATTTTTTTAATGAAAAATATAAAGGGGTATAAGAAATTTTAAAGAAAAAATGGATACCTACAATATCTAGTGAAATTAGGGGTTTTTTTTAAAATAGGAAGGTGTATTGGGCTCATATTGGTGGGGACTTAGATAATGCGATTTTTAGAAGTATTTTCCAATATGTAGTCAAAATAAGGCCATTGTTTAGTATGCCATGAGTGCATGTCATAAGTCAGAGGTTCATTGAGCGAATTCATTGTGATTTGATCATGCCATGCCTGTAGAACATGCATGAGCCCATATAAGGCAGTCTTGATTCTGCAAATGTGTGTCTCTTGGTTGCTTGTCTCAAATCCCTCTGGATACTCAATGTAAATCTCCTCCTCAACAACCCCATTTAGAAAAATTTTCTTCATGTCCATCTGGTGGATCTTACACTCCTTTTGTGTTGCAATAGATGCAACATCCCTAATAGATGAATACATGGAAACTACGGAAACGATATTTTCATATTCAACTCCCTCTACCTGTGAGAACCCATTTTCCATGAATATTTATTTGTACTTCTCGATATTCACATCAACTCCATGCTTAATATTGTAGACCCAAAAATATCTTACCACATATTTTCCTTCTATCCTCAACACCACTTACCATACATCAATATTCATGATGGAGGCATACTCCACCACAACATCTCTCCAAACCTACTAAGTGGTTTCTTCCTGATAACTTGAAGGTTCGACATCCACCAACTTTGTCATAATTTACATATATCATGTGTACATATGTGCATGTTAGCTTCGTCGAACTAATGTAATAGAAGCACTAACATTCTCTTGTACCTCCTAGATCAATCGATCTTCCCATCTCACTCTCCTTCTCCCAATTCTATAAGTCATTGCCTAATTTGGCTCCACTATCTCCTTAAAATATGTGTCCCTCTCGTCTTTGTCTTTCCCGTGAACAACTGTGATTTTAGGTATTGGTTGAGCCCCCTTATAGGGAGTTTGTTTCTCCTCCTCATACAATATATTTTTCTCACACTCAAAGGACATTTTCAAGGCCCTATCCTCCTGAAACTTCACATATTTTTTTAATTATTGTCTTCCTATATGATTTAATGTACATCCTATAAGAATTAGGCATATCCTTGTATCCCATCAATATTTCCTTCTCTACTATGGGATCCATCTTATTCCTCTTCTCCTCTATTACATGGCAGTACACAAGGATATCAAATATGTGAAAAGGACACACATCTAGAGTCTTCCCTATAAATTCTTCCTCTATTGTAACTCACCCAAACACTCTTTATCAACTATGATTTTGCAATAAAAAAAAATTATTGCATACCTTAGTCAAAAAAACTTGGGCATCTTATGGTCATGTAATATGGCTTCGGTTGCTTCGACTACATCCATGTTCTTGGAATCTTAAGCCCCATTCTACTGAGGATTGTATGGTCTCATCAACTCCCTCTTTATGCCCTACTCAACACACAACTCCTTAAATATGTTTGAGATATAATTACCACCATTATATAACCTCAATGCCTTGAAATTATTACCAGTTTGATTCTCAACCAAGGCCTTAAAGTCTAGAAACTTTGAGAATGCCTAATCCTTCTTCTTCATGAAAAATATATAGGTATTTCTCGAGTGATCATATATGAAGGTGACATAGTACTTATACCACTAAGGGATACTATAGAGAAATTACCACATACATATGAATTAACAAGGTCTAAGATGTACTTGACTCTATTGTCTCTTCCAGGAAAATTTGACTCAACATACTTTCCAAGTGTGTAACCATTGTACACCTCATGATGATCCACACTAAACTGAGGAAACCTTGTCACTATATCCTTAAGAATATTTTTCCCTCTATGGTGAAAATTTCCCATGCACCTCCTCATTTTTGTGTTACAACCTCCTCTTCTAGTCAATGTTGTATTCGGCTGGAATTATAATCAATACATGCTCTTGTGCCTAAGCTTGATTTTCTTTGCCATATTTGAATCTGAGATCTTTATAAAAAATATAACCTATCTGAAAGTCACCTCATACCCCTTATACTCCAATGTTGAAACTAAGATTATGTTCTTATTGTGCCCAAGTATGTAAAGAAAATATCTGAGATATAGTGATTTTTCTGACTCCCTCTCAAAATTTATTGTACCAATACCCTCGGCCTGATAGTTCCCATCGTCTCACATCTCAATATTGAAATTCATGTCCTTATATGACAGTTTGCTAAAATAATTCTTATTTCCTATCATATTAGGGGGCACACTATTGTCCACATGCCATAAAATGGTACACATTGAACTTGCCACATAGGGAATAGGTGAAAGAGCCTTTGTAAAATTAGTAGAGAACTCAACTATATTTGTAGAGGTTGCTACTTACTCCTTCTTGAACCTTTTCTTCCTATTGTGGCATATAGTAGTGGAATGCCCAAACTAGTGTCATGAAACTTACACTTGATCTTAATGATGTCATTTTTCTTCTTCTCTCCCTTAGAACTCGTCTCACCACTAGCACTGCTCTTTTTACCCTTGGACATCATCCCTTTGCTAGCTAGAGTGAAATTTTCTTCCTCTTCCTCTCTCTTAACACAAAATACATCTTGAGATTATTTGGGAATATCCCCTTGCATGTAGTCATATCACAAATGCTCCCAATCTAGAAATTTTTCTTGGACACATATCACATTTGTGAAGGCTTGACATGACTTGGTGAAACCCAACAAAGAAAAATTTAGCAGATCTCTATCTGAAACTATCTCACCCACATCATCCAGCTGTTGCATTAACTTGGATAACTTGGTGAGGTAAGAAACCCACATATGAATTGGACATTGAAATACTCTTGAGCTTGTTTTTTGATACTAGCTTTATAGCCTCACATGAACCTTGATGGAAAACAATGAGGGAAAACCACTTTTCTTTAGATTTTTTCTTCCCATTTAGGTGAGGGATAATGTGGTATTTCACTTCTTCATAGATAATCCTTCTTCCCTTGGCATTCGTCTTATTATGCTGAGTTAATTATGGACTATCTATGGGTGTGGCTAGGATCTTATCAAAAAAATCCAAAAAACCATTGTTCCTCTAACACCAATTCTATCCTTTCATGCCACAAAAAAAATTTGGATGCACTATCCAATATTTCTTTAAATCATACACCCTGATATGCCATATTACTAAATTGAAATGTTCAATACAAATTTCACTTCTAGAATGAATGAAAGCTACTTATAACCCTAATGACCAAATCGATTTGATAAATTCCCCCCTATGAATCATATAATATACTCTTAAAGATAAAATATTTTCTTGGATTTCAATCACGAAATGAGCTCTTATACCATGTTAATTTACTTAAAATCTAGTAAACTAGTTTGTAATTTCTATGTGTAAAAACCCATGAATATAAACAACTGATATTCTAGAAACTTAAATACAAATACATTGAGATTTATAAATTAATATGTGTACTATAAATTAAATCAAAATACAAACACTTGCACACATAGTACAAAAGTATACGCAGGAAACCCTAACTCCAGGAAAATTTGTAATTTTATGTGTCTTTATTATTTTCTTCAGTAAATGATTTTTCTTCTGAGAATTACAACAAGGAAGAAACTTCCATCTTATCACAAGAACAACTAATCAATCCTCCAAGATGAATTTATGATCTGAATGGATATTGTCATTTACCCATGGTATTCATTCACCAATCGTATTTATCCACCCGTGGTATTCATCCACCCATGGAATCTACTCATGGTATTTTAAGTGGCATCCACTCATGGTATTGTAAGTGGAATCGACCAATGGTATTTACCCACCCATGGAATTTACCCGTGGTATTGTAATAAAAAATACTATATGTAACAAGTCACATTTTGTAAAAGGACAAATTGTCCACCATAATGTAGCTTCTACAATTATTATCTGTTTTAATAAAAAAAACTTTTTTCTGGTTTTATTTACTGTGTGTTCTCTCATTTTTCTAGGATTCTCATTTTGTATATTTTTCCAGATCCATTTCAATTTCTTAGATCTTGGGGACCTCCCCCAAGATGCGGATAAGTGGTATCGAATTCAGGCTACTACTTTATGAGAATGAGGGTTTGACGCATATTTTAGTTTCAAATTTTTGCAGAAATATTCAAAAAACTTCATGCACGTGCTACGATCTCCACAACGTTCTTTCTTGGGCAAAACAGGAAGATTTGTTTTTTTTTATTTTTTTGCAGGATTTTTTTGGGCAGAGTATTTGTAGATTAGATCTGAAAATTTTGGTGAAAATTTTACAAAATAAAATAACTGATCTAGATTCCTTGGAGACAAATACTCAAATTCAAAAAAAATCGACCGAATCGGAGTCTCGATGAGGGTGTTATCATTGATTTAATATTAGTTGTTGTAGAAATTTTTCTAACAACAATTCGTGGACGATGACTCATCTATTATTTTTTTCCATTTTTATGTAGAATTTCATAAATATGATTTCATATCCGAGCTCCGCTTAAAAAATAAACCAATTAAAAAAAAAAAATTTGGTTGAATCGGAGTTGGATGAGGGAGATATTGCTGATTTAAAATTAGCTATTTTTTTCAGAATTTTTGTGACGGCAGGATAGTTGCACTCAAATCTGAGTTTTAGAGTGTCTAGATAGGGATTTGAATCACATGGGAAGATGAAAAATGATCATTCTATTTCCAAAAAAAGGTTATAATAAATATTCTTAGTTATATTGACTGAGTTATGACCATTTTAAATATGGAGCAGCATTAAGAGCGGGTTCCCTTTAGAGATGTGCCCTCCCAACCTGCTTTAGTATGCAACTGCTTCACATTCATAAGTTTCAACATATAGGCATTCTTCTTGGGTTATTTGGAGACGTGCCCTCCCACCCCAACCTATGTAGGCTCCTTCTACTTCATCAACAATCAGCATCACGGTTATGGGTCAACCACACAAAACCCTTGTGATCGAAGTCCATTTTCTAGGCCGCATATTATTAGTACCACAGTTGATCAAAGGAATTACAAGGTATCTATATCCTCAGATCTTCATTTTTCATGGTTATGGGTCATCCAAAATCCCACACTTCATCGAAGTCCATTTCCTAGGCTACACATTGTCATTATCACTGTTAGTCACACGCATTACACGGTATCTCTATGATCTAATCTTCATTCATCATGGTTATGGGTTAACCACAAAAAACCCTTCTCTTCAATGGGTCTTCATATTCAGCACAAGGTTATCAGGAGGGAATTTCACGCAATGGGGACCATTTCTTCTAAGGAGGGAGGAATGATTTGAATGGAAATTGGAATCTACCCATGGTATTCATTCACCCATGGTATTTATCCACCTATGGTATTCATCCACCCATGGTATTGTAAGTGGAATCCACCCATGGTATTGTAAGTGGAATCCACCCATGGTATTGTAAGTGGAATCTACCCATGGTTTTCATTCACCCATGGTATCTACCCACCCATGGAATTTACCTGTGGTATTGTAACTAAACAAGACTATAAGTAACAAGTCACATTTTATAAAAGGACAGATTGTCCACCACAATGTAGCTTTTAGAGTTATTCATTGTTTTAATAAAAAGTTTCTTTATGGTTCTATTCACTGTGTGTTCTATCATTTTTCTGACATTTCAATTTTTCAGATCTTGGGGGCCTCCCACCCCGAAGATCCATTTCAATTTGTTATATTTTTGGGGCCTCCCTCCAAGATCTGAATCAATTTACCCCATTCCTATGCATTAGATATGAAAAATCCATTTACAGGTTATCTAAACTACACACATATGCGAGCACACATCCACTCTTTTTTGCAAACGTGTGAATGGTATGATTATGTCAGGGATGAAAGATCTCAACCTCCACTCGATTTATTATTTGATCCTAAATCACTACGATCTACTGAAACCCTCAAATGCTCCTTCACTAATATGAAACACATTGCTTATGCTTAAATGGATTTCCACTAACTGGATCTGTCTCCTCTTATAATTGCAATCGCAACCCTAATATCCCTCTCCACGGATGAGATTAAATTACAATTTAACTTAGGAATTTTTAATTTTCCTTAAGACTAGCTTTACGAAATATTTAAATAAATTAATATTCAACTTAAGTGGCACTCTTCTCGGTTCTTCTACTAGTCTTAACTCTTAGAAAAGAATAACGCTTTCTTCTCTACTCCAATAAAAATGCATTAGAGGAATTTTCACCCTAAAAGTGGCCTCCTGAGGAAAATTAATTAAATAATAGGAAAATAATAAAACACTTTTTCTAGTTGTATTTTTGGCTTATCTCCTAATAGGTTTACTCAAATTTAAAGTGTAGGCACTCGTTGTATACGCAATTAAATTCCACAGCTGTAAAAACTCTACTTACCCAAAAAAAAATTAATTTTATAATCTTATAATTGCTTTTGTCGTCATTGAATTTATTTAATTCCAACACTTTACTGCCTCTTACAACATTTCATTAAAAGTTTTACTTTCTGTCATTAGCATCTCTATTACGACATAATTATTTTCAGAAGTATGCTTATAATGGCATTCACACCACAACATCATGTTCCCATATTTCCTCCTTTAATGTATTACTACTTTTCCTGATCTTCAGGGTATTCATACATTCCTATCAATGTACATTAAGTCCTTTATAATAGTTTCTTTTGTTATTATCTTATAAATTATATATACCTTCCCACAACTCTATCCCTTTTAAAATTATGATTAACTTTTTAACTTTAATAAGTATGAAAGTTAAAGTTATCTATTAGGACATAATCCCCTACATCGTAATTTCATACGTGTTACCTTAGGGTATCACTTCGAATTATAACAAGAGAACTTTCCTCTTATACAGGACTTATATTATCCCTCTTAAGCCTTAGATAAAATTCGAATATGTATAATTATACAAGCATGAATTTCTTATATCTATATATGAAAAGTACCCTTTTAGTGTTTCGTTGCTATGGCATGGTCAACAAATTTAGTTTCATCCACCATGGAATTATCACTATTATGTAATTCAAAATAGTTACACGACACGTTAACCTTAACCTTACATATATGATCATACAGACCTTAGGTTATCAGAATGATGTTTGATAAATCATTTAAGGTTATAAAAAATGTGTTTTAATGTCATACGTTTCCCTATGTATATTCAACCATATCGCTATGGATTTGATCATATCTACAATAATTGAATTATGACAGATCTGCCGGCAACTCTTTATCATTTCCTTAGTTCGATGCTATCGTGAATTAATTGACTATAATGTGTCTTAAGTCAGTCACATGGCCATATTAATTTCATTTCCAGGTGGAGCTCGAATCTCTTGTCATTCGACGGTTGAGATCGGCTTGTACTCTTCCCTCCATCGATTTGGATTAGGGTTTATTGTATTCTTTTCACTTTGCTTCATTTGTCATTTTCTAGTTTTCCCACCTGAGGGTTTTGGGCTTTGGTTCTATACTGTAAGGTTGCAATATTAATGGCTTCCCTCTACCATTTTTTCCTCGTCGTCTCTATTACAGCTGTAGGTAAGCTTATTACCCTCTTTACATTTCTCAACCTTTTTACTAATACGCACATCTGTTTACAGAGTCCGTTTCTCATTTGGAAATCTCTAAGTTATTTCAGTATTTATTGCATAGACTTAATTTTCATTTGGCATTAGTTTTGAGGGACAAGTGAGTTCCTTTTTGCCTTTACATTGAAGGATAGGAGATGGTTTTAGCACACAATGCTCACAGAAAATCCATAAGGTAATACTAGTTCATCATACCTAGGTAAGTCATATTTTCTTCTCACAGTGGATACATATCCCTATTATCCATTATAAATTTCATTTTCCTTCTTGAATATTATAGCATTCCAGCTATCGTAAAGCTCACCGCTCCTTGTTTAATGAAGATTAGTATTCAGGACTATTCAATGATTGGATTGTGCAAATTTTTTGGCCCCAAAAATCATGCTCTTCTACCGAGTTATGAACTTATCTTGCAGTTTCTTCATTGTATTATTCATTTTCTTTTCCATAAATCTCGTATTTCATTTTTTACCCTCTATCTTCAATTTACCATACAAATCAAATTTTTTGTATTATTCAATAGGAAATTCTTAAATGTTTCCTATATACTTAGAATTTAAGAGTTTGAATTCAGAGTTACTTTCCAGAATTCGGTATTGTTACGGCCACTGTGTGATATTATGTTGAATACGTGGCCTCTGTATTCTCCCATTTTTCCACATTTACATAACTGTTCATCTCTCGCATACGTTCATTGTACTCTGAATTTTTTTTCATTTACGCAGAGATATTTGAGCTTAGTAAAATTTCGTGAAATTTTTAATATATTTTCCACAATTAAACTAACCTTTGTTTGTCCTCAACGATTTTGGTTAATTAGTTTTTGTATTATTCATACAACCCACATTGTTATTAAATGAATTGATATTCCATTCATTGAATTGAATTTTCTAAATCCTTCATGTTTCTAATATATTTATCATCTCTGTATATCACAGAATTGGATTTAATGGCATGTGTATGTCTTTGTTAGTTTACTAAAGTCGACTTATATATATTCCCATATATTCCCATATATATTTTAATTTAGCTTCTCTATATGTATTCCATTCAATCCTTATTTACATTTTTGTTGTTATATATATTCTGTCTATCTTATCAAATTGTGTAAACCTTCAGAATACAAATAAATAAAAGATATGGGAATACTTTTTTATGAAAGTAATGATTATTTTCTAGATTTCCCAGACTCAAAAAATGTTTTATTACACAGAAAATCTTCTTTTTCTTGCTTCTGTACCATTCATGGATTTACATCACATACCTAATATACCATAATTTAGGTAATTTCTTTTCTATACTTATAATACTATTCCAAAATTTTAATATCTTTCTCAGTTTTCCCCACTGACATTGATGTTTGATTTTCTTGTTTATACACAGAAGAGACTTCACTGCCTCAACCTTGACTACCAAGGTAATCTCATATTTTGAATGATATCAACAGTTTTCTATACTCTATATATTTATTTTTATTTTTCTATTAGATATAAATCTAACCACTATTTATGCGGATTTGTTATACAGGTATTTCACCTCTCGTAATTTACAACACCACTACTTTTTCCTTCTTTCTCAAAATAATTTAGACTTAATTTCGTTCTGTCTATTTACACGTTGGTCATTATCATTCACAGAATTCAGCGAGCAGAATTGAATCATATTTATTCATGTAGACAATATGTAATTTATATAAAAAACAAGGGACTTTCATTCCATATAATTGTGACAGTGTTATCTGACATTTTATTATGAATATAACTACATATTTCTATTCTCATTTATTTGATGAATTTTCATCCCTGTAATAAATTTATACATGTTTTCCAAGTTGTTTATAGTATTTCAACTACATGTATAAGTTAGGCATAATTTCTATTTGATGTTGTATTTAAAATTATACTATCCGCATGGTACTTCATTATGTAAAATAATATTGTATTTCCTCTTTCAGCACAAGAAGTAAGTTGTTATACATTGGTTTTATGTTTTATGTACAAGATGAGTTTTTATACATAGTTTGTACAAAATATTCTCTTCTTGATTTAATAATAATTCCCACTTTATATATCTTTGTTTCTTCATTGTTTACATAAATAACTAATTATGTGTCATCTTTCTATTAACATATTTAGAATATTCTCCACTCCTAATGATGTATTTTATGCTGGTAATATATTAATTCTTACAAACCTAACAACAGATTTAAACCCTCATAATTGGGTTTAGACATTCTGCTTGTTGGATAACTAGTTTAACTAGTCTATGTAACTATATAGAACTACAACTATACCTGCAATAGGTTTTTTTCTGTTAAATACACCAGACACTTCACTCTTAATAATAAAATAATTTTATTACACAGGTTCATAAGTCAAAAGATATAATTTTCCATGTATCTTCCTAAGTAAAACACATTTACTCTTATCCAATCACCATCATCATAATAACAGAATAACAAGACAAAATTTAATAAATGTGCATACCAATTCTAGTAAAGACTATTTTCCACCCAACCTTCAGCTTTCATCCACCGCTCCCCTCGAGCAGAGACCAATTCCTCCAAGGTGTAGACAACCTCTTGTCTACCCAAGAATGGTTTATTTAAGTCTGCTTTCCCTTCAACATGTTTCCATAACTGCATCCAGTTAAATCATGATGTTGTTTTCCTTTAGCCTAGGCTTTACTTTTATTTTTTCCGCAAAAGTTCTTTAAAATAAGAATTTTTCTCTTTCTAGTTTAATTCCACCTCTTATTATTAACTTTCCACTTTACTGAGATATTTTTCAGATTTTTATCTCGAATCTAATATATTTATTTTATTTTATTTCTCCAAGGATTTTTGGATATTTTGGGAAAGTCTTTGTATTTAATTCCATCTTCATGGACTTGAAATCCTGGACTCTAATTTACTCTAGTCTTTGCACTATTAGTTTAAAAAAATAGTCTTTCCACACATATAGTTTTCCTTTAGGTCCACTTAACCTTTAGGATTTTCAATTTTCTAAATAAAAACCGTAAAATAGGGATATTACATATTCCCCCTCTAAAACAAAACATCATCATCGGTGTTGCAAATATCATTGCACTTCTCAAACAGTGATGGATATTTCTCTTTCATTTCCTCTTCTCGCTCCCAAGTAGCTTCCTTAGGTGTAAAGTGCCTCCACTGCACTTTCACCCTAGCTAAGGTCCTATTCCGGAGCTCGATTTCTTCCTGTGCTAGTATACGAAGGGGCTCTGGAAGAAATTCCCCTTCGGTTTCCACCTGTATCACAATCCAATCAATTACATGAGTAGGATCATGTGCATACTTTTTCAATAAGGAAACATGAAAAACATTGTGAAGCTTTATATGACTAGGTAGAGCCAATTTATAAGCTACTTTCCCCACTCTTTCTAGAACTCCAAATGGTCCATAGTAGTGTGGTGCTAAGTTAGCACAACTACCAATATATAATGTACTCTTTTTACGCTTAACTCTCAAATAAACATGATCTCCCACTTTGAATTCTCTATGAATTCTGTTTTTGTCTACATAGATATTTTGTCGATCTTGAGTTGTTTTAATATTTTGTTGCATTTTATTCACAGTTCTTTCCATCTCCTGCAATGCATGAGGTCCAAGAATTAACTTATCTTCTAGTTGGCTCCAGCTAAGCGGCATGTCACATTTTATGCCATACAATGCTTCAAAAGGACTCATCTTAATTGAAGCTTGATAGCTATTATTTCATGCAAATTATGCGAGATGCAAAAAATCTTCGCATCTTGTAGGTCTATCCATAACATACATGCGCAAAATGTCTTCTAAAATCTTGTTAGTTCTTTCAGTTTTCCCATATTTTTGAGGATGGTATGCGGTACTAAAGTTCAATTTGGTACCCATTCCTCCAAACAAATTTTTCCAAAAGGTTGTAAACTTTGCATCTCAGTGAGATATAATCTTTTTTGGAATGCCATGTAATTTCACAATTTCTTTCATGAATACATTGGCTACTTGAGTTATGCCAAAAGTAGAATGTATTGGTAAATAGTGTGTTGCCTTAGTTAATGTGTCTACAACCACCATTATAGAGTCATGTTGATACTTACTTCTAGGCAATCCGATAATGAAATCTATGGAAACCACTTCCCACTTCCATTCTGAAATCGGTAGAGGGTTCAGTAGTTCTGTTGGATGTTGATGTTCCGCTTTTACTTGTTAACATTCTAAACACCTAAGGGTGAAAATGTGAAGTTGGGAAACACTTTTTGCCCTTTTTTGACGTTGAAAATTGTAATTTTCTATGTTTCTCAACTTCAACTCCACTAAACTCATATTTTTATCGCAAATTATGCTTTGACATAAAAACAAGAATTGTAGAGAATTGTCTTACCTCCATACCGATATTTAAAAAAAAAAAAAAAATATTGACATATAGAGAGGTAAATTTGTTGTTTACTAACTGCATATACTTGAAATTTTCAGGCAAACATAAATAGTCACTTTATTATCCTTTACTTTTTTTAGGGAAGGTTATTCATTTTTGGAAAAAAACCATAGCATCGTAATCTGCATATATTGCACTAGTGCACAGACTATTTTTTGGTAATTTTCGGATCAAATCACTATTTTTTATTATTTTTTGAAATGGACAAAGACAAAAAAACAGTGATGTTTCAGTACATTTTATTATCCTTTGATTTTCTTTTCAATGTGATCGTCAATAAGAAAAATGAGAGTACCCTTTTGAAGTAGACAGGGAGAGGAAGTGCACTATGATTTTTTAAATTTTTTGGTGTCCTCGTTTGAAAGTTATTGAATTTTCATTCAGTGCAATTTTTCGAACAATGAAATTCCATAGTGACATAGTTTAGTAAAAAATTAATAAAAAATTGAATTTTTTAACGAAACTCCATAAATCTTACATCATCAAAAACTAGATTTAGAGATGAATCTAATGGTACTTGATCCGACATAAAACAATTTGTTTTTGTAGGTGTTCTGTCCCTCCGAAGTTGCAGGTTTCTTAAAACTGCAGGATTGTTTGAGTTTTTTGTTGACCAGAAACTCTCGGCCGAGAAAATGTCTCGGCCGAGAGTTTTCTAAAACTCTCGGCCGAAAAATTTGAAACTAGTTTAACGCGCCCAAAGTTAAATTTAACCGCCCAGGCAAACTCTCGGCTGAAAGTTTAAAAACTCTCGGACGAGAGTTTGCACCCCGAGAGTTTTTTTAATAAAATTCTCGGCCGAGAGTTTAGAAAACTCTCAGCCGAGAATCAACCGAGAGTTTAAAACTCTCGGTTAATTCTCGGCCGAGAGTTTTTTAACTCCAAATATATTAAGTGGTAAGAGAAATCAAATATCTTAAACTGTAAAAATTTCCACAAATTTTGAAATAAAAAATAAATTTACATTTTAAAAATTTTGATCTCTTAATAAATCTCTAACTAAAATAAATTTATATTAATTTCTAATTAAATTATATATATATATATATATATATTACACTATCTATATATCTTAATGTATTCATCATTAATCAAATTTGAAATAAAAATTTCCAATTGTTTAAATAATTTATTTATAATTTATTATTATATATAATAATAAAAATATATAATTTTTACATTTAAAATGAATTAAACATATTAATCAAGTACCATTTTAAGTATATTAATCAAATAAAGATACCCTCATAGGTTACAACTATATACATATATATAGTCTAGTTCATGCACACCAATCAAGTGACAACTTAAATGGAAAATATTCCTATTATAATTTTATATGATAGAGCTTGCATTGACACAAGCAACTTAATGGTTTATTTTATCCAACCAAATCACCAATCGAGAGATTGGTTAAACTTATTATTTTAAGTTACAAGAATTTATGATTAAAGATATTAATCTTGTGAGGCCATGGTTTTGTAATTTATATTTATTTAATTTATTGATTTTTTCTTGTTAATTTTTTTTTATAAATTAATATGATCGAGAAAAATCATTTTAAGGTGAAATTATTTGGATTTCGTTTACATTTTACAAATTATATTTATATTTTTTTTAATTTGAATATTAATTAAAATACATGAAGCCTACTCCCCGATGGGGGTGACAAACACTGAGGTCCACAAAACGTGTTTGCGATGAGAGTGTACATTCGGAAAATGGGAAGGAGGATAGACTCCATGTCCTCCTGTTATGGATGGTGTACGGTGAGTTTAACAGTGTTGTGTGTGAAGTCTCGGTCTCATTCATTCTCTTCGGGTTTGAGTGTTGGAGAGGTAAGCAGGTTTATGGTGATCTTCGCAGTTTAGGAATGTTATATCGTTGTGGTAGTATGGTAGCTGGAGGCTGGTGGTCTAAGATTAGTTAGTCATTTTGATATCTTAGGCCCTAGGTTAATCTCGGAGAGGTGTAGGTTTTGTCGTTGTCACCTCCTCCTCCATGAACAGTTCACAAATGTGTTAAATTTATTCTCCCACAGCCTGGTTTCTCTACTCCGTCAACAACTTAAGTGAATTTTGCATGGTAATTTGGTTGATTCTAGTGCCTACTCTTGTGTTTCTTTCTAAATTTCTCCCTGAGTGTTATTTTTGTTTGCGAATGTTTTTATGTTTCTTGTTCATCACGTGTCCTTTTGTTCTTCCTCTTTCTGTGGCTTCTCCATGGATTCCTGAGACCCACCGCTGGGTAAGCAATAATGGGGTTCAGTGGTTCACGGGCGGTCTTGAGACAATTGTTGTGGTTGGTAATTGGCTTAGGTTTGTATATTGTGTGTTCACACTTTGGTGTCAAGTTCTTTTGTTTGTGTCTTTGTTCTCAGGTGCTTCCCCTCGTAGAAGAGAAGCAAAGTTCTTAGTTTGGCTGGTGTGTTTCTTATCTATGGGTTTGTTTGTAACTCTTTGGATTGGAGAAAGGTGGTTTTCAGCCCTATGGAGTAGAATTTTGTTGGATAAGTCGAGGCTATATTTTGCCCTGTTTTATTTCTCAACTTGTTGGGTGGTCTTGTTTCTCATTTTTGAGGTGTATCCCTTGGCCCTCACCATGAGACTTGTTATGTGTAACTCCCACTCTCAACCCAAGCAGACGGGAGTTTCATCCAGCAAGGAAGGATGTAGCACAAAGGATAAGGTGGCATTAGAGGGTCGTATTATTGGTCATACAAGGCAGGGTGGCCGAGCTACTGGGGGTCTGGTCTGTGTGGCGTTGGGATTCCATGGTGGCAGAGGTGGTGCAAGAGGCGGTCGTACAACTGGTGGTGAAAATAAAGGCAGAGTGGTACCTGATGATGGAGCAGGTGTGTGGGGTCAGAATCGTCAGCTAGGGCATGCAAGTGTTGCTGGCCGACAGATTCGCTCCGAAATCTATCATGATTTGCTTTAGTCTGTTCTGGATCACCTAAAATCTTATGATAGGTCTAGAAAGGAAGAACGTGAGGTTTTGATTGCTACGTTAAATCAATTTCATCACTTTCAATGCCATATCTGAAAAAGGATCGTGGTGGTGTAGCGGGGTCAAAATCTGCTAACTAAAAGGGTTGAGAAGTTGGAAACATGGTTGGCTCACTTTGTTATAGCATCATTTTTCACCTCGATATATTTGATGACTTATACATTGGCCTTGGGTATCCCTTCCATTCATAATTGGTCACATTTCTCAAAAAACAATATTTTAAAATCCATACGCGACTCTGCCTATTTTTTCCACGTGCACATGCAGGTCCATCCATAGCTAACTCGTGTATGCTATTTAAAATATTAAAAAATATAAATTTCCCTATTATTAAAGCAGGGTTTACGATTTCTCCTGTAACTTAACTACCCCATCCTGTGGCCTAATTGTTCCCCAACTGAAAAAACTAATTTGAGGAAGTATAAATACCCCTCAAGCGAATGGCCTAAGAGAGGAGAGAGAGAATACTATTGATATTATAGCCTGTTATAGCCCTGATCAAGTCTGATATTTCCCCTATGAGTCCTGCACTTCCTAGGTTTCACGAAACCCTTGTTTCTTTGTGATGATCACCCTCATTCCATGTGACATCCTTTGCGCACCATTTATGGAAGAAGCCTTGTGAGGCTAGGGCTAGACGAATTCGGACGACGGTTTTGCTCAAGGCCATGGCAGATCTGAGGTGATTTCTCCACTATTATTTTCTGTACATGTTATCAATAAAAGAAGTACCATCATGTTCTTGCTATTCATGTGTTATATGTCTCTTGTACATGCTTAATAATCTTGAATAGTTTATTTCATATTATCTTTATGATATCATGTATGCTAATTTGATAACATCTAGGACATCTATGTTGTACAACTAGGTTTTGTGATTTTTCTTAACTAATTTGCAGGTTCTGGAGCACGAGGAGTTGCAGGGGCTTTGAAACCTACAGGATCTACTACAAACGAAGGATAAACGGGTAATATATGCAATACTCACTTTCTATTTTAAAGCATAGAAGTTGGTAATTTGAGTCCTTCTTGTGATGACATGCCCCTGCTCTGTTAGATATTTCAAACCAAGACCATAGGGTAACTTTTCTCGTAACAAAACTGGCAAATCCACTGGGGATTACATCTGCGTAATTCCTAGTTTGGGTTGTTTTATCCGTCTTGTAGGTTCCATGATAGGTTAATCACACTTGCAGTCTAGTAAGTCTTTTTCCCAACCAGACAGAAGCCCTGATCTCTTGATCAGACCTAGGTCTTTCTTTTTTTCCTTATTTCTGTTTATATATGCTACTTCGGTTGTACACAGTCATGTATGCCTTCTGTTTTCTCCAAAAGAACCTATGTATATGTTTGTTGCTTTGGTTACAGTTGCATATACATGCGTGTGCACATAGCGAACCCACGTATGCCTAGGAAAATTTGAAAATCTGATTTTTGAGGCCCTGTAAGCCCTTCCTGTATCTGGTTGTATGTCAGTTTCTCTCATTTTCTTTTGAATACCTAGTCATTTTATGGTTTTTCCTATTTTGTGAAGTTGCAATTGCGGTTGTAGCACCAAGACCTCTTTCTGGAGCTCTTAGCTGTTCTGACCATTCAGAACAGTAAGTCTTAGAACTTGTTTGCTCATCTTGGCCTTATGTATTTCTTCGCTTTTTCTTTTTGCCTCTTTTGACTTCTTTGGTTTTCTTGACTTATTGGGACTAGCCTTTTAGCAAGTCTTAAAGTAACATTTTTCTTGGTTTTTTGAGTTTTTGTTCTCTGGAAGTGTGTGCTACTGTTCTGAATCAGTTTCTTGGGTGTTTTGCTTCTTATTTCTTGTTTGAGTCCTGCTACGAAAGTATCACAGTTGGCTTATGCAATTTTAAAGTCTTTTTGTGGCTCATTTTCTTGATTCTGGTTCTTGAGTAGTTCTGTGCTTGTCTTTTTGAAATATTTTTGTTTTCCTTAAAAGTGAAAAGCCAAAAAAAATAATTATTGTTTTATGTTGCTTTTGCTTTGGTTTCCCTTTTACGGTTCTCATATATTTTGAGGCAGTTTGTTAGCTTCTTTTTTTGGTTCGTTTTCTTGGTCTTGAAAGGAGTCTTTCTCTAGATTTCTCTCTCTTTTATATCAAGTATATTTTGGCATTTTGTATGCAAAGGATTTCTTGTTGGGACTTTCCTTTCTTGTCTGTCAAAAGTGATTGAACCACTTCTCCGTAGAAGCTCTTTTTTCTTCCTTAGTTAGTAATCCTAGAATTTGCATATCATTGGTAGTTTTTGCATTAGTTGCACTAAAGCATTTTAATCCTTTTTGATAGTTTTCTAAAGTGTGTGAAGAGTGATAACTGAAATAAATAAATAAATAAATAAAAATAAAAAATAAAATAAAAATTTGCTTATTTAGTTTCGTAGAACCCATTTAGAAATCTCTTTTCATCGAAAGAAAAGTATTTCATTTGCATGTAGTAGGATTTCATTGATCTCTTTTGCGTTGATAAACACCATCATTTTCACTTTTGTATACATTTGAATTAAGTAACAACCACTTAAAATCAAGCGCTATAATTAAAATGAACTAGAAGTTTTTGTATTTGTCATTAATCATACACCAACTAGCTAGGTCATAGGGCCTTGGAATAGGTGAGTGGAGAGTAAAGTCTTCAAGGCCGCTCAAAACTGTCAAACATAGAAATTTTATTAACGAGCAAAAGCCAATTCTGTTAAGTGGACCGGGAAATTTCTACCTCTAGAGAGTTAAGTGCGAGGGAGAGTGAAGGCGGAGAAGAGAGATACCCCCTCTCCTATTTTTTGAATCTTGACCTAAGACCGTTCCACCCTGCTACTGATACGGATTGGTGCCCTTAGTTGCCTCTCCTATGGGCCACACAGGTGACTGTGAGGGGGAATACTCGTGGTACCTGAGATAGACGTTGTATCACTTTCATTAGTACTTCTCGAGGGTGACCTTGTGAAGCTCGAGGACTTGCACCGGAAAAGGATATTGTCAGAAGGTAAACCTAACTATTTCTGTTACCTTCTCTAGTAGGCATGGGGCGTAATTACCCCAAACTATTTTCAGAGGGTCCTCTTATACGATTTCTTGTATTTTGGTGTCCGGTCCTAATCACCCAAAGCGAAAATACCCGAAGGCCGCTTCATTGACTATATCTTAGGGACTTTTTAGAGTTTTTTCTTTGCTCCTAGATTGCTTAGATTCTTATATTTTTTTAGTCTAATTAATCTCATAAAGTGGTTGACTGATCGCCTCGTTGATCGAGGGGGCTTCGTGGTCTTTCCCCTGCAAGTGTCAAGCCTTCTTCAAGAAGGTGTAGGAGTAATTCAATGGGTTATTTTTATCTGGTGGTTTCGAATGCAATGGAGAGTGATCCTTCGTCTGGGCTTGTTGTTTCTTTGGGTGGTCCTAGTGCTAGTGCTATTGTAGTGAGGAGTACTCCACTCATCTCTAGAGTCTTGTTTCCGGCAGAAGAATTTGAAGTTGAAGAAGTTCCTCGACCTTGTGAGACTCCTTCATCTCCTCTTCCTGCTAGTTTTCCTTACGTCCTTTTGTACATTGGGCCCAAGTCTCAAATACCATGTAGCCCTTTTCCTTCATATCCCTTTCTTTCGATGGCCATGGCTGGGAACAGAGTTTTGGCTATGAGCACTACAAGTGTTCATACTCCTCTTTCAGTCGAAGGAGGAGGTACTATTACCATTTCAACAATCACTTCTAGTGCTTCTATGTTTGTCTCTACTTCTATTCCATCTTTGAGTGGAAGCACCCAAGCATATGCTTCTCAATATTTCCCCTTTGGAAGTGGGAATATTCCTCATTCGAACCCTTCCTTAGGATCTCTGCCTTTCACCTCTGAAAATCAAGGATTCAATCCTTTCACCAGAGGTCAAGGCTCTAATGTTTTTTCGAGATGGAACCCTGGTTTTACAGGGTTAGGAGATGAGAGTCAAATTTTCTCTGGTCAGCAAGGGAATATTCCTTTCCCTTCGGTAGGTGCTTCTCAAGGATTTTCTCCATTCGCTAATGCTTGGAACCCTTACCAAGGGATTTCTTCATCTTTTAACACTTCGATTGGAGGGAATATCCCTGTTTATAGTAACCCTATGATGGGAGGGGGTCCTTCTCCGAATTTTGGGTCACAAGGTTTCTCTTATAGCTCAACATTTTCTACGAACAATATCTGGAAACCTGGTGCCTCAACAAATCCAGGATTTTCTTTTCAAAATGGGGGGAATCCTTCCTATGGGGGATGGAATTCCTAGGCTGCTCCGTGCTTACCATTCTTGGCAACTTTAAACTTGCTATATCTATCAAAATTGACAAATAATCATATTCGATATAGTCCGGGTTGGCCTCTGGTCCCCACTAAAATACCCTCAGACAATCCAAATTTTGAAGGGAAGACTGGTGAGGATTCGACGGACCATGTCACCACTTTCCACTTATGGTGTTCATCGAACTCCCTTATCGACGATTCGATTAGGTTGAGGTTATTTCAACAAAATCTAACTAAAGAATGGAGTGAAATGGTACATTGAGCTAACAGGGGGGAGTTTTTCTTATTTTGGTGAGTTGGCTACTATGTTCTTAAACGATTTTCAGTTTCATGTCCATTATGATGTCGGGATTGATCTCTTGGCCAATTCCCAACAAGACAAAGCAACTCACATTTTTTATCATATTCAGGAATGGAGGAGAAGGAAGAGGCTAATCAAAGCCCAAATTCTGAATGAGTTCCTTCTCGAATGGTTTCTGAAATATCTGTAGCAAGAAGTCTCAAAGGATGTATCCCTTTCAGGGGTGTTTTCTGAAGAGCAGGCTATTTTTAGGGCTCGACAGCTAGAACTGATCTATTCTCAATCTGGGGTCCTTAATAAAATCTTTCCGGATGCTCCTTACTCCAAGATAGATTTAGCCAAAAACCAAACCTAGTCCTCATGGTAACGGACTTATCGATATGATCGATAGTGATACGGCTAACCTGCTAAATCAATTGCAGAATTTTTCTATACAATCTGCTTATTCTGGTCAAGTTTCGTCTTCAGTGTCAACTCCTTCTCATCCCTTGGCTATTAATGTTGTTCCAACTTCTAACCCCAAAGGAAATCAACAAATTGATGGGAAGAAGAAGGGATAGAATAATAAGAATAAAGATAAGGATGGGAAGGGGAACACGAATAGATCCAACGATCATGTTGGAGAGGGTAAGATGGATAATAAAAAGAAGATTAAGTTTCCATGCAAGTTATGCACTAGAGACCATCTTACTCACCACTTCCCGAAAATTTAGGATGCTCAGCACTTGTTAGCACAGTAGGGTTCTTCTAGCTCCCAGGTTGTACTAACAAACCCTTTTCCCCAAGGGCAACAATTGCTTGTTGGCGTGAATGTGAATATTGGAGCTCCCTCTGAGGGCAACTAGGAAGGGGAAAATCCATAACACATATACATGATCAGTTCTCATGCAGATATTGCTATGAGATCTTGTGATTATGGCGAAGCTATGTCTTTGAAAGCTAAATTTGCTCCTAGTAATGGTGAGCCACTCCATATAGAGAGGCCTGCAGTTGAGCCTATACCTCGAACTCTGAAAGGGTCCACCAAGCATACGAAGATCAATCCTAATGCCAAGGCTGCCCAAAACTACTCAATTGTAGAAGATCTGGCTCAAGTTCCTTGTGCCATGTCTGTGTTAGAGGTACTCTAGTCGTCTCCTGGACAAAGGAGTGCATTTCTCACTGCCATTGGGGCTGTTGATCCAAAGAATTCTCTGATGATCACATTTGACATGTCGACTTTCAAAAGGATACTTTCTCATCATATGGTTTCTAGATTAAGTCTACATATTGGAATTTTAATATCTTTCGAACAGTTATCGATGAGGGTGCTTCCACATGTGTGATGTCTCTCACATTCTGGAAGGCTATTGGATCTCCTTTAGCTATCCCTTATGCCACTCTTCTGACTATGTTTGATGGTCATTCTCATAGGCCACATGGCATTGTTATGGATTTACCCATCTATGTTGGGGATAAAACTATCAATATCGAGGTCATGATATTTGATGCAAATCTAGACTACAACCTTCTATTGGGGAGAAACTGGATTTATGAGATGGATGTTATTGCTTCCTCATTGTTTCGCATTTTATGATTCCCTCATGAAGGGGGGATTGTCACTATTGATCAAATGGACTATTCTCCCGTAGATCCAAATGCATCCACCGACTCGATTGTTCCCTTGGTGAATGATACCAAGCAACCTGTTGAGAATTTGGGGTTTGGAATGTATACATATTTGATGGGTAATTTTGATTTTCCACCTCCTTCGGTTCATATCAATATTATTTCATCCTCCAGGGCTCCTGCTCGAAGAGAGTTCTTTCGAACTCATTATTTCTTGGACCCTTAGACCTTACCTTCTCCTACCTCCACATTAGAATAAGGCCAAGTGGGTGGAATGGCATTTCCTATGTCTTTAGCTGAGATTTCTTATCGATCTATTGTTTACTTTGCAGAATCCATGCCAGTTTCTCTTTTGTCGAAGGAATTGGATGGAGATGTAGCCTTGGCTTGGACTCTTACTTCATCTTCTGCTCAGGATTTCCTTGATACCACTCTTCCATTTGAAGAGGCCATCCTTGAAGTAATTATTGATGTAGGGAGACTATGGAATTATTTGCATCATCAGTCCTATTTTCTACCAGACTTGCGAGAAGTTGAAACAAGTTTCTCTAGCCTTCAGTCTTCTGCTCCTATTCACCCAGTTTTGAAACCTTTAGCACCAGCATGGGTATTTTCTGAAGGGAACATGGATGTCATTTCTGCTACTACCCCCGTGAAAATCTCCATAGATCCCAACATTATTGAGAATGTCTTCATTGGAGCTGAATGTTCCCCTGAATAGATTCAGACTTACACTGATCTCTTATGGAGATTTATCGTGACTTATGTCTAGATTACAAAGGGATTTATGAGGTTGTTAAAGAAACGAGTTCCATTTTTCTGGGATGACTTTACTCAACGCTCGTTCGATGCTTTGAAAAAATCATTGACCTCTGCTCCATTATTGAGTCCACCTGATTATAGTAGGGATTTCCTCTTATATATCGCTACGATAGAATCTACCACAGGTATGGTTCTAGTTTAGGAAGATGTTTCTCTCTGCGAGCGTATTGTATACTACCTTAATCAAGGCTTGGTGGGTCCTGAACTCTAGTATTCTCCGATCGAGAAACTAGCTTTGGCAGTTGTCCATGCTATCCAGCGGCTCAGACATTATATCCTCCTTTGCAAAAATTATGTTCTGGTAGCAGTTAATCCATTTCAATTTGTTCTCATTAGGTGAGTGAATGGGGGAAAATACAGTCGATGGATTCTTATTTTGCAAGATTTTGATCTTGAATTCCTGTTTTCCAAATCAAAGAAATCTTTGGTATTTGCGGAGTTGATTTCTGAGTTTCCTTGTGGAGAAGAGATTGTTTATGAAGAATCATTTCTTGATGAACACCTTTTTCTCATTTCTTCACTGGATCCTTGGTATGGAGATGTCATAGTTTATCCCTAGAATGCGTAGTTTCCTTTAGCTTTTTCGAAAGATGAGCGTCAAAAGTTGCGTCACTTAGCTAAAATTTATTTGATTATCAGTGACACTCTATATCGTCGCGTGTTGATTTGATCCTTAGACGCTTCTTAACTCTCAAATAAGTTGAGGATGTGTTGAATGATTGCCACAGTGGAGCTTGTGGTGGTCATTTATCTGGGCTTGCTACAACCCAAAAAATCTTGTGTGCAGGATACTTTTGGCCCTCGATTTTCAAAGATTGTGTTGAGGCAGTCAAAAAGTGTCATCCCTTGGTAAATCGTCCAAATCCCCTTTTAAACCTCTCAAATACCTTTGTTTGGCTTAAAACCCATTTATTCCCCTTACTGAATGCCCTCTTTGGCCTTAAAAAGCATTAAAATAGCCCAAAACCCACTTTAATCTATGACAGGTTTAGCCCCTTTAGGGCTAGCCCCTTAACCACTTCCCCACATGACCCCAGCGCTAAGACCAAGCGCCAGCCCGTAAGGCGTTTATCGCATCGGAGGATTGGAGCGGAATGCCTTTTTTCTTTTGCAAAACGAACCCCCTGATGCGATAGTGTGTTTGTTATGTTGAACCCCCACCGCGATCTGAGCCATCGATCTCCTGAGATCCGATGGCCCAGCGCTAATCGCAGTGCACCCATCACCCCTTTCCATCCACTGCTCCGATTACGTGTGAACTGTCGATCTGTCTCCAGATTGGATGGTGGCCGTTCAATCGCATCCCCGCTCCGATTGCAGTCGGGACTTCTTGCTGTGCCGCCCCTCTGCCTCTTCCGATCGCGATCCCCCGATCAAATCCTAAGTGTCCATCTAAGCCGATCAACGGTCCACATTGCATCACGCCTCCCCTATTTTTCTTCCATTCGGACCTTCCCAAAGGTCATCTTTAAACCCCTGTCGTTGATCTCCTCCTGAGATCCGACGCCTCAAAGCTAATCGTCCTCCGCTCACGCTAGGTCCCACCTTGCGCAACCGTTTCATGGGTGTTTCATTGCCCTCTCATTCACCCATTTGTGGATCGCCCAAACCTCAAGACTCTGGGATTTACACTAAACATTCTTTCTCCGCTTGTTCTCCACCATTACGCCATCATTCTGCAGGGCTCCAAAGCATTCTTCCACCACCACCCTGGATTTTATAATTGGTTTGTTTTATTGTGCAAGGTACATAGAGTGATGAATTCAATATATTTGCCATAATCGCAGTCACTGCGATTCAAAACAGAGAGAGGCCATTACAGCAGTAGCTCAGTGAAACAACAGAGACAGATTAAGAGGATTAAGGCCTGTTAATTGAATATTCGAGACCTAATCCTGCGATCAAAGGAAAAGACGCAGTTTGAAGATAAAGAGCAAATGAATCAAGCCATATCTGCTCGCAGCATCAACAGTACATTTTCTCAGAACAGTACGCCCTCAGCAGAAGTTTTCTTGCCTCCTCGAGCCCTCAAAGGCCATTCCACTGACAGAAAGCTTCCAAAGACTGTCAGGGCGGCAATAATGGAGGTATGGAAACCCAGAAGACATTCAGTCACCTTACTTGCTTCAGAAGATAGAACAGAGTGCCTTACAGTCAGAAAGGAATCCAAAGAAACATCTTAGGTCGCTATCGACCTGAAAGAGACCTAGAACCAGACCACTAGGTACATCACATTGCTATTAAGCGGAGTGGGCATGAGCACCACCTCCACTCTGTCTTAATGAATCGATTTAATGTGTATCACCTACTCCTCCTATTCATTTTTCCTATAAATAATCCCAGAGAATACTTTGTAAGAGGTTGGATTGTGTTATTTCGATTGTAGTTGTAGGGATTCATTTTTGGCTATTAGAAACAGTTTTGAGGAGAGAGTAGAAGAGTAGTTTGTAATGTAGTAGGCTGGGAGGATAAAGTTGAGACTGTAATCAGCCATTGAGCTCAGTGTATGTGACTGGTTTTGCATTAATTAATCAAGCAAATTTCACAGTATCCTAGTCTATTAATATGGGTGATGTTATTCTTATCTCATTGTTATTTACATTTGTCATGTTGTTCATTGGTCTTCTGGTACGCATCAGAAATATAGCATAGGATTTACCCTTGCATGGTACCCTATGTTTCTGCTCTCCCTACCTTCAATGTTTTCTGCTGATTGTGAATCTAAGAGTAAATTCATGTGGTTTAACCTGCGTAGCAGATGTTATTTCTTGCTAGCTGATGTATGAACTTGGAGCTTGTTGTTTGGATGTTTTGTGCTGGTGTCAAAGCAGGGAAGGTTAAAGGTCCTTCTTCGATCTATAGACTCTTGCTTTGTGTCAAATCTTGTCTCTGTTTTTTCCCTTGGAGCATGCTAAAGCAGACCTAGAGTTAAATGACCTCTGGTCCGATTTATAAGCTGCCCCCTTGTGACTTCATTGAAAGCTGCCTTTGAGCACATGTCCAAGCAGGTCTAGAGTTAAATGACCTCTGACCTTATCTATAGGCAGAAATTGGGTGTATTTACTTCTTTCACCTTCTTTCCTTACTGTTCCATTCCATCATCTATCTCAAATATCCTTTAGTATAGATGACTTGCCCTGTGAAAGCCTTGGCTAGTTGTTTGCAGGTAATTCCCTTTCATGACTCCATAGCCCAATGGATGGCACAGCCTTAACCCATTCTTTTTTGCCAAAACTTCCTATTGCTGTGCTCCTTTCTTGCCATTACCTTCTCAGCCTATGATCTCGTGACTTAGCCCAACAACCAACCAACCAAATCATTCTAAACTCCCCTCTGTGCTTCATACCTAGCCTAATACTTCATTTTGAGCTTTCAAAGATATATCATTCTTTGTTTTTATTGGAGAGATCCCTCTCCGGGTCCAGGAGGGATAGATCCTAGGGCCCCAAAGTGGTTATGATGTTGTCTCATATTTTGGTCTTGCCAATCTATCCAAAACATGGGAACCCCAACATAATGGCGACTCCGCTGGGGAAACAATCTGAGAGTCCTTAACTGCTAACATTGGTCTTGTGTCCCATTGTCGTCCCCTAACATAATGGCGACTCCACTGGGGAAGTAAAGACCACTTAGCCTAGATTGGATTTTAATTGCTGATGGTAGACAGTAGCCTGCTCCAAACATCCAAATTCATCCACCTGGCGACTCCACACCCTATCATTCCCAATAGACCAAATGAATCCACTGGTAGAAGTCCCTGAACTGGTTGAAAAGACGCAGTGACCTCTGTGTAGAAACGTGGATTCAGACATGGATAGAGATACAAAGCCAGATACTTTGTGTGATCAATTAAATGGAATAGCAGACATGTTTGGTAAAGTGCTGGAGATGTATATGGCTAATTTAAATGCAAAAAATGATTATTTAGAGCAGCCCATGCATTTTACAAAGCAAGAGCAAACTCCAGACCGAGATAATGAGCAAGGCATGTATGATGCTCAAGAATCTCCCACTTTGTCGTCGAGCTCTTTTCTTCCACAATGGGAGGCCACTTGGTTTGGAAAATTTGATTATTCCCAAGTGAAGTTAGCTCCAGACCCAACTCTTTGTACCCTAAACTTGTCGAGGACACGCATCGATAAATAACAAGGAATATATTTCTCTTATACCAATGATCCACGTTGTATAATCAATGAAATGAAAGGAATGAAACACACACATAGAAATATAACAGAAAGCACAATGATATGGTGAAAATATAACTTCTATTAATGAATAAAATGGCACAAACTGGTTAGAATGGTGGTATCTATCTCTAAACATAGATAGATGGTAGTTATGTGCATTCACAATTGATATTAAAAGAGGCTAAAGGAATGGCATTTTAACATAAATAAATAACCTTATAGGTCTAAAACCCTAATCCCAAAAGATGAAACAACAAAAGGTTTGTGGATATTGAGGTGGTTAGTTGGTACATCAACTTCCCGAGGGTACAAATTTTGCATACAATATTTGTTTAGGGTGCATAGTAGCTTGGTAGAAAGAACTATTAAAGGAATACAAATTTCGACCAGGAATAGGGCATGTTATGGCAACTCTTGGCCTCTCAAATTGCCAAAAAAAATCATTTAGGACCTCGAAAAGGCCCCGTGATTTTGGGACCCATAAATTATAGAAAAACTGCTGAGAAAATATATAACCATTGAGACAATGGAAGAGGTGGGTGGCAACTGATATCCACCTAGATCACCATTGTCTATAACGAGATTTTACTTTGTTACCTATGTTAAAGTTTAATGGAAATTTTCATTTTAAGTTTGCACTAGACATGTAGAAAATGTATTTGAAGCATTATATGAATTTGAAACTCGATCCTTATAATGTTCACAAGCATACTCTTTGCTTGTTCCTTAGGTTTAATGCTTCACTTTGGCTTCTTCCTTCAAATTTATTATAACTTAATATATTTAATTCATATTGCATTGAGAGATGCATTTTATAGTTTATATATGAGAGAGATGTAATGTGATGATGGTTTAAAATTAACAAGTTATTCTTCTTGTACCCATGGTAATGCATGATTGAAATGATTTGATTTGTCTCTTTAAAAATGTTAAAGTCCTTAAGATACCTAACCCCTAAAGCATATAGAAGACTAGGTATTGTTATGTATGAATTCCATCATTAGTAAATAAGGTCTATGTATTAGTATGAACATAATTATTGTGAGAAGGCTTAGTGGAAGGTTCTTCCTTCTATAAATTTCCTTCCCTAGAATTATCTTAGTGGATAAAGTAGTATATATATCCAGGTAAAAGAATTGTAAAAGATGTTTCACATGGATAAAATCTAGAATCATAAGTAGAACCTCAAAAATCGTATGAATAAATCACATAGATATTCACAATAAATATATGCAAATCCAACCAATAGTAGCACATACATATCGATATTAAAGAAAAAGGGAAGTGCAATGTCAAAGGATAGAGTCAACAACACAAAAACATATTTAATTGATATAAAAAGACAACCAAATTGACATCTATAAATAAGGATATTTAAATTAGAAGGGTTGCCAAACACACTATTATATTTTGGATGCAAGTTTTGTAGGATACAAAATGTAAATAAATGTTACAAAATAGAGGACAAAATTTGTAATACATCTCAAATTTTCAATATTAATAAAATTTTTTACCACTCAGATTATAAATGGTAATAAACTATATAAAAATGCTTTAATATAAATACTATATATAATATGGAGTTAAAAAAAAAATATTTTTTTTATATCTTTAATTTCCATGAATCAAAAGAATAAATAAATTGTCATGGTGTAGATTTCCAATTTTTAGTATAATTTTATCAGATCGATTGTGATGTCCTATCTAGTAGAATATTCACATAAGTTTATAGATCAATTAATGATCTATGGCTAGAGGGCCATAGATGATGCATCAAATTTCCACACATCACCTTTGTAGTGAATCTTTGGGATTAAACTAGAATACATGAGCACTAGTATGAGGTATTTCACACCAAGGATAGGTATCAAGATATTCATAATATCATTGGATGACATCCTAATTGATACTTGTTAAGATTATTATCCATGGAAGAGGTCACAAATCACCACACAAAAATTATATAGGGGATATTTGAGCTCTGGCTGGGAATGCAATCATCGTTAGGAGGTATTCCCACCACAAACTAATCTCAAGGCATTAACATTAATTAAAGAATGAAATGAAGGGGAGAAGGCCCTAAATAATGATTTGAGGATTTGAGGTCCATGTATGCGGTTTCAAACTACCACACATGGAATTTAACACATTACCTAGTTTGTATGAGCATTCTACCTAAATACTTGTATGATAAGAGTATCCACCAAGAATGTTTCTTTATAAATGGCTTAAAAGTTTTCATGATATTCCATAAGTTTTATGCATTGCAAAACACACATTTCTCTATTGCTCTAAGAAGGTTCTTGAATTTTTAGGATATAAACTATGCAGAACATAATCTCATTTTATGAAATTATAAAATACTATACAATAAATTTGACATATTCTAAATAAAATCATTAATCATTATTTTAAATTTTGTTCAATTTTATTTTTAATTCTCTCATTACATATCATAATTTCAAATAACAAAACTTTAGTGTTTCTCTTACTAATTTTGGACATTAAGATTTAAAAAAAAAATGTCATACTAATAGAAAGTGAACTTATCATCATCATCATCATCATCATCATCATCTAATAATAGATAAATAAATTATGTTTCTCAAATTTTATCTATACATAAACCATTATAATGAACCAATAAAATTCAATAAATTTTACTCCTCAAATGCAACATATGCATACAACAATATATTAAAATAAGCGAATCAAGATTCATCATAAATTTGTATCTATCAAGGGAAGAGATGGATAAAACCTCTGGAGTTTTAGAGTATAAAATAAGACGAGGGGTTTACAGGTAAAAAGATTTGATCTCTTGTCCATAATTTAAAAAAAAAAATGTAACCTGGTTAGATATAAAACTTTAAATTTAAAATAAGATAGAATCCACTTCAATGATATACATGTGACCAACCACAACTACAAAATATATTTATTATAGTTAACTTTCCTCTTCCCTCACCTTAGAATTGTTAGTCATGATTTTTTTTAAATATATTTATATATTACATCTAATATGTGATTACATTATTCACTACCTAAATCTAGAACCTTGGGGACCAAAGCCCCCTTACTCAAACTACCATAGCCATGATGGGTTACACCTTTATTTCAACAAAGAGTAAATGTGTTTTATAGTCCCTTCCTGAAACTTCCATGGCCATCGCCAACCTAAAGAGAGTGTTAGCCATAATGGATTATTGCAGTAGTTACACCTCTATTTCAACAAAGAGTAAATGTGTCTATTTTGTTAGAGTTAACTTGATTGTCTACATTGGTATTGTTAGCCATGATAGGTATTTTTAGAAATTTCTCTAGTAAGTTATTTTTAACCTAGTAAATCTTAAAATTTTCCACAACAATCTATCCCACAACCTATTGCTGTAAATGTTATAATAATTTCATTAGGTTATTTTTAGCCTTGAAATAATTTCATTTCACTTGATTACCACTAAAAAGTAATTCAAACTAGCATAACTTTTTTAACTATTTAGAAAAATTATATATTATAACAAATACTTTAATTTTATATTAATTCTATTGGTAAATAAATTGAAATAAAATTTTTTAAATTAATTTTTAATTTTATTAAACTATTAAAAACTTTAAAAAATAATTAAAAACCACATTATTTATTTATTATATTTCAAAGCTTTATAGTAACCTAAACATTAACTTAAAGTCTAAAATAACTCAAAAACCCATAATCTTAAAAATATTAAATTTAAATTAAATTAAAAAATAAATAAATTAAACATATTAATTAATTAAAAAAACAAATTATATAATCATGAATAGTTATATAACAATAAGTGATTATATAAAAATAAACTTGACGAAAATCCTTAATGTTGGTCTTAGGTTGACCATATAAAATTATAAAATATTTTGTTATCAACTCTCGTCCGAGAGTTTTGTTCTTATAAACCATGCGCGCGGCATTCTGCCTGTCGTTTTCGCGAATCTTTTGCAACTGCTGCAAAATTCTCCAATCGCACCTGTCGTTTTCGCGAATTTTTGCACTGTAGCTGTCCTTTTCGCGAATTCTTGGACTCCAGCTGTCGAATTCAAGGACTGTAGCTGTTGTGTTGAAGACCTATTTTCTTTGTCGCCGGGATCCAGGTAAATTTCTCACCAATTTCATCAAAAATAATTTCTCTATAACCCAATTTAGCAATGAAATAATCTGTAGCAAAATTTTTAGACCATTTAGAGGAATCATATCTATCCCTCAGTCTAACAAAGGATAAAATCAACTATTGAATCATATCTATCCCTCAGTTAGCTCCTACCTCATTCACTACCTTTTATCCCTTTAATAAAATGCATATTACTTAGTCCTTTCAAATGATGTAGCCCTTAAGCCTTCTCCTAGGCTTAAAAACCTGTTACACATCCTTATGATAAAGTAACTCTGATTGCGGATTTCTTGTTGTAGGTTCTTGGCCTCGAGGAAAAGGTTATTAAGGCCTACAACATTGTTGGACGAGACCCAAAATAATGCAGATAACTTCAAGGAGAATGATACCTCCACAACCATCCCATGTTGTCACCAAATTCACCCTCAATATGTGTGACTTCTTTCAGCTCAAACTTGGTCCTGTGATGAATATAAGTGAATAGATAAGCCCAAACTGATTTCTGCCCTCTACCTATGGACCACAACTCATGAAGGAAACTGAACCGATCCCAAAATTTCCCTCATCACCTTTGCTCAAAAGCTCCTTTGATCTGCAACTATTTTAGAGAGAAGAATATGATACTTAAAATGAGGATGAAGGCTCCTCTTTCTATAAACAAGATGGAGGGAAGGCCGACCTTAAATTTTGGAGGCAAATTTGAAATTTAAATTTTCAATTTCCCCCCCTAAACTAAATCATACATTATAGAATTTATTTTTGAATAAACAAATATTTTCCTTGACCAAATTTGACGATATTTAGATCTATTTTTGTCCTCTAGAAAAGAAGGATCCAATGGAATGATTATCACGATCAACTGAGTAAACCAAAGTGGAATTTGGACCTAGTTTCAAATTTTAACACTGCCTCTCAACCAAGGAGAATTCCACCTTCCAATCCATCTGCTTCCATAGATCATCGTGCCATCCTACTATTTGTGATCACGAACCATGAACCATGTATATCTTCTCTTATCTGCTCTACTCTTCTTTTCTCTGCAAAACACTTAAGAAATAATGAAGAATAATGGATCGAGAGTGAGTCATGAGACCTCGCCACTCTCCACTGACCAAAAGTCAGTCCATAGGTAAAACCTCAATCAAACTTGATCCCATATCAATTTTTTGAACACCATTCATCCTAGCATAGAGAGTATGACAATACACGATGCGTCCATCGATAGTGCTATGGTCTCTATCCTTATTTCCCAACTCAATGGCCAGATCAGAGGTACTTCCCATGAGTCCCGGACTACATGGGTATGGTGATGCAAAAACACCAGTAGGGAAAGAATATCTCACATACTACTCATAATCACATGTAGGGAAAGAATGAACCAAATCCTACAAACACACATCAAAATCACATGTAGGGAAAGGATGAACCACATCCTACAAACGCACATCATAACCATATGTAGGGAAAGGATGAATGACCTCCTACACACATTCAAAGCACTGAAAATAGGGAAAGGATGAACCATGTCCTGCACGCATGCAAATCAAAAATAGTAGAAAGAATCCTATGCATAGGGAATGGACGAACCACATCCCACCAACATGTAAACCATAAATCATAGGGAATGAGCATCCTAGATGTGGGAAAGGATGAACCATGTCCCATTGACATGGCAATAGATGCCTATATGCATCTCTTACTCGGGTTCCTATAGGAGAAGTTCAACCACTCATCCTGCTCATATGCCATAGGAGAAGGTGAACTGCTCATCATATGCATATTCCATCAACATTAGGGGAGGGTGAACCACTCAACCTACACATTTGTCCACCACCATGTGGTATCCAGGGGAATGTGAACCACTCACCCTATACACAACGCACCACTAGGGGAATGTTAACCACTCATCCTATGGTTGCTAATAGCTCAATAATTACCTGAAGCCCCCATGAGCTCCCATAACTATATATTCAACCAAGGATCCCTTCATGTAGGGAATATTTGGAATCTGATTCTTGAAAATAAAAAGTGGATCAATGGGATCCTCATTGCTCCATTCAGCAACATAAACATTCTGGTTTACAATAGAGACTTGATAATCATGTATGTTTGTTCTCACTCATCCATAATGGGAAGACGATAGCCTAAACTGGTCTTTTCAGGGTGCATAGTGTCCATTTTCTTATCATGAGATATGACCGCTCAATCATATCTTAAAACAAGTATTCCATTTGTTGTACCATATGGAAAGTTATGTAAACATATTGGATTCTCTAAATCTTCTTCTATAATGACAGAGTCTACAAAAAACTCACTTAAGAGATTCTTCAATAGAGAGGCTTCATAGTAATTCATGCATTATAAACCCCTTTCTCTTTTTGGAAAATCTTGTCCATTGGACCAACATATGTTTCCTTTCTCTTTGCTAATTCTCCCCTGCTAGAAGTCTCAAAAGAGAACTTGCTGCTGCTTTTCCTCAAGAATGGAAGGGGGTCATCAGTCTTGGATTTTTTTGATTTTGCTGCCACATTTGCCTCACCAATACTTGCCTCTTTCTCCAATTTCTTCCTATCTGGCGATTCAATTGTTGTACAACATTTAACGCCACAACCTGGAATACCCAACAAATGAGCTTTCACACGGAAATATGTGCCATTGAAATGGCCATTGCAAAAATTTCATTTCCATGTACAATTTCCTCCTCCCTTTTTTGTTGCCCCTTCCTCTCTTGTTGCATATTTCCACAATGGGTATTTGGGGTCAACAATTTGTTTTCCCTGCACATTTGAAGCTACTGTTGCAGCCCCACTTCCAATGCATGGAATACTTGCAGACCTTGATGAAAGAGGGACAGGAGGGGCATCTCCAATGGAGAAATTCTTCTCCTTTCTTTGCCCCTATCTTGCTGCCTTTGATTGAGCCATAAATACTGTAAAAAATAAACAAAAACAACTAAATATATAAAACATATGCACATGCAAACACTAACAACAAACTAAATGCAAAATATAGAGGGACAATGCACTTACCGGATGCTCGAATCTCTTCGAAAGAACACACTTGCTCCTTGCTTGAGCACTTGCTCCTTGCTCACACTAGCTCTCCTTCTCACTTCACAAATGAAACAAAAACGAAATGGATGACAAAATAAGAAGGAAAAACCGCACTTTATAAAAGAAATCGCGCGATATCCTAAGGAATCTTGGTAACCCAACCAGCTTATAGATCTCCCTGCCAAAACAAAGTCATTTAAAAAAAAATTGATTATAGAATGAAAATATTTAATTGATAAGTGAAGATAAAGTCTTCACTTGATTTCTTCAATGGTGGAGAAAAGATGTGTTGGTGATTTCTCTTTGAATGATCTTCTTCAAGGGTAAGGATTAGATCTTGGTTGTAATGATGATAAAGCCTTATTTTTTGCACTCTTCTGTACCAGTCCTAGGAGCAGCTTGGTTCCTAGTCTTTAGATAATATTACTTTGACTTCTTCTTTACATAAGAATATAATTACATAGTCAACATGAAGACCGATCTAGATATACTTTTCAACATGCTTATGCGTTCACACATAGTACCTGTATAGTACTTGTTATCCATTGGTTGATGACATTTAACTGTCGATTGATAATTTGTTTTTTAATTTGTTTATGAGGGGCAGGTAAGCCCTACAGAGACCCCTCCATGGCATCAGGGGAGCCCTACAGAGATGTCTCCATGAGAGGAGGATTATCAGGTACATTGGTTGTTTAGTTATGTCATGTTTTCAAGTAGGTTATATTTATTGTTCGTTGTGAAAAATTGATTAATGTGAATTTTTTTTGTCGTGCACAGGTGGACGCACAACTTCGACTCGTTCACCGAGTCAAGGAATCGAACAAGAGGCACCCCAAGGACATGTTCGCATTCGCCCTGTTGCTAGTGAGGGGCAAAGGAGAACAATGTCTCAGCCTGTGGTATTCATCCCACAATTGGATACTTCTCCACGTAAAATCTAAATATAAATTTATTGTTTGATGTATGTTTAATTTCGAACTTATAGTGGGTCATAGACACATTCATTACTCGCCAGGGGACCATGGTATGAACGAGGGTGTTATACACGACATAGGTACACATTAGATCAATTCCTAGTTAAAATGTTCAATATTACGTTATATTCAATGTTGAACAAGTGAATTTTTTTTCCAAATGACGTGTTTAATGTGAAAAAATTATGCTCCATAGGTGCAAATGTTGGAGCTGGGCTTGGCTTTATTGTTGGTGAGGGGCAAAGGAGAACAATGTCTCAGCCTGTGGGATTCACCCCACAATTGGATACTTCTCCAGGTAAAATCTAAATGAAAATTTATTGTTTGATGTATTTTTAATTTCAAATTTATTGTGGTACTCATGTGCCCAAATTCTAACAATTTAATGTTTTGTACAGTGGGTCATACACACGTTCGTTCCTCGTCAGGGGAGCGTAGTATGAACGAAGAGGAAGAGATAGTTTTTCCAAGAGGTATTTTCAAATTACCAAACAAGTTTTTTAAATACAAATTTTTCTTATAAATTATTTAATTTTTAATACGTGCAATAATTTAACATGTTACAGGTGGTGGTGGTCGCCCTCCCAGGGGTAGAGGTCGTAGGGTTCATGAGTTTGCTCGAAATCCGAGCTATGATCCCCTTTACACCCATCCCGGTGATATTCCTGAGAAGATGCCTTGGGAAGATACCATCTCCTTACTTACTGTTGATGGGATGAGGGAGCATTCCACGAGATTGCGCAATGAATTGCAAAGTTGCGATCTCTCTGCCTCTAGTCAAAATTGTCTCCAAATTGTTTTGCGCAATTTGGAGAGTTTGATAGAGACTTATCGTGGGGTTGGACCATCAACCCAAGTTTTTTTTGACATGATGCGTAGGAGGAGAGCATCAGTGATTGGTATCCACTCCTACAATGAAGTCAAAATTAAGGTCACTAAGGAAATGGCCTTGTCACTATTTGACTTGCGGCCTGAAGACAAAAAACGTCTGAAGATTGCAAGATTCAATGATCCTGATATTGCACCCCATATTTATGAGAAGTTCCTATATGCATACGGGAAGTTACCAAATAATGATGAGGTGCCACAATATTTTGTTAGAATGTTGTTTTCTCAGTTCCGAGAGTACATGGACCCTAACTATACAGATACTGGGTCCAAATTCTATGGAGCTGGAAAAGGTCGTACATATGAACGACCTGATGCTATGCGAGATGTTGGGTTTAGGCCTCCAGCACCTCGTTTAGTACCTCGACCACCTAGGGTGGTTACACTTCCAGAGGAGTTAGCCCTTATCTCCAGTGCTACATCAAAAATGAGGGATAAGATACAAGAACATATTGCAGCTGCTTTAGGAGGGGTGGAAGTCGGCTTAGGGACGAGCCAACCTTCATCTAGTGCAGGAGAGCGTTCATTTGTGAGTGTCCCAGATGAGGTGTTGAGGGAGATGGAGCGAGATGAGCTTATTAAGTATGCAGCCTCATGTAGAGACCACTATGAGCAATCCAGGACAAGACAAATGCACGCCATGGGCGAGGTATGTACAAACAGGTTTTGATCTAACATGTTTTTTTGGTGTATATATACATTTAGTCTCAAAAAACTGACGCCAATATATTTATTTAACTTATGCAGTTTACAGCATTCCTAGAACAACATTGCCTTTCCCCTCGTGCTCATTCTGTAGATCGTGGACACGATCATGTACAGGTGCCACAGCCATTACTTATTACTATCTATCTATATTTTTGTATGTCAAATTGAAATTGAATTTATGTCACAAATTTATTGGTATTTTTCTTAACATTATGGAATTTTCAGGTTAGTGCTACACATGAAGGGCTTCCTAAAGAGATTATTCCTTCTCAGGTTCCAGTCGTGACACAGGTATTGATACTTTTCGTTAAGCATATTTATAGTGTTTATTATATTTCTTTTCGTAAACTTGACTGTTAACTTTGGTTTCTACTTTTCAGGGTAGAGAGGATATTGACATGATGCAGTCTGAGCCTCAAGGAGATCCTGTAGTCTCTGGGTCCGAGACTCTACATTAAACCATGGTAACCTCTTACCCTTTCTTCTGAGCTATGTCATTCAAAAAATATATGAGAGTGTACGAGGAGATTCACCTGCCTTTTTTGTAGAATTTGTATCCTAGTTTTTGTATCTTTTCTTATTCAATCAAGAACTTTTTCCCAATTGTCTATGAAGTTATGGATAACTTTATTCAGTTATCAAGATCAATGTTCAAGGTTTATAGTCAACATTGTTTCTTTGATTATATTTGAATACAATGCAAGGCAGTGACTGATTTCAAATAATTGCTATTTTTATATTTCCCGCATTGGTTTATCATCAAGATTGAGTAAGGTATTTACTTTTAGATGCTTTGGAAATTTATTACCAACCTATTTAGTATTAAGGAGTTTCTTTCTCTGAATTCAAGGTTATCCAATCTTTATAGTTTACATATGAACCATAGGGATTCATGTGAAGATTTTCCAATATGTATTCTTGTGTGCTATTGAATTCATTTGAATAATGTCCATGGATATTTTGTCCTATTAATAAAAATTAATGACTACCACATTCACTAGAATTTCTGATATTTTAATGTGTTCTTTGAGTGCCAAGGATTTCCATCCCATTCCCATTGATACCTAAGACATCCTATTTTAATTTTTTATATATCATCCATATAATTAGGCTGATAGGCCTTCTCTTATGAAAGAGATCACTCTTTTGATCGTCAACACTTTTTATGTGAACAGGACACCTGTTCCTGGTTAAAAAAATGAGACCTGTTTTTTATCTCTTTGACATCTGTTTGCACCATTTTTTACACTCGTTCTTGGTTTACTCCATACTAGCTATCCCATGTCCACCTGTCATTCTCCTTCGTTGGGTCCGTCCTTGGCAATTAAGGTAGTAGGTGAGCCTGGCGGGAACGGACTCTTGCCAAAAACCCTTACCATCATGCCTAAACTCATTTTCTTGCTTGCTTTGGCTCTGTCCAGGCTCAGCCCTCCGCTGCTCTGCAATTTTTATGCCACCATGACTCTTTTGCGAGGCTGGCTTGTCTGTCACCAGTTTTCTACACGGATATTTACGGGCATTCTGTCATCTTGACGTCATCGAGAGGCCTTGAGCAACCTCTGCGTTTACCCAGCGAGGTTGGCTCGTCTGTCACCGGTTTATACACGAACATTTACGGGCATTCTATCATCTTGACGTCATCGACAGGCCTTGAGCAACCTCTGCGTTTACCCATGTAAATTTTTGTAGATGTTCTATGCTTGAAGCAACTTTACTTTTCTTACAGCAATCACACAAATAGTTAATTAAAATGCTGATAGAACATATAAGTGGATCTTATAGAAGACAAACCAGAAACAGAAAAATGTGATGGTGCGTTACGGCGGTCAACAGGATGCTTCAACCAGCAAAGTCTCCTTGATCAACCAACCCAGAATGTGTTACAACAATCCTCCAATCAGCTACCGAGTCAACCCAAGTCAACTCCAGAAAAGTCAATGCTGTCCAGAAAAGTCAACGCAGGGCAGCAAGCTAAAATTCAACGCAACAACAGTTCGGTCAACCTTTTGACCTCGATTTCTGTGCCAATGTGTACGGCCTCTCAAAATCGAATTCTCCAACAAAATTCAGCCCTTTTGGACCATGCGTTGATCGAAGTCAACGCTGGTCAAACTTCCTTCAAAACCCTAGCTGCAGAAATTCGTCCTTCCTCTTGACCGTACAGATTCGTCCTTCTTCTTCACACGTGTGGGCTGGAATTGTCATCCAAGGAGCTCGTACTAAATCAGATGATAGAAGAAGATGTGTGTTGAGTTGTTGTGAAATGCTCTCCAACTTTGCCTGTATTTATATCCATCATTGGGGTGTGTGACACATCTGCTGGGGGTGTAAAACCTTAAGGCCGACCTGCACATATAATTTATTATAAATAATAAATTTAAAATAAATGTTCTGCTCATCGGATTAAGATATATTTTATATGGATTTTACACCTCTCCGAAAGAGGAATCCAACAAAAATATTAGCCACTTAATCTGAGCATCACAACATGGATTTTGGACCTAGTTGTCCAAATTTAACACTCCCTCTCAACTAGGGAGAACTCCATCAATCAGTGCAATCAAACATCGTGCGTCATCCCGCCGTAACTTGCTTTGCTGGCCTCTTTATTTCAGAACAGAAGTGGGTCAGTCACAAAGACATCATTCCCAGCTGACAGATTCAGCCCAGAGGTCAAAACCTCTATCGGACTCACAAAGAGTCTCCAACCAACCCGAAGTTGGTTCATCTGACCCGAAGTCAGGCGGAGGTCCGAGACCTCACAAGACTTGATCCCAGATCAAGTGGTTGGACTGTGCCATCCTAGATAGAGAGTACGGCAATCTCTGATGCGTCCATCAGTCTTTGCTACTAGTCTCTAGCTTTTCCCACCTCATTGGCCAAATGAGAGGTGCTTCCCATGAGCCCTGAACTCAATGGGTAGGATGCATACGGGGCACAGATAAATGAGAGGCGAACCAACTCAATAATCACAACGGTGGGGCAGAAGCATTATGAGTGCTTATAGCTCCGAGAAGCTATCCCCAAAGCCCCCCAGATCATCATATCTCTACTTCCCTTTGACCAGGTACATAGACTCTATAGGCCTTAGAAGTCTCACAGTAGCCCACAAACATTCCTTTCTTCCCAGAAGCATCCAGCTTACTTCTCTTTTCTTTCGACACATGAAAATAAACAGGACATCCAAAAATTCTCAAATGTGAGACATCAGGTTTCTTACCAGAGAAAACCTCTTCGGGAGTTTTGGAGTCCAGAGCGAAATGAGGGCATCGGTTTTGAATATACACAGCAGTATTTGCAGCTTCTCCCCACAGAAACTTTGGTAGACCCTGGTCACATAGCATGGCACGGGCAGCTTCCACAATAGTCCTATTCTTGCGTTCAGCAACACCATTATGCTCAGGAGTATATGCAGTGGTAGTCTCCCTCTTAATGCCAGCTTCTCTGCAAAAGTCTTTGAACTCATTTGACTCATATTCGGTGCCATTGTCAGTCCTCAAAATCTTGATCTTCTTTCCGGTCATATTTTCCACCAAGGCTTTGAAGGTACGGAACCACATGAAAGCCTCATCCTTCTTCTTCAAGAAGTATATCCAGGTTTTGCGAGAGAAGTCATCGGTGAATGTCATGTAGTAAGAACATCCTCCCAGGGATGTCACGGGCAACATACCAGATAGATCAGAATGGACCAGTTGCAAAATATCAGATGTCTTTGTGACACTTGAGGGGAAAGGTCCCCTTGTATGCTTTCCTTCGGCACAGCCCTTACATACACCTTCATGATTAGTTTTACCAAATACTATTATGCCCCGAACTTTTTATTTTTTTGAATTGTGTGTTTCAGGTAACTATGTTTTCACAGTTATCTTGGCGCACTTCCTCATCTCGTTCTTGAGCCCAACAGTAACCCTTTTTGCTTTTCCGCGCACAGGTACCGCACACTCTGCGAGTTGATTTAAATATTTGTTTTGAAGCCTTGCAGGCCTGGTTATAAAACATAATCATATGATTATATCAGTTATTTCATGAAAGAAGCCTTACGGGCTCGGTTATTTTACTGATGCATAATGTTAAGGACTCTAGTCTTGAATCTCGCTTGATATTGAATGATTCCGGGGTTTTATAAGTTCTGTGAGGTTATCACACTCATACTTAAGATCTCTCATCCATCTTAGTAATCTTGCATTTGTTCTTGGCTTAGAGCAGTTCTTGCTCGTAATTCTATTTTCATTTTAATGTAAACAAGCATTTTCTCTAGCATGAGGTTATATTGTCGAACTACAAGAACTGGCTTTGCATGGGTTTGGATGTACCTGATTATGACATTTGAGTAATTAGCTTGTATTATCTCATGTATTTCAGTGTTAATTGGCTTGATAAGTTATGGTTATAAGCGCTCTAGGGAGAATTCTATGATTTGTTTGTATTTTTATCTTTTTTGTAGGTGACTGCAGCTCTCGCACAAGCTGGCCTCGAATCTTCCAACTTGATTGTAGGGATTGACTTCACAAAGAGAAATGAGTGGACAGGTAAGTTGTATTACCCATGATCCTGAATTTTGTAAAGTCATAATTTCCATGCAAGTTTAAAATTTTAAAATGGCCAATCTGCCTTTATCTAAATGTGGTTATTTGCTCAAGAACTGTTAGGCACTATATTTTTATGGTCACTAGTATTTTTTTGGTTCTAAACATAAACTTCTGTGAATTATCATTATGGCCTTCGTTGTTGTGTAAAGTTTTACATTTTCATCTTTGTTTGGATCTATACAAACTAGGAATCTTCAAATCCTCTTCGGTACAAGATTTCTGCACTATTTATAATATATATATTGAGCATGGTTGTTTATGGTGTTTGTGCATTGAGTGTGGTCTTCCTTAATCATGATCACAGCCTTCCTTGATGCTGCACAGTTTGTTCTTTTTTGGATGATAACAAAATGTAGAATCTTCAAATCCTCTTGGGCACAAGCTTTTTGCACATGGTCATAATATGGCTGATAATTTTATGTAGGTAACAATAAGTGTTGACAGTGATAATGGACAACTGAGTACACAAGAACATAATACAGTCAATGTAATAGTGGAAGCCAGGTAATCGTATTGATAAAATAGTGTGTAGTGTCATTGTTTTATTTTGAAGTTCACAATATTTAACATTGAACAATATTTAAAGTCCTTCCAACCATGCTTTGAATTTCTAGTTGAACAAAATAAGGGGAAGTATAGTTGGTCATAAACTCACAGTGATTTGAAGCAGGGTTAAAAAAGCTTACTTTTCAAGGAAGTCTCTCAGATCTTCACTCTTGATAGTGCACCTCTGAAATAATTGGATGTTCGTGAAATAGCTATGGTCTTGGTATGATTTTCCTATAATGTCATATGGCATATGCTTTAGAATGATTTTTTGCATTATGAAATTTTGTCTTGCTTCAGTCATATATGTGTTTCTCATATTACTCTACATTGGTAGAGTTTCCCATATTGGCAATAATGGGTATAACCCATTCCTATATACTCTCAAATTTGTGTATGGATTTAACTGTGCAACAGCTGCAATATGGTATTTCTATTACAATAGTATAAGCTTGACCTCAATTTCATCATTTGTATATGAATTATGGTACAGTACATGAATATATGGAAGTGCATCCATCAGTTCAGATATGGCTTCTCTGCTCTATTCATATTGTCTATATTCATTCAGTTTTGCATTGTATAAAAAACAATAATATTCCCCTATATATGGTGTCAGGAATCCTATTCGAGAATGGTGTTGTAGTGGGGTAGCTGCAATATCCTCCATCTAAAATATCAATGATCTTGATCATTTTGGGTCGTATTGATTTTCTTCACAATCACGTTCCTTCAATAGTGTCAGCATTCAGATATACAGTCACAATTTGATCTTCTTAGCATCGTGCTTATCGATCCTTGTTCAGTTTCTAGAAGAATCAATTTTTTACTTTGAATAGCAAGTGGTGAGCATCATTAAAGGAAGAATTTTTGTAGGTATCTGAAGACCAGACCTCCCTTGTGACAAGAATCACTACAAGAAGTCAGGTTGACCATTGGACCTTTCATTAGCATAACTCAAGGATGCAGCAAAGAAAATGGTTTAAACGTGAGGTACATGACTATTCAACATTAACTTGACCGATGCATGCTGAATTTGACACAACTCTTATTTAAATTTGCATGCTGAATTTGACACAACTCACTATGTCAATGGTGACTTGTTCTTCCCCTGTGCAGGATGTTGCTAAAGGAGAAACTGTTATTAAGGAGAAGCTTAAGAAATTGTAAACAGAGTTAAATGTGATCAGGCTTGGCAGCTGACAATATGATACAGCTGGAAAGATTTATTGAAGGTTCCCAAATTTGTACAAATGAAGGTTTAGTGAACAAATTAGTGAGATTTAAAATTGGCTATAGTTCGTAGCCTTGCTATCTCTGTAATCTGTACTGCTAGAAAATTGGAAAAAACCAAGACTGAAAATATTTGATATATTTTGGAAATCGAGTTTCGGCAGTACAATATGGATTTCTTTTATTCAGATTGAAAAATCTGTGTAGTGATGAACCTCATATTAATATTTATTATTATCCATTTTAATTTATGACAACTGTTCAGTATCGCACATAAGGTGACTAAAATATATGTTTTTTTTCTTGTTTATTATACATTTTCTACTGTGTTGAAATCGAGTATAATTCCTTTACAAATTTGTGCCAATATTTGAAGGCAATGTGCTTTGTTGTAGTGGTGCTAATGCATGGATGTTCACCGAAAATCTAAAGCAGGAGTTGATATGTGGATGAAAGAGACTGTTAACACATGTCCTAAGTCACCTTGAATTAGCATTTGCATTACCCAAGTTGGGTCCACCCAATAAAATCCAAAGAAAATTCTGAAGTGCATGATAAGCGTATTGAAAAACACTATCATAACATGGCATTTCATCTCACATTTCCAAAATAAGAAACAACTTTCCAAATTAGGGAACATGTTTCCAGGCCATATCATATTTGTTTCCACATTTCACTGTGTTTTTGGTGATGGTACCAACCATGTACTTGTGTTTCCCACAACATAACCAAATATTTATATTGGTGCAAAGTTCAAACAGACATCAGTCTCAATTTATTGAAGCAACATGAGCCAGAATCTTCACATTTTGAGGATATTCTGTTACAGCCTTGGTCACTGTTATAAAGGTGACAATAGTATAAGGGGTATCTTCCTATACCTAACTAGGTGTTCATTTTATGTCTCTCGCTTTGGAGATGAGATTTTCTAAGGCTTACATTGTCCTTCATATACTAGAAAGGTGTTACCCACCATGTGCATTTCAAACACTTTAATCAATCATCATCAATTCCATCATCAATTAGTTCCATCTACTCGGGATTGCAAATCATATTTGACAAAATGGAACCAAAATCCACCTTGTGGTCAATTCAAGAAAAGACTTCAGCCATAGCAGTATTGTTGTTGATCCTACATGATTTACAAATGGACCAACATGTCATAAAATAAGGCATCATGGCAACAATAAGGAATGGAAGCAACTAGAAATGTACAGAAGCCTGGAATAGTAGTAGCCAAATTCAAGATGGAGAAAAGTCCAATTTCCTTAGTCCTCAACATTAAATTATATTCAAGATGAGCACTAGATGATGAGATGAGACTTTGAGGCTCGTAGAGCAAAATCCCACACCAAATCGAGTAGAACATGTAGTTGTTATAGGTTATCTTACTCATGTCAAATTTGTGATCAATGTACTGTGGTACGTAAGCATGAAGAGGTAGTCAACATCAAGCTATAAAGGATATGGAATAGTTAAGCTAATTTACTTGTGTGAATACACGGAGTTACAGTAATGCAGGTTTGAAGCTTTGACATAAACACAACCATAGTTATACAGGTGAATGATTGATTACGGAAACATCTATGTAGAAACTAGTATTATTTACTGTATTTATTAGGCTAATTACGTGCTTCTTAGAGCTATTCCGACTAATATGATATTACTGATCTTCCTTGTTTACACTGCTTATTATAGGAAGAACGTAACTATTCTTTGTTTACACACATAGGATAAGCTAGCTCTCCATTGTTTCAACATACATGATGAACTTCACTATAAGCTGCTTGTTGAGCTATATGGAATGTGTTATTATCTCCATTGTTTACACGATTGGCTCTATTCCCATTATCAACACAACTTAAGTGGAATGAAGCCTATAAGTATGGTATAAGAGCTTAACAACGCTTACTGATCAGATATGGTCATTCACACTGTTACAAGTACTGGTAAATCAATGGCTATGATTCATATTAGTAACATACTGCTCCTTATTACAAGGTGAATTGAACTAAGCTCGTGAGTCATATCAAGTAAAGGTTCAATCTCACACATATTGGGACTCATGTAGTTTGCATAATCAATGGGGTTAGAGTAATGACAAGGATAGAATAAGTATAACCATTGACTCTAACATCATGAAGTATCTTGTATTTAACATATACAGTATCTAACATAGCTCCTTTTTCTTCCATGATTACTAGCTTACTTATCCTAATCTAATCCCATATCTAAGCTATGACATAGTGTTATTACATCGTTTTGATGTATAGTATGATCTCCATTACTAAGCTAATGATATCGATAGGGTTGTACTCTGCATGACCTATGAACAAGGGATACAAGTATGTAGCTTATCTTGGTAGTTATGATCTTATAAACCCACTTGCTGGGATTCAATTAGCTTGTAGTTATGGGAATGATTGGGCTCCATTAAACATGATATGAGCTCTATGTTAGTGTTCTCACATAGAAGTCATAAGCCACGAATATTATGGATATTACTATGCTTATGATGTTCCTGTATTAGGATAGGGCTATGGTTTGAAGTATCAACATATTCGAATAGTCTAATCACCATTGCTTAGAATGAATGCCATATCTGTTCTCTTCATCTTTACAACCTATCGTAGTTAGCATATTGGTTACCCTTACTCACCAAGGTTCGACGTTGAACCTCATACTACTACTCGGGGTTGAAGCTCTATATCATATGTTAGTATATCAATGGGAATCATAGGTAATATAAAGGGAATACTACTACAGATATGCCTAATTTGTCCACTATCATTTAGAGGTAGCCCGTTGAGCAAAGGGAATAAGGGATAACGTATTGAATGCATAGTACAAATGGCATAGGACTTAACTATACAAGCTCATAGGGTAATAAAGCACAGTGTTATGTTCACTACCTATGATAGAAGTAATACCATGGTGTTATAACCTGTATAGAGTAATACGAGTGATTAGATTAGGTCACTTCTATCCATACTTGTTCAAGCTTAGTTCAAGATTAGATATCTGTGTATTTTTATAACTATTATGTAAGGGTATATACACCATATTCAAGTCCTTATAATGAAGTGTATAACTCCACTCCTTATCACTTATCATAAGCTCCTATTACTGGTATTAGCTTATTAGGGTAATCATAGTATCCATATTATCAACAAGGGTATTACAGCACCCATTAGTATTCCTTATCACATGTATTACGTATCTATAGTATTCAATGTTCTGTAAGTGAAACGTGATTCCTATGTATATGGAGTTTAAGCTGCTATCACGAAACCAAACACGTGTATTATATAATATACATTTGGGTGTTACATATACTAAGCTAAGCCATGTTCACAGTATTATGAGTAGTAATGTAGTTTCCATATTCTATCCTATTCACTGTGATTACATGAAACATTAGTATGATAACCATTGAACAACATAATGGGCTTAACATAACAAGATCTTTCACCATATTGAATAAGCTAAGTCATAACCAGTACTCATAGCAGTATTGTTGTTGATCCTACATGATTTACAAATGGACCAACAGGTCATAAAATAAGGCATCATGGCAACAATAAGGAATGGAAGCAACTAGAAATGTACAGAAGCCTGGAATAGTAGTAGCCAAATTCAAGATGGAGAAAAGTCCAATTTCCTTAGTCCTCGGCATTAAATTATATTCAAGATGAGCACTAGATGATGAGATGAGACTTTGAGGCTCGTAGAGCAAAATCCCACACCAAATCGAGTAGAACATGTAGTTGTTATAGGTTATCTTACTCATGTCAAATTTGTGATCAATGCACTGTGGTACAGGTGGGAAGTTCTTTGCTTGTTTGATTTTAATAATAGAGTTCTGGTACACGACACAATTATAGTGAATGTGTTTTGCACATTCACAAATTTATGCCACATTCACTGTAATTGCACAAAGTTTGTCATTTTTTTAACAACAGTTGTGGTTACAATATAGTTCAAGCAGTTGAAAAATGTTAATTCAATTGACATCTAGCACACAAGATTGAATGAAACGTTCTCATAAGTAGAACATTTTAAAAGTGGGTGTTTCCCATTTGATGTAAAATTTTAGTAAGATTTAATTTGATATTTCAAAGGTTGAAATCAGAATATGCATAGTACTGTCTTTTCAGATCTTGCTGAGCCTTAAGGACTAGATACAATATCACAAATTCCAGTTTGTCATCTATTTTAAATTTTGGCAAAATTCCAGTTTGTCAATACATAACTGTAGTGTTATATTTTAGCAAAACTTTCAAGATATTGAAATCGATTTGGCTAAAAGAGAGGGCTCTTTTAGATCTAGTTTCACATTTATTTTAAATTCAAATCTGAACCAGTAAAGAAGCTAAGAATTGACAGTTTTTTGGTCACCATCATGACATTGACACTTCAAGCAACATTATATTGAGTAGATAGAGTAAAAGGATTATAGTTATGGATCCATAGATTATTCTTTGGCAATGAACCTCCAAATATTATCAAACTTTTTAATATATTATTTACATGGTATAATTGCACTCTTAATGCTTTGGGATATATAATCTCCAAAAGTTACACACTGGGTGTTGTCACTGGCAGCGACTGTCACCTTGTCACTAACAAATGGGTACATGTGTTATGATATGGAAAATGATGAGACATTTTTTTCTCCATCAAAATACTTTAATTTGATATTTCAAAGGTTGAAATCAGAATATACTTAGTACTGTCTTTTCAGATCTTGTTGAGCCTTAAGGACTAGATACAATATCACAAATTCCAGTTTGTCATCTATTTTAAATTTTGGCAAACTTCCAGTTTGTCAATACATAACTGTAGTGTTATATTTTAGCAAAACTTTCAAGATATTGAAATCGATTTGGCTAAAAGAGAGGACTCTTTTAGATCTAGTTTCACATTTATTTTAAATTCAAATCTGAACCAGTAAAGAAGCTAAGAATTGACATTTTTTTGGTCACCATCATGAAATTGAAACTTCAAGCAACATTATATTGACTAGATAGAGTAGAAGGATTATAGTTATGGATCCATAGATTATTCTTGTGCAATGAACCTCCAAATATTATCAAACTTTTTAATATATTATTTAGATGATATAATTGCACTCTTAATGCTTTGGGATATATAATCTCCAAAATTTACACACTGGGTGTTGTCACTGGCAGCGACTGTCACCTTGTCACTAGCAAATGGGTACATGTGTTATGATATGGAAAATGATGAGACGTTTTTTTCTCCATCAAAATACTTTAATTTGATATTTCAAAGGTTGAAATCAGAATATACATAGTACTATCAAGTGCAATAGCTTCATCCAAAAAGGACTTTGAAAGCCATCTCTTTAACTGAATCTGATGACATATAATGTGGCCCTTTTCCATGCAGCATAGCTAACGGGTGCTTGTAGGTCCTTGAGAAATGAATACACTGCCTTTGAAATGGGAAACCCTCTTGCATATTTTTTTCTGTGTAGATTCGCCTTGTCTGAAATGAATATACATAGGATGTAGGAAAATCTAATTTAGTTAAAAGATGGCAGGCATCCTAACGAAAATAAAAAGAAAAGACAGAATTTTACTACAAAGAAAGAAAGTGAGCTCCAAACCATAGCTTAATTAAATAAATTAGCTAAGCAAACCATACACAGTGACTATGATGGCAAGCTGAGGAATATCTTCTTCATCAAGAACCAATCTTTGTATATCAATAAGCCAGACTGAGAGGGATGTCAATGCAGCACCAACAGACATTCTGATGTTGTATCTGCAGCACCAACAGACATTCTGATGTTGTATCTGCAGCACCAACAGACATTCAGGAGGATGTTCACAATTGCAAAATTGAAAAAAATATACAAAAGTTGACACACACTCGAGACATTTTATTTTCTCTACAAGCAAAACGATCTCAACAGAGTCTCTGTAGCCCTGGAAAATTATACAATAGATAAAAATCAAATCGATGAATATCAAGCAAACTCAAATGCTAGTAGAGACATGCCATTGTCTGTGCCCAGGAAAAGTTTTTCCCATCTTGGATCTTCATTCAGGAAATGACATGAAGGAGTTAGAACTTATCTCCAAGTGAAACTGTTTTACCTTCAAGAAATTTCTGCGTATCTAAGCTCTTAGAAGAGGCAAATTTGGCAGATCCTCAGGAGCCATGTTACAATGCAGCTTTTAACAACATTTTATTGCAATAATCTACACAACCAATCTCGGTTGCCAGAAACATAAACCCCTGCAATTTCTTCTTGATATCCTCTATTGATCTAGATATAGATATTGCATAGAAATTTAGAATTTCTTAGGTGGTACAGGTGGGAAGTTCATATACGGTATATGAGAACAAGCAGCAACATCTTGTGATGTGAAAAAATGCTGAAACTCATCTTGTGATGTACAAAAATGACGAAATTCTTTAAATGGACAGTTTAGATGGAAAATGGCTAAATATGATCTTCGTAGATCGAACTAGAATACTGAGGTCATTCTGTGCATGGATATCTTATCTACGACAATGAGGGGGAAGTTGTCTACGTCTTTTAGTCCAACTAATTAATTTTTCCCCATGTTTAGGTTATACTTATCAGTGATCACCTTATGGGAAGCTCATTCAACACAACTTCTCAACAAGTAGAACTGCTTCATTCACACAGAATATCTGTGCATTAAGGAATTCCCAACAAATACTAGAGAGGTTGTATGCTGTGAGTTTCCCAATGCAAACAGCACAAATTGAATGTCCATTGAAGCATGTGAAATATATAACAAGCAGCACTAAGGTGTCTTCACATGAATGGCATGCACAACAACATTTCCGGATGGATTTTGTTAAAGGCTTCCTGATTTGTATGCTGAGAGAGGCTGTATGCTATGATGGTTGAAATCCCACCATGGCTATTAATTATCTCTAGAAGAAAGCAAGGTAAAACAGCATGTATTCATTCAAATAGATTGCAATCTACTAAGGTGTCTTCACATGAATGGCATGCACAACAACATTTCCGGATGGATTTTGTTAAAAGCTTCCTGATCTGTATGCTGAGAGAGGCTGTATGCTGTGATGGTTGAAATCCCACCATGGCTATTAATTATCTCTATAAGAAAGCAAGGTAAAACAACATGTATTCATTCAAATAGATTGCAATATACTAAGGTGTCTTCACATGAATGGCATGCACAGCAACATTTCTGGATGGATTTTGTTAAAGGCTTCCTGATCTGTATGCTGAGAGAGGCTGCATGCTGTGAGTTTCCCAATGCAAACAACACAAATTGAATGTCTTTTGAAGCATGTGAAATATATAACAAGCAACACTAAGGTGTCTTCACATGAATGGCATGCACAGCAACATTTCCGGATGGATTTTGTTAAAGGCTTCCTGATCTGTATGCTGAGAGAGGTTGTATGCTGTGATGGTTGAAATCTCACCATGGCTATTAATTATCTCTAGAAGAAAGCAAGGTAAAACAACATGTATTCATTCAAATAGATTGCAATCTACTAATACCTCTTCACATGAATGGCATGCACAACAACATTTCCGGATGGATTTTGTTAAAGGCTTCCTGATCTTGAATCAAAACCTTGATGAATCTGCATCATAAATTATGTACCAACACACATCTAAGCATCCACATGTCAATTTATTTGTTCAAGCAATCCACAATATAGTCTTAAACTATATAAAGTCCAATGCATTGTAGCAATTATATGTTCTAACCTTAGAATCAAAGTTCATTGTTCATCTTGAACAATGTGTTCCACTCATATGAAATGTGCTAGCGGCAAATTTTCCAAAATGGCATCATGATCATCTATCGATAACCTCCATTGTCGCTGTTTTTTTCTACTCTTCACTTGCTTCAACTGCGGTCGAGTTGCTATGACCAAGTGACTATATTGGTCATAAATAACCTCTGCCTGGTAATCTTGAAAAATAATATGATCTTTACATTTCTTTACTTCTTCGAAGAAATGTCCCATTAACACCATTGAACCGATTGGGTATGTATAAATTGATGGATCATTATACTCTTGCAATAGCGTGGATTTAGACATAGTGCATCGTAATAAATAATAATGCACATTTTCTTGATTATTTTCTGGTGCAATGACAGCAAAGACATCACCTTCTCTAACCATATCAGAGACACGGTCATTATCATTGTCAATCATAGCCACTTCATTGTCCATTTCCTTGTCACTCACGTTTCCAAATGGGGGCAATGGTGTCAATTGTTCGAGTTTCCATGGTTGAACAAATTTCTTAATTTGGTTTTCACATTCATCGATGGACTCTGTCTGATCAATACCTGCATAACAAAAGCAAGAGCACTTTCGTTTCTCAATGCAATGTATATTTGTCATGTCCTTACTCCTAATTGAGTGTAAACTTCTTGTTTTAGGGATTACACTGGCATTATATGGCAATGATCTATCAACATCACCCATTGCAATATTCCAAAAATACCTGCTTGAGAAAAACACACACATATGTATGAGTCAAATTTTGAAAAATATTAAATATTTTTTTGATAACAAAATACGTGCACATATATGTATACACACACATATATATATATCTACACATGTATAATATATTGTTAGTTAAATGTGTATGCTTACCTGTGCACATGAGCCATCCTTGGGTTTGATACATGACTTATATTTCCCTTGCACCAATTAACAACATCTAAAGAATTTGCAAGTCGGCAAGCAAAGTGATTCAATTGATACCTCCTAAGTGCACATTTTACGCATGCCCCAGCACCATCATGCTCTCCTTTTCCATGCCCTGTCTCAAAGAAATTCCATGTATGTCGAATGTTGATTTTCCTATGAAGACGAGACAACCAATAGAACGATCTTGCTGATTTAAATTGACTAGCACAACCATCTGACCATACCCAATGTTCTTTAAAAGTGACTCTTCGTTTCAAAAAATCATTATAAATAACATTAAAACAATGTTGAACAAAACACGTGTCATGTGTTCGATCATCACTGATGTAGAAATGGTACTCCTTAATCACCTCACGATTATTTTCATCGCTATCAAAACCATCAACAGCAAGCTCTGCGTGTCTATACAAAATATGCACAAATATCGATACTTGGTCTGAATGATAATACTCACTTTGTATCTCCTTTTGTGGACTAAACGTGTAATTCTCAGCGAAATCAACCACTGATAATATTGTACCTTTTGAGAACACCTCACGTGATTGCTTGAACTGTAAATCCTGCCATCGTGCTATATGACAATGCTTAATATATTTGTATATTTGCACCCTGAACTTCTCCATAAAAGATGTCACTGGAATCTCGTCATCAAGTAAAGTGATCTTTTTTGATGTTGTGCTTGAATCTGCAACAAGAGTGTAAGTAACATATTCATATCTCCTCCAATTCAGACTGAGATTTGACAGTCTGGGATCATTAGGATCAATGGGATACTTTTCATCATAGAGTGCCAAATGAGAACATTTGTCGCATTTTCTTCCACCAACACATTCCTTTTTATAAAATAATTCATTATTCTCTCGTGGACATAATATCTTTGATAAAAATTCACGAACACTTGAAGAAGGAGGGTCATTTGACCAATATTTTATGCCGAAATTTACAAATGTCTCATACAATAATTCGAATTCTACATGGTATCGACAACAACATGTGTCTCAAACAGTGATAGGCCTGACATACCATGGTTTAAGCTTCACAAATGTGCTAAGAGAAATCTTCACATCAATATTACTCTCCATAAAGCTCTCGAATAATTCTACTTGACTGACCTATGTTATATGTTTGGAATGAGATTCATAAACTCCCTTAGATATACGGCGTCGCAGTTGATCCTTTTCATTTGGCGACACACGAGAGTTCGAATCCCAAAACTCTTTTAACCTATCCCTCACACCATCAGGAAGTCTATCATGATATGGACGCCTGCTGATATTAGCCCAACATGCTCCTTCATCATTCTCATCTATTTGAGTTCTAAATTTTGAATGCCTCCATAAACTTTTTCTTGATGTTTTAATCAATTTTGAAGTTGTTGACATCAACCGACTTGATGAAGTTCCTTTCGCAACTGCACCTGTTAAAAGTGCTCTATGAGCATTCTTTGCAACATTAGATCGCCCTTTGGCTAGTATGCCAAGCACCGATGTCACATTATTTGTTACCATTTCATTTGCTAAAACCTCTTTTTCACTTTTAATGCCCAATAATTCCACAGCATTTGTGAGAGATTTGTGCTTTATAAGTCCACGTAATAGTTGAGCTTGTGCTATGATAGATAAACCTTCAAAAGTATGTTTCAATACGGATTTTACTTTATCTCGAACTGTCCTTTTAGCCAATGGTGGTCCCAATTCTTCAATTTTAGTTGCATCCATATTTTCTAGAAACTTGTAGTTGTATACAACGTTCTTGGAACTTCCAATTAATTGCATTGAAATTGGATGTGTGGTTGCTTCTTCTTGTGGTTCTGATGTTGTCCCTGCATAAAAAACAATATTAAAACTTCTAATTTGAAATTGACATGTATACATATTTTTAATTTTAAAACTATTTTGAACTACAATGTTAAAAAAAAAAAAAAACAATTTATTCAAATTGAAGAAACTATTGACTCACCAGTGACATCAATATCAATATTCTCTTGGACATTTGTGGTAGAATCTTCTTGTGGTTTTGATGTTGTCCCTGCATAAAAAACAATATTAAAACTTCTAATTTGAAATTGACCTGTATATATATTTTTAATTTTAAAACTATTTTGAACTACAACGTTTAAACAAAAAATACAAAATTCAAATTGAAGAAACTAAATTGACTCACCAGTGACATCGATATCAATTATATTCTCGTTGACAAGTTCCTCAACATTTCTCATTTCCTCGTCATTGTCATGTACCTCTACATCTATTTCACGATGCTCTACCTCCACATTTATTTCATGCCTTAATCTTTCCCTTTCCTCTCGCAATTTTTTTTTTAATTTCTCATTTTTATCCTTTAAATCTTTTCTTTTTCGATCGTACCTTGATATGCAATTCCTTTGGTTTCCCATGTTCGCAAAATTGGAAACCTAAAATCCAATTCTATTTGGACCAAATACCTAACAAAACATAAAGAGTTCAGACTAAGTACTTCAGGCTTTCATAGATTGCAAGATTGCAAAAATACTCCGTGTCTTCATAGAGACATTATGCAAAAATATTTCATGCATGCACCCAAAACATTTCAAAAAAAAAATTTGCACCCACAAAAACTTTCAAAAAATATTTCCCACCCAAAAAACTTGAAAAAAAAATTTTTCCAAAAAAAATTTTGTACACAGAAAATAGATTGGAGCACCCTCACTAGATTGACAGTCACCCCTAAAAGCCGGGCTCAAGAGGGAGAGCTAATTAGAAGAAGGTTGGTAAGATAGATCAACCTTTGGTCATTTCCCCTGACCAAAAAACCCCATCGGCTAGCACCTATAGCCTCAGATTCCATCGGATGATTGGGTCATTAGGACATTGGCCAAAGCCCAATAAAGCATTGAAACAAAAACCCTCCAAAAAACAACAATCCTAACACGTGGAAATCCAAAAACATTGTTTACATCGATGTCAGGTGGCAGTGACCTGGATGTCATAGTTTGGCAACGACATAGACCCTACACCTATATTTGAACCACTTAAGGGAAAATTATTGACAATAGATTGTCCCATTTGTCCCGAGGATTGCAGAGGAAGCTCAATGTTCCCTGCTACTTGCGTGCTGATAACACTGCCCCCTGGTATAGTGGCCAAGGGGTTTGAACTCAACAGAGGGTTCCAGCCGAAAGGGTTGCAGAAAGGTACCAAAGTAGTCTTATTCATGGGAGGAGCTACCGTGGTTCCCAACGCCATCACGATAGGAGTAGATGCCGAAGGGTTCGGTAAGCTACTAGCAGTTGTGATGACCGTAGGGTTGGGGTTAGGTATATGTTGACTACTGGGGTTACACAGTGATGACATAGAACTGACCACTGGCGGGGAGGATGGTGGTGAACCTGGGATGGTCGCCATTGGCATCGACCCTGTGGATGCCGGTGGTGAAATGGATGTTTGTGCTGCCGATGACATATCTTGGCGTGGTGGAATCTGAATTATCACAGGCCCCAACGGATCAGTGAGCGGAGGATTGTAATGAGGTACAACCCCTTAAGTGAAAGGGTCCTCCAGAAATTCCGGATGATACGAGGTTATGTGATAATCAAGATTAGTCATAGGAGACTTCTCTTCCGTAGAAGGCTCGGGTTCACCAAGGTTCAGTTCTTCCTCAATAGTGAGAGGAGGTAGGCCTTGTTGTCGTCGGGACAGACGGCGTGGGTCAGGGGACCAGAGATAATTTTAGGGGCGAATTTTAGCCCAAAGGCGAATTTTAAGGGATTTTAAATTTTATTAGGGCGAATTTTGTATATAAAACCCATTTTTTATAGTTTAATAAAGTTAGCCCAAATTTTTTTTTTTAAATAATTAATTATTTAACATTAGCCCACCAAAAAAAGGGCGCACAAAACAGGAAACATGAAATTCGCCTCCGATTTTCCAGGTTTCCATGGCATTCGCCCCCAATTTTCCCGATTTCTATGGCATTCGCCCCATTTTTTCAGTTTTCACTGGTTCGGAGAGGTGGCTAGGCTTTGTGCACACCGATTTTCTAAGTTTTTGCTGGCCGAGGCCGACTCTCTCTGGTTCGTCCGTCTCTGGTCCGTTAACCCATTCACACACCTCCACACCTGCTTATCGCTCCAGCACTCACATCTCACCACAGCATAACAGTCCCCTCTCATACCTCACGCCCCCTACGCTAACTCTCCCAACTCCCCACTACACCGTCCACAACTTTCGGCTCCCATCCCTTACACAGCTCTGTGCCCTATCTTGCCCGGCCGCTCTCCCTAACCTCTGCGACTCTCTTCGTTGAATATTCTCTTGCTGTTGTGTTTTCTTTTCCCTCTGCTCCTTCCAAGCCGGGACATGCTTGGTTTGGCGTGGGGGAAATCCTAATATGTACAGTTCAGTACATTCATTCATCCAGAATGAATATTCGATAAATTCTTTGATGCGCAAACAAATACATATCTGATCCGTTGTTGAGATGGGTGTGAACGAAGAACAGTCATCACAAGTGAATTTGCTGGAAAATCAAGATGCTCACCCTCTCCTGCCACTAGAGGTAGCTAATTCTTCAATCTTCCCTAAATAAAATAAGGTTTATTCTTAATGAAAAGGATGAATTTCCCCTCTGAAAAGAAGGTTTATTCATTTTTATGTTAGTATAACTAGCACATACAGTCTGGCTCATATTGCCAATACAGGAAGAGACTGGATTTTAACCTTTTTCTGCAGCCTGCCTGTTGGGATTATTTTGTTTTGTCGAAATACGTATGCTTCAGGAGGGCCAAGAAGGGCAATACACTGGGGATGGGTCTGTGGATATTCATGGAAGGCCGTCTGTGAGGCAAAACACAGGAAATTGGAGAGCTTGCCCATTTGTTTTAGGTTTTCCCTCACCCTCGTCCTGTTTGTGTTTTAGTAATCTAGGTCATTTGGTTCCTGTTTGTGTTTGAATTTGGGGAAATTCAGGAAAATATTGCCCCGTCAAATCGTTACAGCATACCCATTACGAAATTGCTTAAGAGTGTGATTTGATATGCACTGCAGGGAATGAATGCTGTGAGCGACTGGCATACTATGGTATTAACATAAATTTGGTGACTTATTTGATTACAAAATTACATGAGGGGAATGCGAATGCTGCAAAGACTGTAAACAATTGGTCAGGGCAGTTTTGGTGGATGCACACTGGGGCCGATACTGGACAATTGCTGTTTTCTCAACAATTTCCTTTATTGTATGCTTAAACCTTACCAACTGTTGTCTGGTTTCAAAGCATTTACTTTACTGTGTGCTTAAATCTCGCTCAACTTTGTCTGGTTTTCAAAGCATGTTCAATCCTATTTTTCAATTTCTTTTATCTTTTATTGTTACAAGGAGTGGACATATATTTGGCCAAGGTGCCAGGTGTGAGGGATATCTATTTATCTAAGGTGCCAGAGAGGTAATTATTTGGCCAAGGTCTGAGGTCTGAGGGGATTGGGATACCAACTCCCCAACAAGAATGGAGCCTGGTGGATGGCTTAACACTTTGTTGCCCTGAACAGTGAACCAATTTCCTGTAGGCTTATTTGTCTATTATTAATTGATTAATATCTGGTTGATAACCATACTTTAATATTTGCAGGGAATGGCAACCTTGACAATTTCGGCCTCTGTTTCTGCCTTGCAACCTCCATCCTGCACAGACAGTTTCTGCCCAAAGGCAACAACACTTGAATATGATGTATTTTTCCTTGGGCTTTACCTTATTGCATTAGGAACTGGAGGCATCAAACCCTGCGTGTCTTCTTTTGGGGTTGATCAGTTCGATGACACCAATCCAATAGAATGAAAGAAGAAGGGCTCTTTCTTCAATTGGTTTTATTTCTCAATTAATGTTGGAGCTCTTGTTTCCAGCAGCGTTATTGTATGGGTCCAAGACAATGTTGGGTGGGGGTGGGGATTTGCTATCCCTACCATCTTTATGGGATGAAATTTGTTGATTAAAAGATATTGATTTCATCTTCTTTCTGGACCATAATTATCATGGAACTTTCCATTGCTAAGCAACAACGAACAACTCCATATTTGAGATTGTTTAAACTTGAATGAAAAAGTATGTTTTAGCTGTTGTTCATAAAGGAATAATTCCATAATGTTGTGGTTCATGGGACCTGGAATCTATACTTTCAGAGATGGTATTTTTTAGTACAAGTCACCTTTGTTAAGGAAGATGAAATGAAATTGGCTGCCACTATGAATCGAGGTTCCTTTGTACAACACCAACTGGATTGGCAATAGAGCTACCTCTCTTATTGGGTCTGACCATTTCAATATTTTCTGAATTTTTCCATAACCTCTTGAAATTCTATCTGGATGTTGGAACAAATTTAAGGTCTCATAAAGACAAATATTATCTTTAAATTGATTTTCATTCCTTGGAACAAGATCAACCTGTCTGTGAACCCAATATAATGAATGTCTTTATACCATCTGGATTCCAGAGTTTTCCTGGGTGTGTGCAAACATGGTCTCATGGTAGATTTGGAAAGATGGACAAATATGATTTGGAAAATCATTTGTGATTTTAGAAGTCATCAAGACGTTTGAATTTTTATAACTTTGATTGTATATCCTATGTATTGTTGTGAATCGTTTGTCACTGAATGTTTATCTACCATAGTCCAGGTTTACACTATCAGATGCACTTGGCAGCTTGGTTGTAATGTTTCTATAGAATGTTAAATAAGTAATATATAGATGGTTCATCTCATCAAGCAAATCCATTTATGCAGGTAGTTTTGCATTCCCTGGCTGTTGATCGAAACATTATATTTCTGGTGGCAAACTATGTACTTGACATGGGAAAATGTGACTTAAGCTATGATGTTCGAGATCGAGCACGTATGCTGAAAAATATTTTAGCACCTTATTTATCTGTGTTGGTTTGGATGAAGGAAATCAGGCTCCACAAACTTCCAAAGAAGGAGAACACCTTGTATTAATTGATTTACCTGGGCCCAAGGGTATTGAATCAGAAAAATCTCAAGGCAGTTCTATAACGCATGCTGTTGGTGAAACATCTCTTTCACAGCAAGAGCTTCAGACAAATTTGTTCCCTGCACTTGCAAAACACATTCTTTTTTCACCCAAGTTGGCTACATGCTTGCATCCAGGAAGCAATGTTCGAGTTTTCTTACCTGGTTCCCTTTCTCACATTGTCCAACACACAGCTCCAGGTTATAGATCTTTACCAAAACCAGGTAGTCTATGCCAGATTCACATCCATCAGACCAATGAGGTTAGGCAACCTACTGTGTTAAAAGGCAAGGATAAGGACAATGATCAAGATAGTTCCGCTGATATAAATGATAATACATATTTGTCTTCTGATGGATCCTTTAGTGAAGGAAGTTCGCAGGGCCCTGAAAGTGGATCTGACCGAGAAATTGATCAATCAAATGTTAGTGAAGGCTCAGACCTTGAAATTATGTCCAAGGATAGGTCAAGATATTCACCAAGCAGCTTGACTAGAAACTCTTTTGTGAAGTTGAATGCTTCTGAGTCAAATGATAAAATTAGTAAAGATGTAGAAGGAAAGAGCAAAGTTGGGGACAAAAGACATGTCAAACCACTAATCTCTTTATCAGATGGTGAGCATGGAAAAGACAGAGAAATTGATCACTATGATCCGTCTACAATTTCTGACAGTATATTGCTGATGCGCCAGGATGCATTGGAGTCATGGCTAGGGCCAGAACTTTCTGTTCCTGGCCCTTTTTCATCTGCAAAAGAATCTATACTATCTGGCTATGCCAACCTGTCAATAGGAACTGTGGATAGAGAGCTAAGGAAGTATACACTTTTAGATTTCACAAATGGAGATGGTATGAATGTCATGTATGCATTCTCTAATGAACAGTCATGCTATTCACCAATGATGGTATGTGTTCGTCTTTTTTTCTATAATCATTCAGCAGATGAAATTTTTAACATTGTTGTCAAAGCTGACGAGTCAATAGAGTCTCATGCGGAATCTGGAGCACCAATGACAGAAGTACATGATCAGTAAGCTTCTAACCTTGATATCTACTGGAAAATACTTTGTTCCAAGCTATAGTTCAAGGATTTTTTGATGGAAGCCTTTGAATATCTGGATTCCCCCTTCAACACACATACACACATTCTCACTCTCATCTCCATGTTTCCACATAATATTGTTGCATATATATAGTTCTTTTTCCTGCTAAGTTTCTGAATGTGTTGCAGTCTTCTTCAGTCTGGGCTAGAGCTAACGTCTAAAATTTGGATTGTATTGCAGACCTGTGGTTTCATCAGAACCACCAAAAGTCATTCCTATGCAAGAGATTCCCTGTCTTGGTCCAGGTCAAACAATAGAGGCAGAGTTGTATGTTTCTTTTCATCATCAGTTAGTACCTCTCGGGTTGGGTGTCTATTGCAATAAGAGATGCTATTCTGTTAGATTGAGGCCTGAAATAGGGGCCTTGTTGAGGCCAATTTCTATGAATTCAGCTGCATTTACATCTAAAGAATCTCAGATGTCAGGCATGCTGGAAAATTCTCGCAGGTGAAATAAAATATGTCATGTAAAGATAATTTATCTATGTATTCTTATGCTACTACAAATAGTTTATCTATGAATTGTTATACTATTAATGGTAGAGTGGTAACTTATGTGCCTAAACTCTATCTAGTGATATAAGCCCTTTTATTTTATGGTAATTGAAGATTGAGATTTTTTTGGATTGTGACAAAACGCATCCAAAGCTACTTAGTTTCTAATAACATGTCTTTAATTCCAGGTGCACGTTTATGGGACATCCTCAAATTTCCTCCAATGTAAATGATGTCCAGCTTCAGCATGATGATCAACTTATTTTTGTTGCTCGAACTATTGTATCTAGAATTGTCAGCAGCTTCCATGTTTCAGTGGTATATGTAACAATCCCAATTTTTTCATCATTCATGGATCAATCTGGTGGGCATGGAGATGTTCAAGGCCTGTCCATAAGGTTCAGCAGCGATACATTGTCAGGGTGCATACCTTGTTTGATCACAGTCACCGCAGAAGGCTGTTATAGTGTTTCAGAATTGCCTGTATTAGTTAAAGTAAACTGTGAAGATGCAGTGTTCGGGCTGAATCTTTTGAAGAGATTAGTTGAAGTTTTGACTGAAAGTCAAAGTTAACAATCGAGCATTGTATATAACCACATGCGTGGTGCTGAATTTCAATGTGAGCAGTCATTCTTAGCGGGAAATGGGAAACAGGATGATGATGTGGGTGCATTCTTTTGATTGTTTCATTTGGTATATTTGAAAATTTCTACCCCCGTGATTGGAGAGCCCAAAAAGCAGAAATGGCTTGTTTTTTATCCATTCACATGTTGACCATTGAAAGTGAGAGTTGTTACTTAGTTTCCCTACATTCTAAGAGTGATTTGATTGTATTGATAGTGATTTTATTTTCAGTTTGAGGTTCACACTTTCCATTGATCAGACGAGTTCTCATCACAAGAAAAGCCTGTAACTTGATGTAGGTAAATGTCTACGAAACAAACTAGCTGAAATGATGCAGTGTTAAAGTATTCAGCACATTTTTTCTGAGAGGGTGAGTGAGAATCATTTACAAAGGTGTCACTGATTTTGTGTGATGATATAATCATAATTTACATCGCCTGGCATTTCTTGCACCATATTAAGATGTCATACACACTTCAGTATATCGAGCCCTCCTTATAGCAATATTCCTTGTCTTTCTTCATGATAATCGATGTGACCATGATATGGGCTCTGAATAATAGGTTGGGTATGGTAAACAAACAGTTGGTGTCAAAGATAATTTGGGTTTCTGCCAGCTTTATAGAGGAGTTAGCATCCTTTTGGGAAAACTTGTCAGTCTCTGTACAAACAGATCAGGTTTGGTGTTTTTAATTGGTGAAGCTCAGTGCTTAAACTACATGGGAATTCATTCCAATTCATGATTAACTAGAGAATATGATGAAACTGATTGAAATGTATAGAAATATGACTTTTGTTCTCTGTTTAGTTTGATAGAAAATATTCACTAGGTTTTTTCAAATATTCTACATTAGTTGATGTTTCTCTACATGCATTTCTTTTTTTTTACAAGGAAAACCTTGCACATCACCTTTTCTTCCTTGGAATATCTAGATGGAGGGGGGTTCAAATTCCAGCCACAATAGTTGTTGGTAACCCCAATTGACTCAACCAAACCTGTTATCTATGGCCTCCTTATCAGCAGCATGCATTTGGTAGATGTTTCGGCCGATTGAGTAGGACCACATTTCTCTCATATGCAGTGTTTGGGCTAAATCTTGAAGAGCAGTGTGGTGCACTATGATTTTTGGCTATCATTCTGTATAGATTATTTAATTTTCATGGATCTACGGATGTAATAGTTGAGTGAGCTTCATTCCTTCACTGGATAAGAAATATTCCTATTGTACACATTCATAACAAGTTCTTCGTTCTCAAGTTCAATCGGACATAAAAGAGGTTAAATCATCAACACTATTAAAGAATTGCATTGGATAAATAGCTTTGGAAATGTCTTTTTATCCACCATAAGATCATGAAGAAATATCTTGCTTGAGCATTAAATTTTTAACTTAGTTGCCCTCGCTTGATTAAAAATGATAATGTATGGTCTTAAAAAAACATTGACATTGTGCTAGGAACAATTCAGGATACTCTGATTATAATAAAAAATAAATCAAAACTTCTCAATTTATACATGCAAAAAGATATTAAATCATGATAGCATTGAGGTTTGTTTTATCTTATTCTATTTGTTAGCAAAAGCATGTTTGCAAGTTGTGCACCTCTTTGTTTTTCCGTCATCCTTGTAAGCAACTTTACCCACCTTTCTCGGTGGAGTGAAAAGGCGACAGAGGAAGCTAAATATTTAAGTGCTCGGGCATTTGGGAGTCTCACGGTGTCTTGTATGATAGAAGCCCAACTCAATGCAGTTGCGAATATATAGGTACTTGGAATTTTACATGAATGCAATAAAGATTACTAGATAATGAAAATTGATGACGAGGACATGATTGAGGAAGTTGTAGAGGGTCAAATCTTCCTGCTATGGTTTACTAGAATGAAGTGGAGGGCTGGATGCCCATTGGTTTGGACCTAATTATGACATTAATTGCATGCATGCTATCTATTGAGTTGACAGCGACATACACTAATAAGACAACCTATTGGACCACAAGTCACCTTGTTGGAACCAAATGAGCCATTGGACTTCTAGTTCACGATGATTATCATCCAAAAGATAAAATGGTTGTCTATCTAAACAATCAATTGATTTTTGGATTTCAATGTCATTGCACATGTGTTTTATCTTTTAAGTTTGAACTCTACTCGTCTCTCTCATATATAATTAATATAATATTTTTCTCTTGCTTTATTCATATGTCAATGAATAGGCATCTTCATGATAGACAATTATAATTCTCATCCTATAAATCAGTTTGCAAATGAAAATGTCCAACGATAAGAGATGGTACACAAGATAATATTTGAAGACAAAAATCAAGGATTACACAAGAAAATATTTGAAGACAAAAATCAAGGATTGGTGGAACATGAAATTGAGAGCGACCTTAAGAATCATGCAAAATAAAATTGAATGAAGTTCTCATATGGTGAAAATATCCATGAAAGTGTTATAAAACCTAATGTAGGGGCATTAGGCCCAAGACAACTTTTGTACATAAATAAATGTAAAGGGGGGGCTCATGTTTAATTTCCTTATGAAATTATCCATAGTTGAGCTAATTTAGTTAATTTGTAGAGGAAAATGTAACTGCCTGAATGATTAGTGGGCATAGGAAGAGACAGCCCATCTCTATCTGTCAAAGCGTTAGTCTAATTTGGAACTGTACATAGGAATTTGAAGAGTTTGTGAGTCATTGAGAAATTCGGATCGGTTCATTGTAATTGATATAAAAGTAAACCTCTGTTGTGTAGCATTAGTGTGATAAATATGGGATAGTGCAAAGCATAGTTTTGAAGATTAGTCTAAGTTGACTCGTACCTAATCAACTTAGTCAAGTTGATTGTTGGTTGAACGACTAATTGTTAGTTCAATGGACAGAAGGTCTTGCGGGCATAAATACCAAAGGGAAAAATGGAGCCCATCATGGGGTACTCTTTGTAATTCTCCACCACTGCTACCTTCCATGCTTCCTCAAACTCCTCTCCAACCTCAATATCAGTGCTAGTAGTAGCATGAAAAACAACACTACGCTTAGCAGAACTAGAAGAACGCGTTTTCCAAACTACACGAGAACTACTTCCCTCACGAGTCACCATGTGCCATGCTTGGTCTCGGTGGTTCTCTTCCTTCTATTGCTGGTTCAATTACCATATCTTCATTGGAACCAACACTCCGAACTACACTAGACAACGATTCACCATTTTGTAGTAGTGATTCGCCATTTGTACTGGTGATTCGCCACGATTTTACAGGATAATATAATCTCGTGAGAGATTCGCCAAAAAATTATATATACATATTATATTATTAATAAAATCACCTTCCATTTTTCCTATGTATCATGGGGATTCGCCTATTTTATATATATATAAATTTAGGGGGGTTCTTAAAATTCTCCCTGCAGGGGACCGGTTTAATTTTAACAAATTTTATTAAATTGTGATGTATTATAAAGTCTCAATGACAATAACCACACACCTAAAAAAGAAAAAACAAAGACTCTCTAAAATCAATCAGCAAGCAGCCACAATAGGGTGCCCTGTCTGAGTACTACCGTTCGGTGGTGATGAAATCTAGTATCACAATAGTATACAGAGAGGGTTGGTCGAAAGTACAGTTACGGTCACTCTAGAGCTTCGCCCGAACCTCAGACGATAGGTGTAAGCACTCTCGTGAAGACGAGTACCCTCCTAAAGACCGAAGACAGAGTGGGTCCGTCTGTTTCAGGTACTAGGACAGCCCGTCCCAGTCACCTTGTGTAAGTCCCTAAAAAGTATGGCCACTAAGGATACCTCAAATCACAGACATCATCAGGGGGGTCCACGGTCAAGGACAGTGTGCTATATGGGCAGAATACCTAGATCCCCGATCTAGTTTGGACATCCCCGAAAGGAACCCCAATAGATAACACACCCACAGGATACAATCGAAGGCGGGCTACCTCCTTGTGCACCCAAGTGTTGTCTCGCGCTGAGCTCCGGTAAAGGAATGGTCCCGATAATATGGGTGCAGTAGGATTTCGCTCGTTAATGACTCTAGTTTCAAGTTTTGAGATCTTGGGTAATTTTCTCACTGTTCCTAACCCAAGATCCTAGCCTGAACTATTGTTTGTGTGAGTTCAAAAAGGAGTTGATTGATTTTATTATCGCTTTATTCTTAATGTACTTGATTATTAGTCTTGCGGAGGGGGAGTGGACGTATGAAATATAATGAGACTCTGACTCAAGAAACCATGCAAAACATGCTCTAAATATTCAATTCGATGAAGAGTATTTCTACAAGGAGAGGTTTCTTTTCAACATCCATGCATTAACATTCAAATAACTCAGTTCAGCTTTAAAGATTCAGACTTCTGTTTACCTCTTCTTAATAGTCTATAGAATGTAAATTTCAGAATTAACTCAGCTAGATGCAGAAAAATGATAAAAAAAAAAAAAATTCTCCTTTTAAAAAGTGAATGCTTTTAACACTAACTTTCCAAACAAGATATATCCAATTCCATCACTATTAAAGGGTTTTCAAGGATATCCAATTCCATCACTACTTTGCAAAAGAAGGGTGTAAATTTTGAACTATCACCTAGGTGTCATGAAGAATCCTTTCAACATTTATAGGCTTTTCTAACGAGTGCACCCATATTGAAAAAAATAGATCTGAATGAAGACTTTCTTGTGTGCACAGATGCATGTAAGGAAGGATTCGGTGGAGTTCTCATGAAAAATGGGCATGTAATATGATATGAGTCCATAACATTAAAAGAACATGAGAGTAGCTATGTTCCCCATTATTTGGAGCTATAAGATATCATACATGCTCTAAAAATGTGGAGGCATTAGTAACTCATGGGTAGGAGATTTGAATTGCAGACTGAGTACGGTGGTTTGAGAAATTTGTTTGAAGAACCAAATTTAAATGCCAAACAAATTATATGGTTGTGATATCGGTTGAATATGACTTTGAGATTAAGCACATAAAGGGGAAGGAGAATAAAGCAGTTAATGCACTCAACATAAGGGTGCATGCTATGCATGCTACATCTATAAGAGTTTGCAGGTATGATTTAATAATTAGAATTTTATTGATGGGAATTTAAACTAGCAGTATGTGGAAATTAAGAGTAACCCACACGAAGAAAATTCATAGCCAAAATACAAGGGCTATGAATTGAGCGAAGAAATCATTACTAAAAGAGTATTGCAACAATTAAAATTCAATCCTTTTGGCTAGATCTAAAGAATAAAATGACTAATTACATAACCAGGTGTGTAGAATGTCAAAGAGTTAAGGTTGATCATAAGCACCCAGTTGGTTTGTTAGCGACCAATACCCATTCCTAGGTGGAAACGGATGTAGTGTCAATTGAATTCATTACTATTTTTTCTAGAACAACAAAGAGGAATGATTTTATAATAGTGGTGGTGGATAAACGCACCAAAGTTTCCCAATTTATTCTGCTAAATTCAATGAAAAATATAAGTAACATAGCCAAAATTTTATATGTGGAAAATTTACAAGCTACATATGTGGAAATTTCCAAACTACGGGAAAAATTTGCAGGACAAAGTTGTTCACCTATCTATATATTGGGCTCATTTGTATTGGATTCCCTCGGGCATTGTTGCCAAGATAAACTCTATCATCTCTCGATTCCTATTGATCAGCACAAGTTCTGCCTCTAAATATCATTTATGCAAGTGGGGTGGATTGAATTTCCTTAAGGAATTCGGTGGGTGGGGATTTATGGATCAAAGAATACTTGGTATTTCATTATTAACTAAGTCTTTCTAGAGGGCTCTGAAGGGAAGGGGCCTCTGGAAGGACATTATACATGATAAATATTTGAGCAATATTGACACTGAACTTTAATTTCAGAACATTTCATCCCATAGGACCTAGGGGTCGCTAATCTAGAGGATATTTATCAAAATCTGCCCCTGGAATATTTGGTGTCGTCGGGGAGCCTTTTATGAGCCTACAACCTGCTTTCTATGAAATCTGAACTATATTAGATTACTATGGAATTTGACACATGGTGCTCCCTTCTAGTGACCAAGGCACCTCCAACATGTGCAATACAAAAATGGTAATATTCTTCTAGGCACATTTAATACACAAAAATAAGGAATTTTTCAACTGATGGATAATTAATGAAAGATGCCACGTGTGAAAAAAATCAACAGAACAAATTCAATAACATTAGCTATGTTCCACTAGCATTTCACTATTATACCGATAAGAATTGAAGTAAATTTCTTCTTAAAAGGAAACATCTAGATGGAATTCATGAGGAACCTTGTAGCTTATTTATCAGTTTCTTTTTCTAGTTGTGAAGAAAGGGTAAAGTAAGGAAATTTATGGATCAACATGAGTTTTCACAACACGTAACAACAAGTTTTAATTTTAATTCTTAAAATCTTTATTTTTTGAGGCAGAGAATTACTATTTCAGGGTTTCACATGAGCGTGAGTGCAAGCTCCTTTCAAAACACTCTGATTTTTAATTTGTAACCAATAACAAACCACTTGGGAATATAGGAGTGTTGTTATTTATAATTCTAAGCATAAAATATACCTTCATATGTTATATAAACAAGGCAACAATCTTTGCTTGGGAGGTGAATTTGCTATTGTCTGCCCCTCTGTAATTTTTGCATTCTAGTTTAATATAGACTTTGTCATGAATTCTTGTGTTATTTACATATGTGGAAATTTCCAAACTACAGGAAAAATTTGCAGGACAAAGTTGTTCACCTATCTATATATTGGGCTCATCTGTATTGGATTCCCTCGGGCATTGTTGCCAAGATAAACTCTATCATCTCTCGATTCCTATTGATCAGCACAAGTTCTGCCTCTAAATATCATTTATGCAAGTGGGGTAGATTGAATTTCCTTAAGGAATTCGGTGGGTGGGGATTTATGGATCAAAGAATACTTGGTATTTCATTATTAACTAAATATTTCTGGAGGGCTCTGAAGGGAAGGGGCCTCTGGAAGGACATTATACATGATAAATATTTGAGCAATATTGACACTGAACTTTAATTTCAGAAAATTTCATCCCATAGGACCTAGGGGTCGCTAATCTAGAGGATATTTATCAAAATCTGCCCCTGGAATAGTTGGTGTCATCGGGGCCCCTTTTATGAGCCTACAACCTGTTTTCTATGAAATCTGAACTGTATTAGATTACTATGGAATTTGACACATGGTGCTCCCTTCTAGTGACCAAGGCACCTCCAACATGTGCAATACAAAAATGGTAATATTCTTCTAGGCACATTTAATGCACAAAAATAAGGAATTGTTCAACTGATGGATAATTAATGAAAGATGCCACGTGTGAGCAAAATCAACAGAACAAATTCAATAACATTAGCTATGTTCCACTAGCATTTCACTATTATACCGATAAGAATTGAAGTAAATTTCTTTTTAAAAGGAAACATCTAGATGGAATTCATGAGGAACCTTGTAGCTTATTTATCAGTTTCTTTTTCTAGTTGTGAAGAAAGGGTAAAGTAAGGAAATTTATGGATCAACATGAATTTTCACAACACGTAACAACAAGTTTTAATTTTAATTCTTAAAATATTTATTTTTTGAGGCAGAGAATTACTATTTCAGGGTTTCACATGAGCGTGAGTGCAAGCTCCTTTCAAAACACTCTGATTTTTAATTTGTAACCAATAACAAACCACTTGGGAATATAGGAGTGTTGTTATTTCTAATTCTAAGCATAAAATATACCAGGCCATTAGACAACGCAGGTTGGGTGCTCTATTTTTCATTTGGCAGAGGCCATTGGATTGACTGGTCGAGGTGCATAAGAATGCAAGGAATATACTAGGAAAATTTTTCTGGATGGAGTTTACCACCAGGACACTGGTGACCGATTCATATGGGGTGGTAGATCACTTAACCAATCATTCGCTGTGCACGATGCGTATCAATTTTACATTAGACATGCTCTTGAACTACATAATACTTCCTAGTTTAATAAAATTTGGAAGTGGCAGATCCCTGTCAAGGTTACGGGTCAAAACTATAATCGAAGTTGCAGATTGATGCCAAATTGAGATATGGAAAAAGAATTTGGACCTGTCGCAATTTTCGCCGGAGTTGCGTGGAAAATTTCACGCGAGAAAACTGTCGACCGAGAAATTGGGTCCATTTTTTTTATATAACATTCAATAAAACTCTCGGCTGAGAGTTTTTATAACTCTCGTCCGAGAGATTTATTTTAATAACATAACTCCAACATTCTTCATTCGCGCGGCATTCTGCACCAGGTCGTTTTCGCGAATTCCATTTTCCATCTCTGCTTCCGTCAGATTCTGGTCGTTTGAAGGAGCTCCCTGAAGGAAGGAGATTTGGAATTTGGAGAGTGGAGTCGCGGACGTCGTTGTTGAGGAGAGGCAAGACTTGTGGGAGTGGTATCGTTTTGTCCAGGGACGAGGAAACCATTCGCCTCCCGGCCATTTTTCTGCTTATTCGCGTGAATTGTAGTGTGGAGTCCCAAATTGCGAGCTTATTTTATTTTGGCGGAGCATCCCCTCCGCGGTAGTTATTAAAAATTTATATCCGCCCACTGATCGACTCATATTTTCAGCCCTGCTCGGCCACATAAACTCCAACTGCATGCATATGTATTGAAGTGAAACAACAAGAAAAGTTCTTTTTTAGTACTATTGGTTGGAATCTGGCTATTGTTTGATTATGTGGATGTAATAGATTTACAGGGTTAGGTATGAATTATACGGATGGTTTTGAGATTGTTATGATAGTTTTTCTCATAGTCATTGCCATCTATATTCTTATTGCCATATATAACCAACACAAGTCGAATGATTAGCCAGGGGTTACACCAACGCTCTTCATCACAGGGGTCATCAGAGGATTCAAACAATCTGAAATCTACGTGTTTTGCAAGATGGAGTACTCTATGGAGAAAGTGGGTAGATACTCTAATCATATCTAGGCCCTGTAAAGATTTTGGTTTCCGATTATGTAAAAGGTGGTGGACTTTTCCTGGGTGTTATTGTTGCTGTTGCTGTCATTTTTAATGGCATACTATTTCTGCGTGGTTTTTCCGATTGCTGCTTTCCATCCTTGTATTTTCAGTGATACATATTTTTTTCGGGATGACAGTCTGGAGTTATAATTTTAGGGGATGCAAATCGGATGTTGATAATTGAATGCAGCCTGATTGGCTGGTAAGGAGGTGTCATGTGAATATTTTATTGTAGTGGCGGCTTTCTGATTTCATCAGTCTATTAAGTCACTGACAATTTTTTTTTAAGTGACTGACAAATTTGTCTCTGGGTGGTCATTGGGATTTTGTCTAGTCAGAAGATTAGGGGGAGGGTCCCTTGGGATTAGACTTTCCTCTTTCGAATTCTCCCTATCCTCTTCATTTAGTCCTCTTTTAGGTACTCACACAAAAATACCATTTGTTTTGGCTATTTCTCCATCTTTTTGGCCGAACTCCTGAGGAGGGTCCCCTGATGTAGCTGTATTGCAGAATCAATGTAATATTTTTTTACAGTGACGGCACTGATATATCACTGTACTTCTGACGGATTAGAACATCAGGCAAGGTTATTAACATGCTTGGAAGCCTTCACCTGGAAGTAAATGGAGCTGATGTACATTTCCCTGCCCAGCTTTTTGTTTACAGGAAATTTTGACATTTTCTGTGTGCAACAATGGCACTTTTTCCTTCTGGATCAGCTGATGGGTGATTTTATTAGAAGCAATAACACCAGATCTTCTCCACGAGCCGGGTCTTTTGCTGGAGGTACCTTATGCTGGATACAATGGTGTATACAACTTCTGGAGGTACCTTGTACTGGGCACATGAGGTACATGTTGTCATGGACCTATTGATCAATTGAAAACGACCCTGTATATACCTTTCGGATGCAACAGAGGGTAACTTTTTGGTACAAGCGAGCCAGCTATATTTGGTTCTCTATGCCTCTGTTATGGTAAATATTAGACAAGCGAGACTGACCTCCCAATTGGAGTCGGGCTAATGATGTTTTTCCCTCTTGGTTCCTCAGTAACGGTGTATCTGTATTATTTGGTCGGATCACTTGGCCCTTTTGTTTTTGGATAATATGTGATTTTGGAGCTCTTTACAAGTCGGATCCTTTCTGTACTCCCTTTAATGGGACCACTTCTATCCGTAGCCTGGGCATTTGGGGATGCCTCTCTGTATTAAGTACGTTCATGTGGATATTCAGTAATTTAAATCTCTGTAATTTTTAAGTTTTCTTATTATCGAATCTTGCTAAGAAGCTAGTAGAATTCAATTGTCTGTTGTTAAGAAGCTAGTAGAAGATGAAGATATGGCTGATTTGTTAATGTGAAGCTTGCTGCCTTACTTTGATTTGTTAATGTGAAGCTTGCTGCCTTACTTTTATACTCTGGAAAATATATTGAATAAAATATTGGATAATAAAGGACAATTTAGTGGATGGCATTTCCACTATATTATATCCAACTTGCAGGAAAAGAAAAATCAAATGACCCCACTGCAAAGCTATCTCTAATGTCCTGGAAAAAAATTGAATGAGTGATGCACCCTTTATCAATTCAGAAATATCTCAAAAGGATTCAAAGAAAGATGATTTTATAATATGTTGGGCCAACGTAATTAGAGGATCTGAAAGTTGTATATAGTAGTGTTGTACTATACAACAACCCTCCCTTTTTCTTAAAATTTTAGAAATAAAATTCATTTAGAAATAGGGTCCCTTTCTTTTTCTTATAGAAATAAAACACTTAGAAATAAAATTCATTGTTTTGGAAAAATTCATTTTTTTTACTAAACAAATTCAACATTCAAAACTTATGATCCGATCCAATATACAAGGCCTTATCATAAAAAAAAAATCAAATTTAAAATTTCAATCGCAATCGGAGAATCGGAGATAACCCTTAAAAGAAGTTTCATATGCTTATTTCAAATCCTTCGATGTGATTAGTTCGATCGGAAATTTTCAATCCCTAAGAGTTTAAAACGGTTATTTATAACTTCCGATGCGATGCGGTCAATCACAATCGATTAATCGGGATAGTCTTTAAGAAACTCTTTACGGTTAATTGAAATTCCCCGATCCGACTCATAAAACGTTTTAAAAAGAAAATCAAACGTTTGTTTAAAATCTTATATGGTAGACCCCACCATTAGAGATCGGAAAATTTTTCAATCGGAATCGACCAATCGAGAAAAACGTATTGTGATCTTCATGTGCCATTCGAAAACTTTCGATGCGATTCATTTATTACATACGAAAAGTTCAGAATGGATGAATATTCTAATATGTCAGAAGCGCCAAATCCCAACTTGTACGAGGGCATTCAATAACGAATCAAATGAATATGGTTAATGATTTGGTTTTAAATATGTGAGTGTGACCTAAAAGGAGCATTTACGCGATATACGAAACAAATAAATGAAAATCATAAGTTCATAAATCATTCGTGTGAGTTGCTTGTTTATCACGACTGAGAGTTTATTGTCTTGCAGAGCCAAAGAACACTAATCTCTTTCATTCACAGACAAAGGGAAGCGGTAGCAAACGCATAAATGTCAAAGAGAGGGAGAAGAAACAAGACTGCTCTGCCAGTGAAGTTTTTCGAAACTCCTACGGTCTCAAAAGTAAAGCCCATAAAACTAAGACTAGTCACAGATACATCATGCCAGGGGCTTGGGAAAATGACATGGGAAGGAGTCTACAACCTATTGGAAATGACTCGTCCCAGGTCACGGTGGAAAAGGCATCGGTTCCGGACGAGGCCAGCGGTTGAGCTACCGAGATCAACTGAAAAATCCTTGCAAATTCGTTTTTGCATCGAATTGTAGCCAGAGCGAGCATCATGCCTTATTATGATGTAATTCGATGGGTTATAGATAGTGTGAAGATACAGGACAGAACGTTTGTTTCAGCTTCTGGAGTGTCTTTTGGGTCGTTTAAAGCAGAAGACATTAAGGCAATGTATCACCTTCCGGACCCGCAGAAGGTGTATAACAAGGAATTTATCAAAGAGTTCGCTGATAATAATAAAGTCCAATCTAATCCTATCAAAGATTGGAAGAAAAATCCAGAGAAGCACAGAAATGAAGCATCCGGTATGTCTTCTGTAGATTCCCTCTTACCTCCGTATTGCTATGTCGCTGCCATGATGTGTAGATTATTTGGCAATGATAATTCAGCTAGGTTTTCTATACAAATGGTCCCATTAATCCTAGCTGCTGTCAATTCCGACATTATGGATTGGGCTGTTATTCTTTCTGATAGAATGGCCAATAGGATACTTGAATACAGACAAGAAAAAACTGCTGGAAACTCCACTCCCTTTTTCTTTTGTGCCTATATTCTTGATGCTCTTTGTTTCAATTCTGAATTTCCCTTATTTTGATGGAAATGGACTCCCAAAGACCCTGTCCCAATTCATATTTATCATAAACTTCTTTGGAAGGTTCATTTCCAAGATAATGTATATAGAATATGTCATGGTTTCCTCATCCCTGTTTTCCAAACCATTTTTAGTCGCTTTCCTCCTAGATTTTCTGATAAAGCTAACGCAGACTTATCTGCAATAGGAGATTGGTTTGGGGAGGAGAAATTTACATACATCAGGGTTTTTGGTAGTATTGTGGAACGACATGTTCTTCCTCTTATTGTTCCAGACAAACTTCTTGCTCAAGAAATTTCCTATCAATTGACAGTTGAAGCGATATCCAGGTCTTTAAATAACAGTAAGAAGAGAATGTGGCCTCAATTCCCATTCAATTGTGGTCAGTTTACTTTAAATAACTTCAAGCATGCTGAAAAAGAAGTCGCCAAGATAAAAGGTTGTAAATTTGCAACCATTCCTAGAAGACAATATGATCCAAAAAAGATAGCATTTGATGTCACCGCTTCGGTTTCAATTGCTCGATTTGAGCATGAGCCAGATCCGTTTGATGATTTGTTTGTTTCATTAGATAATTTTCCTCAAATTTATGACTTAGCCAAGTCTAAATTCCAAAAGGAGGAAATGAATAAATTTTTGTTATTCAGAAGCCAGAGATTGTTAAGAGTTCCTCTGGACCAACTAAGAAGTCCAACACAAGGGTCAGAGACAGAAGGTACATCCAGCAAAACGCCAGTAGAAACATCTACTGGCAAAGTCATTACACAATCGGCTGTTAACCAGCCAACTGTACATACTCAAAAGGTGGTCACTGTTGGCAAGCCCGATGCCCAAAAGGGAAATACTGATGAAAAATCCGATCAAAATACTGGTCAGCAGTCTACTGCTCAAACAACAGAAAAATGCACAAGTATCGATGATGATGTGCATAATCAAAAAGGTGGATCGGATGGCAAAAGCACTAAGCAGAACATAGATACAGAAAAAGGAAAAGAAACAACTAAGGAGATTATAGTTTCTGTTGATCTTAATGTTTCTTCTCAGTTATTGAAACAATATGATCAATTTGCTCAACAGCTGGGATTGCAAGATAAAGATAAAGAACAAATAGAGCAGGATGTTGAAATCATTCCTGAACATCCGACAGGGCATATTGTATTAAAATTCGAGGAGATCCCTCCTTTGGATATATTTTACAGCCCCAAACATAAGGTTTTTGTTAGAAGACAAAGAAATCTTGCTTACAGAATGGGAACATCAAATAATGAAAGCTGAGAGAGAAATATCAAGGGCCGGGAGTATGATGAATAATATCACGCAATTCATAAATGACAGCTTATACTCAATCAATCTCATTTCAGATTGTGTTCCTGGCAGTTTGCCAAAAGTGAAAGAAACTGAAAACATGTGGAGAGAAGAAATGGAAAGGAAAAGTCAACAAATCAGAAAAATTCAAACAATATCCTGGGACAGTATGTGGACTCATTTGATCAAACCAAACAATCAACAGACGGCTATCAAATTCATATCAAACGCTGTCGATTGTTTAATTCCAGAATTTTCCGATGCCACCTATGCTGGACAGTTGCATTCTGAGATGAGTCATCCACCGAGACTCCAAGATATGTTGAGTATTTGCAACTTGGCTTCGTCAAGCGAGAGAGAAAAACAATGAATCAGTTTCATTCAAGATAGCCTTTCAGTTTTAATTTGATAGATTGTAGCAGTAGTATTAGGATTTTGTTATGGAATTTCTTATTTAAATCCCTCTCATGCATTTAGAGGGGGATCGGAAGTTGTAATATTTTTTGGACTTGGAGTTAACATTTACGCACTCCATTCCTTATGATATTTTATGAAGGATCACATCTGGTGATTTTTGTGCTGAAATTATCTTTGAACTGTTGCATTTCTGTACCTTTGGATTTAATTTTACAGCGGAGTTACTAGATCAGAGTATCACATTTCATTTGACAGTCTTCAAGATGAATGAGGTATTTCTATCTGTTCACAGTTGATTTTATTTGTTATATGGTATTCGTTTGATTAATTTGCTATCATTTATATATTTGGTTTTCATAACATTTCCTTTTTATATATCATTTCTGAGTATGATTGGAATGTTATCATTTATAAGCATATATGAATGGTATATAATGATGAATGCAACATGCTTATACAACTCTGTTTAATTTCTTAAACAGAGTTATCTTTATTCATTTTTGCACATTTCAATTTGATTAATAATACATTTTCATGGTTATTATTAGATTGAAACAATCTTAAGTTGTGTTCACATATAATTACCCGGGTTAGGATTAGAATTTATTTATCAGTATTTAGCTTAGATTAGATAGTTTTATTTTTGTTAATTTAGTCCCATTTTCATCCATCCAATCCAATCCATTTAGTTATAAGGAAAGCGGTCGCTAAATTCCAGTCGGAGCCACCATCCCAAACGGAAAAGGAGTTGTCTTAAGGTCCGGACCGGGTGGTTATCCCCCAATGTTGATGAAACGATTTTCGAGGCATCAACATTTTTGGCGCTAGAAGGAGGGCCTTGTCAACATTGAATGGCGAGTAAATCAAAACCTACAGACCATTCTCAGAGTAAATCACCCTCCACCTCACCTCAGTCCTCCTGTTTTCATTCTGAAACACCAGTGTCCAAACGAGAAGAAGAGGAATCAACTATCACTGCTCAATCACCCCATACTTCAGAACGTTTAAGTCCCGAGTCTCCTGAAGTTCAGTCTCTCATCCAGAAACTTCAAGGTTTCTCCATATCACCTCAGAGATCTGAAGTATCTCAAGGCAGTCAGACTTCGCAATTCCACCTACCTCATCATCTCACCAGACTTCAAAGCGAAAAACTTGGCATTGAACCAGCTGAGTTTCCTTTACCCAAAAGGAAAAGGGCGAAAAAGAACACTGAAGGTTCTGATAGTGAGACCTTTTCTACATCATCTTCCATCTCATCATCTCCAGTGCGAAGTCAAACACCCACTTCCCCATTACATATTGTTGTTCACCAGGGGTCACCACCTTCAACAACACAACCTTTTCAGTCCTTATTACTACCTCTTCCCTATTCACCATATCATCTATTCCAACAACTTCTATTCAAACACATCCGGCTACTACTACTCCTCCGGTAGTCATCCCAACAATGGCACGAGAGACCATGGTCTACTCCGGGAGCAGTCAACATGCATTTGCACCTTTACTAGATTTACCCAGACAATCCTGGACGATGGCTTCCAAAGTTGCTTGAGCCTTAACATTCGATTTGAAAAGACATGTCAATAACTTTATGTTGGCTATTAATTTGAATGGGGTTACACAGGAGGATGTTGTAGTTAGACTATTTCCTTATACTCTTCAAGGAACAGCAGAGTCATGGTATTTTTCATTACCATCAGGATCTATAACAAGTTGGGACATTTTCGCAGATCAATTTTTAACCAAATTTGGAGACGACCGATCAATTGCAACTTTAATTAATGATCTCTCAAATTTGAAAATTGAACCCAAGGAACCAATTAAGGAGTTAACTCCCGATTCAATAAGCTCTTGAATAAAATTCCCACTGATTCCAAGCCAAGTGAGCAGGTCAAAATTGAATGGTACATTACTTCCTTACCCTCAAACATAGCAATTTTCGTAGACAGAGCTGCAAAGCCCACATTAGCCGAAAGTATGAAAGAAGCTATTCTTTGTTGAAAAACGAATTACTTCTCTGGAAAAGAAAAACGCTCTTGAGGAAAGAAAATCAAAGAAATTCAGCTTCAAAGATGAATCAAAGAAACAGGCCAGAGATCCATTTGACATGGAAGGTTTACAAAAAGTTCTTAAAACCATGTCAAATGAAATGGTTGAAATTAAAAAACAAGTAGCTGAAACTTCTACAAAAAAGCCATTCCGAAATTTCAGAAGAAACCAGGTTGAATCTAAACCTCCTAATGCAATCTCTAATGTAGAATCAGAGGAAGAAGAAGAAGAAGAAGATACATCTTTAGTACTAGATGAGGAAGATGAGAATGAAGAAATCGCTGAATTACATGGAATGTGGGATTTTATCCTCCCTAATTTTGATAGTGAGGTAGAACAAGAAGCTATGCCAGTAAGTACTAGGAGTAAATCTACAACAGAGCCTATAAACGGCTCTAAAAAGGAAAAACACAACTCCAAGTATCAAAGACAAATCTCCACGCAGCTTCTCCACTACCTATCCAGAATCAGCCATCTTCTTCTAACCCACCCACATCAACAACAAAGACTTTAGTCGTGTCAGATCCTATGGAGTACAACATTGTCGAAGACATGAAAAAGATCAAAGCCAACATTTCGTTACATGAACTCAGCAAATTGAAACACCAGCAGAAATTGTTATTAAAAGAATTAAATGCTACACCAATCACTCCTTTACCAAGCGGTGTAGTTGCAAAAGCAGCAAGAGGAACTGGTAAGCCACCAGACAAGGTAGATGCTACTAAGCAAGATGTCAATCTTTGACATACGTAATCCACACAAATTCTCAAACTCCTCCTTTTTCTATTGACTTATGAGATGTACAATAAAAATCTGCACAATTGTTTGATTGATTTTGGAGGCCTCCTCCGAAATGGTGCCTATTTACGTGTGCCAAATTAAACATCGAACCCCAGAAATCTGCAGTTCATATTGTTCAATTAGATCAGACTAAAGTGCAAGTTGTGGGGGAAATTAATTCGGTAGCTATCGAGTTAGCTTAGATCTAAATTGTCCAAAGAATTGATATTTTGATTGACGTATTTCCACCGAATTCTGTGAATTAGTTTTCGTAAGGAATACCCAAAGGAACTCAATGGTTATATCTCTGATTATTCTCATATGTGGCTACTATAAAAGGAAACCAAATCAAATCAAAGTTGAACGAGAAAAACATATGAGACACACTGTTACTGAGTTTGAACAACCTAATGGACCTGTGGCATTCAACAACAATATTCTTGGAGGTTATTCTGCTCAATCATTTCTTGGAAACTTCAAAGCACCCCAATCACCTTTTTCTGGAAATACTTTTGTTTCTCAAGTAGAAAAATTTTCACAATCCGATTCTTCCAGAATTGTAAATACTTCTGATGTAATTGTAGATAATTCAACAGATAAATCTTTATTTTGGTCGTTATATTTTGATGGATCAAAGTCTAGTGATGGAGCTGGAGCAGGATGCATTTTAATCGATCCAAATGGAGAAAAAACCATCTTTGTCATGTAGTAAATTTGAGTGTACTAACAAATATCACTGAGAATATGAAGCCTTGGTTCAAGGACTTTATAAAGCTATAGGGTTAGATGTTAAATACTTGAAAGTCTTTGGTGATTCCGAAATTTTCATAAAACAAGTTAGGAATACTATTCATTGCCTTTAAAGTCATCTTAAACACTATCAAACCCTAGTACAAGATCTAACCACTCAATTTTTAGCATTTAATATTTCTCCTATTCCTAGGAATCAGAATACATCAGCTGACTTTTTAGCTAATGTTGCATCTAAACTCCTACCTGCCGAAGACTGTAGTCCTGATAGATTTTCTGTAGAATTAATTTTTCGTCCATCTGTCCCAGACAATGTCACAAATTGGAGAGTTTTCTATCATGATCAGGATATTTTAAATTTCATGACTTCAGAGAAATCATATGATGATAAAATTATTGATGAAGAAGATCATGATTTACAAATTGCTTCAAAAGGTAATGAAAATCCTATTCCGAAATATGTTGTTAAATTGGAGGACTTATATGATATTAAGGACAGATTCAAGAAAGTCACTAATACCAAGCTTCAGAGTTCCACTTTGAAGTTTGAATTAGTGAATATTGGTTCTGATTCCAAACCTCAAAATGTTAATTTAGGACTTAATTTGACATCAGAAGAAAGGAATGCTTTCATTAGACTGTTGAACAAATATAAAAATGTTTTTGCTTGGAATTATGATGATTTAAAAACATATGACACTTCAATTATTCAACACACAATTCCAATGCTTCCTGATATTAAACCTGTTCAACAAAAGCTAAGGAAAGTTCATCCAAATCTCGAAGGTCAAATCAAATCAGAACTTAATAAACTTTTAAAAGCCAAAATCATTTTTCCAGTCAGGCACTCCAATTGGGTTTCCAATATGGTACCTGTAAGGAAGAAAAATGGTGATATAAGAGTGCGCGTGGCTTGATTTCGAAGTTTAAACAAGGCATGTTTAAAGACAATTTCCCATTGCCGACCATGGAACGAGATACTTCAAAAAGTGGGCGGTTACCGAACCTATGTCCTTTCTTGATGAATTTGAGGCTATAATCGAGTCTTAGTCCATCCAGATGACAGATTGAAAACAACTTTCAGATCAAAATGGGGAACTTACGCTTATCAAAAAATGCCTTTTGGATTAATAAATGCAGGAGCAACTTTCCAAAGAGCCATGGACATAGCATTCAAAGGTCTGATCAATAAATCAGTTGTTGTTTATCTTGATGACATAACAGTATTCTCAAAAACGAGAACCAATCATCTACATGATCTAAAGCAGATATTTGAAAGATGTAAAAGATTTGGTATTTCCTTAAATCCAAAGAAATCTTTCTTTTCTTTGGATGAAGGAAAACTTTTAGGATTTGTTGTGTCAAAAGAGGGTATATACATTGATCCAAATAGAGTAAAAGAGATTTCTGATATTTCTTTACCTCATAACAAAAAATCCATGCAATCATTTCTTGGATAGATCAATTTTGTTAAAAGATTCATTCCTGATTTTTCTTTAATTGTTTTACCTATGCAAAATATGATCAAGAAGAATTCAGTATTCAAATGGGGGCATAAAGATAAAGAAGCCTTGAGGCAATCAAAAAAGTAATCATTAACGCACCAGCATTTAATACCCCATATTTTTCTAAAGATTTTATTTTGTATACCTTAGCCACTGAGACGTCCTATGCAGCTGTTTTAACACAGCTCAATGATCAGAAAATTGAAGCACTAATTTCTTTCTTTAGTTCAAATCTGCAAGAAGCTGAACTGAATTATTCCGATGTTGAAAAACAAGCCTTTGTTGTGTTTAAATCAATCAAGCATTTCAGACCTTTTCTCTTAAAAACTCATACAAAAATCATTGTCCCATTCTCTGTAGTGAGACAATTATTAATTTAGAGAGAAGTAGGAGAAAAACGAGCTAACTGGGTAATAGTTCTGCAAGAATATGATGTTGATATTAAACCAGCTAAGATTGTTAGGATGAGTTTTAGATTGTGCCGCAGGAGCTCATAACATACCGGAAAGTGAAGATCCAAATCAAGATATTCAAGTTAGTCAGATAAGTGTTACAGATTCTGAATCTCAGTATGCTGATCTCATCTATTACTTGAAAAATGGGTATGCTCCTTCTAATCTCAGTTATAAGAAAAAACGTGCTTTAATATTTAAAGCTATTAAATATGAAATCATTGATAATGTGTTATTTAGAAAGAATTATGACTCAATCCTATTAAGATATCTTGAAAAGACTGAAGCTGAAAAGGTGTTGCATGAATTGCATGATGGACCAACAGGAGGTCATTTTGGAGGTGATACTATATCGCACAAAATAATCCATGCTGGTTATTATTGGCCTACCCTTTTCAAAGATACACATGATTATGTGAGGAAGTGAAAAATTTGTCAAACTGCTAGTGGAAGACAAAGGAAACCTGCTTTTCCTTCGCAACCAGTAAATATTGAGCAACCATTTGAGCAATGGGGGCTTGACATTATTGGTGAGATAGTACCTCATTCTTCCAAACAGCACAAATACATTCTTACAGCAACAGATTACTTTACGAAATGGGTAGAAGAAATCCCTTTGAAGGTAGCCAATTTTGATGCAATTATTGATTTCATAGATCAATTCATCATAACCAGGTTTGGTGTACCTAATGCTCTTGTCTTTGATAATGCATCTTATTTTTGAAAACGGTTTATCAATTTCTGCAGTTAGAGGGTTTAAACTCAAGTATTCTAAGTATTCGGCAAATTATTACCCACAATTCTTATTACCCACAAAGGTAATGGGTTAGGCTGAATCACCAATAAATCTCATCAAAATTATTAAAAGGACTATCGATCGAAATCAAAGAATTGGCATAAATCTTTAATCTTTGCATTAAGGGTAGGTACGTATTCTTGAAATTGCTTGATAGGAACTTCACCTTTTAATTTAGTTTATGGAAAAGAAGAATCATGATACCATCAAATTTAACTCTTCCATCATTAGCCCTAGTACAATTTATTGAAGAAAATCCTTCTTCATCCATTCAGTTGAGATATGATCAAGTCCTTAAACTAGAAGAAGAAAGAGATAAAGCTAAAATTGTTCATGAAAAACATCAGCAGCTTGTAAAATCTTCTTTTGATGCAAGTTCTACCGGCTCAAAAATTTTTGTCAATTGGTGATCTTGTTCTAAAATGGGATAAGGCACATGAAGAAAAAGGTAAACATACCAAATGTCAAAAGATGTGGCTTGGACCATTTCAGATTGTTGAAAGGATAGGCTCAAATACATTCATGCTCCAAGATCTAACGGTGAAGAGAATCTCTTCGTAAATGGGCTTATCTTAAAGAAATTCTTCTCATAAGGAGGTAACCCCTTCTTAAATTGTACATATTCCATTTTGCAAAAGTCTTTTATTGTTTTTATAAATAAAGGTTGTTAATAAGTCTCTAATTGACTGTTTACTTGATAGAAAAATTCTTAAGAAAAATATTATAAATATTTATTTTAGTGTAAATAAGAATTTTTAGAGAAATGATTATATTCTCTTGATAATTTTAAATAAGATACTAAACTTTGAAAGATTATACCAATTATTTGCATAATCTTTTTGGAAAAAAACTTGAGGAAAATGTAAATCATTACAAGTTTATTAAGCAGAGAGAAGTTATCTATAAAAGTAAAGATTATTCAGGTCTTGGTACTCAAAAACTCAGAAAATTGTCATCCATTGATTCTTAAGGATAAGACTAGTTCACCCCATTCATTTAGGTTCTGATTTTTTAGAATATAATTCTAAGAAATTATTGTAAAATTCTTTAAGAGATAAGAGGTCTCATCATGAGCCGCCTTACCATATTCATAAGAAATAATAAAACTGACATTACCAATACTGCATATCAAAACACGGTAATGGCTTATTAATATAAGACAAGGGGTCTCATCACGAGCCAACTTGTTCAGTTTAATTATAACTATTGAATGGCATTGTTGGCATATTTTAAAACTCTATATGAGAACAATGGCTCTTAAAAAAGAAATAAAAAATAAATAAAAGACAACAACATGAGATAACATGTCTTATGAATTTATCTTTTAAAAAGTCATAATCTTAGTTGAATGGGACAATGAATAGTTAATGGTTAAAAGGTAACCCTGTCGAAACTATGAACGTTTGCAGGCCGCAGAGGAAATACCTATGACAATAGAGTATATTACAAAACCAAACTTGAAAAAATCCACTTACTTCATTAATAATACCAATCAAAGCTTAAGATAACTCAAAATGTTTTTATTCTCAAGAAACTAGAAAGAAATTGTTAATAATTTTTATTCTTTTTCATAAGTTAGATTTTATTTTTTATTATCCAAGGATAGTTTTCATTATCTTTAAAAATCTTTACTTACTTAAAATATAGTATTCATTTTATTTTTCAGAGATAGCGGATTTCTTTCAGTAAATCGCCAATTGTTGTACTATACAACAACCCTCCCTTTTTCTAAAAATTTTAGAAATAAAATTCATTTAGAAATAGGGTCCCTTTCTCTTTTTATAGAAATAAAAGACCTGGAGATAAAGATTCATTGTTTTGAAAAAACTCATCTTTTGTTTGCTAAATAAATTCAACATTCAAAACTTATGATCCGATCCAATATACAAGGCCTTATCATAAAAAAAATAAAATCAAATCAAGTTTAAAAGTCCAATCGCAATCGGAGAATCGGAGATAACCCTTAAAAGAAGTTTTATATACTTATTTCAAATTCTTCGATGCGATTAGTTCGATCAGAAATCTTCCATCGCTAAGAGTTTAAATTGTTTATTTGTATAACTTCCGATGCGATGCGGCCAGTCACAATTGAATAATCGGGATATTCTTTAATAAACTCTTTATGGTCAATTAAAATTTCCCGATCCGATGCGCGTTATTACAATGAATGCTTTCAAAAGAAAATAAAACATTTGTTCGTTTAAAATCTTATATGGTAGACCCCACCATTAGAGATCGGAAAAGTTTTCAATCGGAATCGACCAATCGAGAAAAACGTATTGTGATCTTTATGTGCCATTCGAAAACTTTCGATGCGATTGATAAATGTCATTTATTAAATGCGAAAAGTTCAGAATGGATGAATATTTTAATATTTCACAAGTGCCAAATCTCAATTTGTACGAGGGCATTCAATAACGAATCAAATGAATATTGTTAATGATTTGGTTGTTAATACATGAGTGTGACCCAAAAGGAGCATTTACGCGGTATACGAAACAAATAAATAAAAATCATAAGTTCATAAATCTTCCCGTTTGAGTTGCTTGTTTGTCACGACTGAGATTTTATTGTCTTGCAGAGCCAAAGAACACTAAGCCCGTTCGTTCACAGAAAAAGGGAAGCAATAACAAACGCAGAAATGTCGAAGAGAGCGAGAAGAAACAAGACTCCTGTTCCAGTTAAGTTTGTTGAGACTCCTACGGTTTCAAAAGAAAAGCCCACAAAACTAAGATTAGTCACAGATACATCATGCCAGGGGCTTGGGAAAATGACATGGGAGGTAGTCTACAACCTATTGGAAAGAGAAAACCCCAAGGTCACAGTGGAAAAGGCATCAGTTCCGGAAGAAGATAGCTCAGATTCCGACTCTAAGATCACTGAAAAATCACTTGCAAATTCGTTTTTGCATCGAATTGCAGCCAGAGCGAGCATCATGCCTTATTATGATGCAATTCGATGGGTTATTGACAGTGTGAAGATACAAGACAGAACGTTTGTGTCAGCATCTGGAGTGTCTTTTGGCTCGTTTAAAGGAGAAGACCTAAAGGCAATGTATCACCTTCCAGACCCGAGGAAGGTGTAACAGGTATGTGTTCGACTTTCTTGAGCGATAATAACAAAATCCAATCCACCATGTCAATTGGAAGAAAAATCCGGAAAACTTAGGAAATATGACATCAGGTATGCCATGAATTCCCTTTTGCCTCCAAAATACTCTCTTTGGCTTTCTTTTGATGTTAGCCAGATTATGAAGCAATGATAATTCAGCTAGGTTTTCTGTAAAATGGTCCTTCATCTGTTTGTTGTGGTCAGACATTATGGATTGGGTGATTATTCTTTACGATGGGAATGGCCAATAGGATACTTGAATACGAATAACCCATTGGAAATTCCACTCCCCTTTTCTTTTGTGCCTATATTCTTGATGCTCTGTTCAATTCCAGGGATTTCCCTTATTTGGATGGAAATGGACTCCCAAAGACCTATAGATTCATATTTATCATAAGCTTGCTTTGGAAAGTTCATTTCCAAGATAATGTATATAGAATCTGTCATGGTTTCCTCATCCTTGTTTTCCAAACCATTTTTAATCGCTTTCCTCCTAGATTTTCTGATAAAGCTAAGGCCGACCTGTCTGCAATTGGAGATTGGTTTGGAGAGGAAAAATTTACATACATCAGGGTTTTTGGTAGTATTGTGGAGCCGCATGTTCTTCCGCTTTTTGTTCCAGACAAACTTCTTGCTCAAGAAATTTCATATCAATTGACAGTTGAAGGAATATCTAGGTCTTTGAATAACAGTAAGAAGAGAATGTGGCCTCAATTCCCACTCAATTGTGGTCAGTTCACTCTAAATGATTTCAAGCATGCAGAAAAAGAAGTCTCCAAGATAAAAGGTTGTAAATTTGCAACCATTCCTGGAAGACAATATGATCCAAAAAAGATAGCATTTAATGTCACTGCTTCAGTTTCAATTGCTCGATTTGAGCATGAGCCAGATCCGTTCGATGATTTGTTTGTTTCATTAGATAATTTTCCTCAAATTTATGACTTGGCCAAGTCTAGATTCCAACAGGAGGAAATGAATAAATTTTTATTATTCAGAATCCAGAGATTGTTAAGAGTTCCTCTGGACCAGCTAAGAATTCAAACACAAAAGTCAGAAACAGAAGGTACATCCAGCCAAACGCCAGTAGAAACATCTACCGGCAAGGTCATTACACAATCGGCTGTCAACCAGCCAACTGTACATCCTCAAAAAGTGGTCACTATTGACAAACCTGATATCCAAAAGGGAAATACTGATGATACATCCAGTCCAAATACTGGTCAGAAGTCTACTACTCAAATGACAGAGAAATGCACAAGTATCAATGATGATGTGCATAATCAAAAGGGTGGATCGGATGGCAAAAGCACTGAGCAGAACATAGATACAGAAAAAGGAAAAGAAACAACTAAGGAAATTATGGTTTCTACTGATCTTAATGTTTCTCCTCAGCTATTAAAACAATATGATCAATTTGCTCAACAGCTTGGATTGCAGGATAAAGATAAAGAACAAATAGAGCAGGATGTTGAAGTCATTCCTGAACATCCGACAGGGCATATTGTATTAAAAGTTGAGGAGATCCCTCCTTTGGATGTATTTTACAGCCCTAAACATAAGGCTGTTGTTAGAACACAAAGAAATCTTGTTTACAGAATGGGAACATCAAATAATGAAAGCTGAGAGAGCAATATCAAGGGCCAGAAGTATGATGAATAATATCACACAATTCATAAATGACAGCTTATACTCAATCAATCTCATTTCAGACTGTGTTCCTGGCAGTTTGCCAAAAATGAAAGAAACTGAAGACAGGTGGAGAGAAGAAATGGAAAGGAAAAGTCAACAAATCAGCAAACTTCAAACAATATCCTGGGACAGTATGTGGACTCATTTGATAAAACCAAACAATCAACAGACGGCTATCAAATTCCTATCAAACGCTGTCGATTGTTTAATTCCAGAATTTTCCGATGCCACCTATGCTGGACAGTTGCATTCTGAGATGAGTCATCCACCAAGACTCCAAGATATGTTGAGCATTTGCAACTTGGCTTCATCAAGCGAGAGAGAAAAATAATGAATCAGTTTCATTCAAGATAGCCTTTCAGTTTTAATTTGATAGATTGTAGCAGTAGTATTAGGATTTTGTTATGTAATTTCTTATTTAAATCCCTCTCATGCATTTAGAGGGGGATCAGAAGTTGTAATATTTTTTGGACTTGGAGTTAACATTTCTGTACTCCACTCCTTATTATATTTGATGAAGGATCACATCTGGTGATTTTTGTGCTGAAATTATCTTTGAAGTGTTGCATTTCTGTACCTTTGGATTTAATTTTACATCGGAGTTACTAGATCAGAGTATCACATTTCATTTGACAGTCTTCAAGATGAATGAGGTATTTCTATCTGTTCATGGTTGATTTTCTTTGTTATATGGTATTCGTTTGAAGAATTTGCTATCATTTATATATTTGGTTTTCATAACATTTCCTTTTTATATATCATTTATGAGTATAATTGGAATGTTATCATTTATAAGCATATATCAATGGTATATAATGATGAATGCAATATGCTAATACAACTCTGTTTAATTTCTTAAACAGAGTTATCTTTATTCATTTTTGCACATTTCAATTTGATTAATAATACATTTTCATGGTTATTATTAGATTGAAACAATCTTAAGTTGTATTCACATATAATTACCTGGGTTAGGATTAGAATTTCTTTATCAGTATTTAGCTTAGATTAGATAGTTTTATTTTTGTTAATTTAGTCCCATTTTCATCCATCCAATTCAATCCATTTAGTTATAAGGAAACTGGTCCTTTAAATCCAGTCGGAGCCACCATCCCAAACGGAAAAGGAGCTGTCTTAAGGTCCCGACCGGGTGGTTTTCCCAATGTTTGAAGCAGAGATTTTCTAGGCTTCAACAAGTAGCTCCATCACAAATTTAATAATGGTGAAGATTTTTGTAAGGAAAAGAGGGTTGTACTCATAATGTATATATAAAACATTATGGAGCTGAACAAACACCTCTACTAATTGCAAACAAAATCATCACAATTCTCTGGAAATAACTATGTCAAACAAGGTGTTTGTTGCAACAAATGAAAAAGGCAGGCGTTGTGCTTGAGGAAGCACTATCTAGTTTCAAATTATTAAAATCCTCTTCAAATGCAATTATATATATATATATATATATCACCCTACTCATTCAAAAAAAGTTTCGAAAGGCTGCAAAGCGGTGAGTGGTTCGAATTTTAATTAGAGATTGATGAGTTCTATGAGGGCTGGGCTACACCAACCGGATTTTAGATCAGGAGTTGATTTTATTCTATCCAAAAATTCATCATTGCATTGGAAAGAAGAATTTTGAAAAAGGGAATGTGTCACTTCTTTGAGAAACTAAAATAATAAGTGATATTTGTAGCAATCGAAAGAAAAGCTGGAAGATAACAATAGAATTTTTTTAATGCAAAGAGGTTACTGCAAAATCTGTAAGAACTAGAACCATGAAGCTTTAAAATTTTCTAGAATCTCAAGCCAATAATATAAAAATGAAGCTGCAAGAAAGAAAAGGGATCTATGCATTTCCCAAGGTCAGTAATCTAAGTGATCAACTAAATGTACTAGTAACCCTTGTCAAAGAATATGACGAGCAAGCATCACATGCATCTGTATCAGCTCTAGCATAGGAAGTCGAGTAATGGATATGGAAGTGTTATCTCTCGAAGTATGCTACATTGTCTAGTATAGAGAACATTGGCATAATCATGGAAGCAAGTTTTTGTGGCAACATAAACAAACCTGGCATTTCAGATTTGTATTCATATCAGTTACAGGTCCACAGCTAAATTTATGCTGCTATATCTTGCATAAGAGCAAGAAAGAAATGAATATGCAAAATATCCCAACATGAGAAAATTGTCAACCTTACCAACTACTGATCCCCAAGAAGAAATACTTCTCAATTCTTTACAGGCAACCTGTTAGAAGTGAATGTTCATAAACTTTTGCAGGCTTCTAACTTTGTTGAGATAACATAGACAACCTGTTAGAAGTGAATGTTCATAAACTTTTGCAGGCTTCTAACTTTGTTGAGATAACATAGACAACATTTTGTATCATCATATTTGACAGGGAGTGGAAGCCTTCGCCGCAGAGACCTCCAGTGGAAGGAAAGTCAAGTAAAAATAGTGTAGGGTTTCATTCTAAGGGAATAGTGGAAGTTTATTATATAAAAATGATGAAGAATGTGGTAAAAAGTTCAATAATTGTGAATGGTATGGACGATATCACTTATAACTGGCCATAGTACAAAAAGCTTTGCAGAGATGAATGGGCATTGGCATTAAAAGGACAAAATCAACAGAAGCAATATCTGTACTTTGCTTACAGGTATTCTCCTGAACTAGTGAAATAAGAAGGGCAAACAGATGGTTCATTAGGTATTGGACCTTGAAGCTCTGGACATGGCTGGGGATAAACTGCCTCTGAGAAGCCATTTACATTTGAACAGTTCCATGGAGATTCTGAGGTAACATTCAAATAAATATTTGAGAGGCAAATGGCTCTAAATGGAGCTTCTTGAATTCCCTCTATGGTACCTACAATCATGATACCATCACCCACAATATCATTAAAACTTAATTTATATATGTCTGGGAGGGCACTTGGATCATAGCCATTATCAGGATGATCACCGTAGGATCCTGTAAAATCAAATGCAATTTGCACATTCTTCATTGTCATGTTGGATATGACAACATTCTTCACAAAACCACCTCTGCCTGGAGCTATTTTTAGCCTGATACCCAATCTTGAATTGTAAACATTTAAGTTTTCCATATGCACATCTGTGATGCCACCAGACATTTCACTTCCAAATGCAAGGCCAGCACTTGTGGGTGTTTCTCCAGTAACACGGCGAATAATGATATTGGAGCTAGGATGCCCAAAGGATATGCCATACTGATCCCAGCCACTTTTGATTGAGATGAGATCATCGCCAATGCTCATGTAGCAGTCCTCAATGCAGACATCATTGCTTGAATCTGGTAAAAGAAAAAACAAGCACAAGGTTATGCCAAATTTCTCTTGGAACATATTAACAAATTGTCATTCCCCTAGATCAAGCAGTGGAAGATAATAAGAAAAGCATCCAACATAAATCTTCTGGTTTGCAAACTAGTGTGTTTATTTCTGAAAGAATATGTAAAAACAAAATAAAGCAACTGATAGTTGGCACTCATGCCTCCTCATCAAAACTGATAAAGACCAACTTGCTACGACAATAAATTCCTGAAGTGTTCTCTCCAATTTGTACACAATGTAAGCTTCAACGGTGGGTTTGGGGAGTTCAACTTTTATTTCATATGAAGTCTTTCATAACTTATCCAAGTTTGGATCCAAAAGATAGTTCAGTTGGACTAGAATAATTTCTAACAGGTAAAGTTAGCCAAGTACCCTCAAGCTTCTCTAAAAAAATGCTTGCACATGCTAGGATTCTATAAGTCAACTAATATCACTTTGTTTCCTGTCACAATGGAACATTTTCAAAAGAAAAAATACACAACATTTTAATAACATCTTCAAATCTGCATTATTTTAGCTTCTATTCAATATTTTTTCTTCTGCTGGAGAATTTAATTCTTACTGGTGGAAATGGAATGTAAATACTTCATGTAATTCTCTCTTTGATAAAATTGGTTTCATTTAGTGACTGCTGGACATTAATGTAATTTCATTTCAATAAGGAACCAAGAGAACTGTATTTTGCCATTATCCCCCCGTAATGGCAAAGCTCCCACACCAATACAATTGAGCAAGCTGGTAAAGGTGGCCTTGAGCTGAGATTGGGTGAAGATATCAACGAGTTGTTCAGTTAAAGGGGCAAAGATTGGTACGAGTCATCCTTGAGAATGGAGGTTCTAATACTGAATATAGTGCATCCAGATATCAAATAAGTTGCATGGTGCTTTGATTGTCACTAAAGAGAGTGGTGGGAGTTTCTTGTGGAAGACATAATTGGTCAAAAATCATTTGCATCCAATGTAGGCCCTTACCGGCAAAAAAATGCTAGCATATTCACATTCCATGGAAGACAGATCCACAACTTTCTGCTTTTTGGAACATCAAGACACACGTCCTAAACCTTGAGTTAATAAGTACCTTGAAGTGGATTGCCTCCCTTCTAGATCACCAACCCAGTTAGTATAAAAAAAAACAGGAAAAAGAATCAGAGCATCAGCTGAATAGTGTATGCTCATGTGAATAATGCTTTTGAGATGGTGCAAAATACAGTTGGTAGCTTGCCAATGACTCACTTAAGGCTCCTGCATATATTTGGAGCACATGCTGACCACAAAGACAATGTTTGGATGAGTATGAGTAAGCTCGAGTACATTGAATACTAGAAATCACTAAACAGTAGCATCAAATAAAAGAGAAGGGAAATCTGCCTTAAATTTCATACCATAAGCAAGAAGGGTGTGGACAACCTTACAATCCTTCATCCTAAAGCTATGAAAAAGGTATGGTATATACTAAAGCTAAGAGAACGATATCCCATGGAACGCTAAGTAAACTGGAGATTGGAGATTGATAAAGTAGTGTAGGCCAAGATTAGTCATCCCAAAAGAGTCCTAAGGCTATATCTTCAATTCTTTAATCATGGATGACCATTTATGATGATGTCATTAATATAAAGCACAACAATGAGTTTCTGACCATCATGATGGTGAATATAGCAAGGGATAACACAATTGAGAGAGAATGTGTGGATTTTTCCCATACCAAGCTTGGGGTGCTCATATAGAGACTCCTTTAGTTTGCAAACCAATGATGTAGGCCCATTTTGAACAAATCTTGGTATTTTTTGCATATACATTTCCTCTTATAGGTCCCCATGAAGAAAGGGACTTTTGACATCTATTTGATGAACTTCGCAATTTAGTAAAGCAACAAAAGATAGTATCATCTAAATTAAGTGCATCTCAATGTAGTCAACACCCTCCTTGTGAAATGCCTTAACTCTGCAGTTTAGTAAAGCAACAAAATATAGTATCATCTAAATAAAGTGCATCTCAATGTAGTCAACACCCTCCTTGTGAAAATACCTTAGCAACAAGACAAGCTTTATGCTTTCACCTTAGAGTCCTCAACACATGCGACTGGGGATCTATATGGCATGGGAGCCCAGAGACCTTAGAGTCCTCAGACACAAAGCTCAAGCAGACTGGGAGCCCAGAGACGTACATTTCAGACTTCTTGAGGATTTCCGTGATGGTGCCTGATCTATCCGCGGCTCGGATGGTCTACATGTTTGTGGAGGGGATGACAGAGCCACTACGTGGCCTAGTCCGGTCGACTAGACCAGCTACACTTCAGGATGCCATCAGCAGGACTCGGGATTTACAGGATGTCTTGCCCAGGAATCGGACACCTTACCCCCAGAGACAGGCCTTCCAACCTAAGGGGAAGGACACAAGGATTCCGCCTCCCAAGGCGAATCCTAGGCGAGGGCAGTTTGATGATGAGGCCATGAGAGAATTGAGGAGGAAGCGGTTGTGCTTCACTTGCCAGGAGCCATGGGCACCGGGACATAGATGTGCTGCAGGAAAGGCACATTTCATTGAGGTATTCTCTGAGAGCAGCGGGGAAGAGGATGAGGGGGATGACGTGGAGGCAGGAGATTGTTATGCAGCGCAGGGTGCCTTACCACCTCCACCACCCATAGCAGGTGGAGCATCATTTGTACCTACTGGAGGGGCTCTAGCCGCATTGCGGGGAGTTCCCAAGTATTTGACGTTGCGCATATGGGGGACAGTACGTGGACAACGGGTCTCAGTTTTGGTTGATAGTGGGGCCACCCACAACTTTATTGATGCGCAGATGGTTGAGCAGAGAGGCATACAGACTAAGAGTTTTGATGGATTTTCCGTTTTGGTCCCAGGAGATCAGACTATGGTGTGTGCTCGGTATGTTCCAGAGTTATCAGTGATGATGGGCACTTATACATTGACAGATCATTTTTTCGTGGTGGATATCTCGGACACCAACATGATATTGGGTGTTCAGTGGCTCATTACTCTGGGGAAGGTCACGATAGATTGGAAGGCCCTAGAGATGGAGTGGGATGATCCCAAGACAGGGAGGCATGAGAAGATACGGGGACAACACACATACCCACCTCAGACAGTGTCGGCACATAGGATGGAGGCAACCTTCCGCAAGGGAGACATAGAGTGGGCCGTAGAGTTGCGAGCTTCAGAGGCAGTAGATACAGGTCAGGCAGTGCATCCTGAGTTACAGACTATCCTCGATAGGTACGCCGTAGTGTTCGGGGATATTCCACCAGGGCAGCCACCGGATCGGGGGTTTGAGCATACTATTGAGCTTGAGCAGGGTATACAGGCAGTGATCACCACACCGTATAGGCATCCCAAGGCCTATCGGGATGAGATAGAGCATGCTATTCAGGAGTTGCTGGCCCTTGGTCACATTCGGCCGAGCACGAGTCCTTTTGCTTCTTCCGTGGTGTTGGTGAAGAAGAAGGACGACACATTGCGGATGTGCATTGATTACAGGGATTTGAATAAGAAGACCTTGAAGAATAGGTACCCCATCCCCAGGATCGATGAGATGATGGACGAGTTGAGAGGAGCACGGTTCTTCTCAAAGATTGACTTGAGATCCGGGTACCACCAGATACGCGTGAGGGGACGGGACATTCCCAAGATTTTGGCATCTGCGCTGGGCCTGGAGGGACAACGTTTTCCTTGAGGAGGGCTTCTAGGGTGTTTTTCGGAGGTGGTCCATTTGCTTCATGGTTTCTGGGTTTTGTCCGGAGCAGAGAGTACAGGTGATCTACCGATTTTCAGCTTGTTCCAGTGAGGGGATCAACCCCTAGTTCCAGTTCATTGCAGCAGCGGCATCTTACGACAGATTCTTCCAGCAGCTGGGACGCAGTCTTTATAGCAGCCATTTCCTGTTCTGAGAGGGTTCTCCACTTGCCTTGTGCAAGGATAGGTGCACTTATTCTGATTATCTATTGTACCCATATATATTCTCAGACTAATAAAATGGCTTAGCATTTTTGGTATTTTTATGTGTACTTGCTCTATATTCTATTTTCGGCATTTTTCCTATATAGTTGCATGCTTGTATTGCTGTATATTGATGTCTATTTCCGATTGGGGATATTACAATTGGGCACAATGACCTGACAAAGAAGATGATGATGTGGCAACACAAGGCACTACTTTCGCTAATGAGGTTAACTAAACGTGAAATCAAGGAAAATCTCAACAAACCCAAGTGAAAACCATGCAAAATTCATTGAGGCATTGGAGAACCAGCAAAAAGGTGCCAATTAAAGTTGTATTAATCATTGGGGTCAAGGAAACTAGTCATTTGAAGTCAAAAAACCTAGTTGTTGATGGGTCAAAGTGGAATGTTGGAGGTCCAAGGGGTCATTGACATTTTTGGTACATTTCTCCTCATTTCTTCGATTTATGGGTCAATTACAAGGGAAACATTGTATTCTCAAGGGATTTGTGAACCAAGTCGACTTCTCGAAGCGGGAAAAAATTATTGTAATAAAATATTTATATAAAAATTATTACTTAGCCTCCGACAAGTGGGAGATAGGTAAATTATTTTCCTAGAGGACCATCAAACTAGCTGTTATCTAGTTCTTTAAGAAGAACTATAAAGGCTAGCCTTTCCTCTAGATGTTGTTGTTGTTGTTGATTTGTGAGATCATATTATGCCATAATAAAGAACTCATTTTACAAGCCTTCGTGTAAAAGCTTTGTGTGAGTTGTATTTTCGTATATTTTTCTTTCTTGATCAAGGTTTTTTTTTTTTTTTTAACAAGAATGGTTATGGTTTATATTAGAATTTGGCCAAAATGCCTTTCACCGGATACATTTGATCGGGCATAGCCCTTAACCTTTCTTTCACTAACTGATCACAGGCCCCTAAACTTGGAAAACCGGAAGATTTACTCGAGACTATCGAGTCTATCTCCGTTATTTTCCCTATCTTAAAGAGACAAACAAACTGTTTCAGCAGAATGCAGAAAAAACATGACAAACTTTATGGAATGGGGTCCCAATTCTCAATTCCATCTGCCGAGAGACAACCAGCTGGAAGTGAAACTGCCCTGTTGGCTTCCAAGTCAGCAGCTTTATTATTTTCCCTCAAAACATGAAGGAAGGAAGTAGTCCGGAAGGATTTCACCAAATTTCTGGTTCTTGAAATTACTCTTGCCAGTCTAATGTCTGTAGGAGAGGAATCCTCCACTAGAACTTTGATAATGGATTGAGAGTCTCCTATGATACTGATATCTGAAAGACCGAAAGCCTTTGCTTGCTTGAGACCTTGCAGAAGAGCCAAGGCTTCAGCGTGCATGCTGGTAGAATGCCCTAAACCCCAAGCGAACTTTTCCACGGTAATACCCTCTTTATTTTTAATAATTCCTCCTGCCCCAGCCAAACCAGGATTGCCTTTCGCTGCTCCATAGAAGAATAAAGAGAATCTGGAATGCCTGAGGAGTAGATCCGAAAGATCATTCTCCTTCCCTCTGAATTGCCACTCTTTTGTGGCCTTGTAATGCCTTATTTCACTAGAGAAATGGAGGTCCATCGAGGCACCCCATTCTAAGTCTTGTTGACTCAGATTTAGATCCGGAAAATGATCCCCCAGACTTTCTTTCCAAAGGCATTTTATTTTGGTGATGATGAACTGAGCGTTTAGACTTTCATCTCTAAAAACTCTTCTGTTGCGCTCAAGCCAGATCTGCCAGCAAGCAAATTTCGGCAAAGAGAGCCATGCAGCTGTGAAACTCTCATTTTTTGGAAGCGATCCTGGGTAGGAATTCGCCAGTTTGCAAAAAGATCAGATATGGACGTGGGTAAGGTGAATTCAGAATTCCAGAAGCTCAGAAGGTCGTGCCAGATATCTCTTGAAAAGTTGCAGTCCAAAATAATATGCTGAGCGTTCTCCTCACAATCACAGCATAAGTAGCATCGAGAAGGACCATGAAATCCTTTCTTCTTCAATCTATCTGCAGTTAAAATCCCTCTGTGGCATAACAACCAACATAAAGAGTCGACCTTAGGCATGGTTTTGCGATTCCAGATCCTGTTCCAGACTACAGGATTAGGAGGGACGTTAGGGCGATCATGAAGGCATTTGTATCCCTGTGCAACCGTGTACAGCCCTGGGGCGGCTCCCCATCCTCGGGCATCCTTCTTACCCACGCACAGAGGCGCCATACCATTAAATAAAGAAAGGAAAAGATCGTGAGCTTGGGACAGCGCAGGAGGGACGGGAGGGAGCCTCCATCGCTGCCAATGTCTGCCTTCCCATTGTGAAATGTCCCAAAGAGTGGTGCATTCAGCGTTGTCCAACCACAAACGCAGCGCGTGCAGAGAGCAGTGGGACAATAGAGGAGGTTGCATCATAATGCTGTCATCCCAAATTTTAATTTCTTTTTCGTTTCCAGGGATCCAATACACTCTGTCTCTGATTAAAGGGGCTGCTTTATGACAGAGCTTGATCAGCTGCAAACCTGAGGAGGGTAGGAGGGCGTCTAGACATCTCTTCCTCTTTCCCATGAAGTATTTCCTCCATAGGGATTTTTGCGCCCAACCTGGATTTGGGCCAATGATTCTCCAGAAGATATTGGCTCCCATAGCTATGTTTTGGAGGCTAAGATCTTTGAAATTGAGGCCTCCTTCATTCTGGGGCTTGCATATTTTCTCCCAACTGACTAATGGGATTTTCCTGTCATTGTGATTGCCCCCTTTCCAGAAGAACTTGCGAATGAAGGCTTCCATTTTTTTTATGATGCCTGAAGGGGCTAGAATTACAGAGAATTGAAAAATGGGGAGACTGCTAAGAACAGATTTGATGAGAACAATTTTGCTGGCTAGATTTAACCAAGAGAATCCCCAAGCTTGAATTTTGGCCTTGAACTTGTCCAACAGAGGAATCCAATCTCTGCTGTATGCCAATTTGCGAAAGATGGGAAGGCCCAAATATGAGAAGGAGGACCAGTTGAGAGTGGCAGTAAAGCCCAGAATTCTTGAGATGGCAGAAAGGGTGGGAGCCGAGATGTTCCAACAAAAAGCTTTGCACTTACCATTGTTTAAACTGCTGCCAGTAGCTTCACTGTAGTCATCCAAGACCTCCTTGAATCTAAGAGCAGATCTGGCAGAGGCAACCCCTAACAAGAGGGTATCATCCGCAAAGAGGGTGTGATTAACATTTTTGACCCCTCTGGCTATATTGAGCCCCAAGATCTCTTGGTCAACCAGTTTCTGATCCAGGTAGAAACTCAGGACAGAAACATGAAGGACGAAGAGGAGCAGAGAGAGGGGGCAACCCTGCCTAAGCCCTCTTGAAGCTTTAAAAAAACTAGCTGCTCTCCCATTCACCAAGGGGGCGATCCAAGGATCAGCAATACAAGAACGGATCAATTTTAGAAAGCCCATTCCAAAGCCAAAATTTTTCAAGACTTCCCAAAGAAAGCTAAGTTTGACCCGATCGAAAGCATTAGCCAGATCTAGTTTGATAACCATACCTTTCTCTTTGCGAAGCTGGCTCGAGTGAATCGCCTCTTGCACTAGGATGAAGTTGTCAGTGAGCTGTCTCCCCTGAACAAATCCACCTTGGTTCTCCGAGATGATGGCTGGAAGAATACCTTTAAGTCTATTGGCAATAATCTTTGTGATTAATTTGTACCCAATATTACAAATAGAGATGGGGCGGAACCGATTAAATTCTTTAGCACCCTTTTCCTTGGGTATGAGGGCAAGAAAAGTTGAATGGGTGCTGCCCCCAATTTTCTGGAAATCTTGAGATTTCAAAATCATTTTGTAGAGGTCTTTCTCCACAATCTGCCAGCAGGTTTGAAGAAATATTGCTGTAAAACCATTCGGGCCTGGGGCTTTGTCAGGCTCCATGTCTGAGAGGGCATCCTTTATTTCCTGAATAGAGATCTTTGCTTCAAGCTGCTGATTCATTGAAGGTGAGATCCTAGGGGGAATCACCTCCAAGAATTTGGAGTTTGGGTCCGTCACTCCCTCTTCTCTATACAGGTTTTGAAAGTGGTTGAAAGCTGCTCTCTTTATGCTGTCAAAATCTTTGTGTGTCAAATTGCTATCTTTGATTTCTGCAATAGAATTGAAGCTCTTTCTGGCTTGAGCTTGCTTGTGGAAGAAGGCCGAATTTCTATCTCCTGCGTTAAGCCATAAGCTTTGTGGAAGATTTGCTGGAGCTCAGCTTCCTTATCTAAAACTTCTTTAGTGATTTCTGCATCTTCACAATGGGCATGGTGCTGGGCAAGATTATCTTGAGCCTGCTTTCTCTCTTTTGCAGGAGAGGGAAGAGCTTTGGCCCAAGATTTAAGCACCGTTTTCAGTCTTATAAGTTTTTCTTCCCAAATGAAGAAAGGGGAACCTTTCACTGGCAGTTTCCAGCAGTCATGAACCAAGTTCAGGAACTCAGGTTCTTTGACCCAAAGAGGGTTGAATCTGAAGGGGATGGGGCCAAGATCTTTGTGGCCCAGCATCTCGAGCAAGATGGGCTTATGGTCAGAAACAATGCATGGGAGGATATGCAATCTGAAATCTAAGCCCAACAAAAGAAAGGAACTCTGAACCAAACATCTATCAAGTCTAGCAGCAATGTGACCAAGACCTATTCTTTTGTTAGACCAGGTATACTTACCATTTGCTGGAGGGATGTCAAGCAGATCCCAATCCTGCATGAGGTCTTCCACCCATTCCCTTGCAGGGTCCCTTACGATTGTGCCTCCTCGCTTTTCCTCCATGCGCAAGGTGAGGTTAAGATCACCTGCAACAATGATGTTTTCCAAATTTTCTGACTCCGACAGATGTCTGATGGAGTCCTAGCACTCCCTTTTCTCCCCTATATTTGTTGGAACATAGACATTGAAAAGACTGACTGCCACCCTCGAGTCCAAAGGCCGGAGCTTCAAAAACAGCCAGTGGGTGTTGTGCAGCACGGTGACCAATCTGAACTTGAGAGGGTTCCAAAGGGAGCCCAGTCCCCCAGATGCTCCCCGTGCTGAAACTGCATGTCCATTGCTACCTTTCCAAATTTTTTTACTGATTTGGAGAAACTCCTTGTCCTCCATTTTGGTCTCCTGAATCAGAAGAATGTTTGCAGCTTCTCTTCTTATAAGGCTTCTCGTTGCTTCTTCTTTCAATTTGCTCCCCATTCCTCTACAGTTCCAGGAGACAATCTTCATCATTTATTTTTATGATGATGGGCTCCCTTGGAACCCTGCCCTTGGTTTTTTACCATCTTCGGATTTTTGCCAAGAAGTTTCTCCAGAGTGGGTTGACTACCCTGAAGCTTGTCTTTGTAAGTTTCTTAATCTCTCTTTTCTCTAGCAGATTTGCGGCCCCTTGCAGATCTTCTGAACGATGTCTGCGTATCTCCTATTTCTCCATCCTCCTCAGACTCCTCCGAGTCATGTTCCTCCTCGGAGGCTTCTGTTTGCTTATCCTTGTTTCTTGCCGTGACGCTTTCTTTCGGTCTTGTTTCTGCTGAAGGCATTTTTTCTAAAGGTTGATCTTGCCTATCTTCTTCCTGAGGAGTCTCTTCAGCAAAGCTTAATACCTCATAACTATTTTCTTGGCTTTTTGGCGGGGGAACATTCTGGATGGAGGCAGGCTGGGGTCCATGAACCCCAGATTTCTTGTGAGATGACTTTGGCCTCTTGACCTGGTTCCAGCCCTCTTCCTTTCCTTTCTCAGCTTCCCCTTTGTTCGGGCACCCTCTTGCAAAATGGCCATATATGTGACATTTTCGAAATTTGAAGGGGAGTTGCTCATAGTCCAACACTTGCACATGCGTCCAACTGCCCACCTTTAATTTAATGGCCTCCGAAAGCCCCACCTCTAAGTCCACCTCGACATAGATTTGGGCGCGATCATACTGATCATTGTTGTTTGCTCTGTCAATGAATTTTCCCAGAGTATCTCCAATGTGCTTGAGGGACTCCCAGTTCCAACAATGCACTGGTAGATTGGGGAGCCGAACCCAGACAGGGACTGCCGTTGGGACATCCACAGCCGGATCGAAATCGGGGGTCCATTTGTTAAGCTAGAGGCCCTGGGGTCCCATGAAATAGGGCCCATTCCTGAAGATCAGGTCCTTATCCTCCTTGGAGTTGAACTCGAACAGAAAGAAGCCTCTACCCAGAAAATAAGAGGTGACTTTATTTTTGATCAGCGGAACCCAGTTCTTAACGACCCAGTTTTCCGTGGATCTTGGCGAGGGCCAAAGGCCCATGAATTGACCCACTACGGCCCGATCTGCCAGGGACCTTGATTGGGCCCTCAGGAGGGAGGTTTACCTCCGGAACATCGTCGAGCCTTTTGACGAACTTAGTAGCTTCAGATTTCTTCTTTTTGGGCAGCGAAGCAAGAAGAGAGGAGAAGGTTGCTTCAGCTACCGGGATAGCGGCTTGCGAGGGACCGGTGGGCGAGCCTTGGGTCTCCATGGCAAGAAGATCAAAACAGCAAACCCGATCTGCACCAAGCAAAGGAACGAGGCATCTCAAGGCCGGAAATCCAAATAGTCCCTGCAATTAGAAACCCCGAGGGCGCAGACCCAAGCAGAGCTGACAAGAGATCGAGGGGCTCAACGAGATCTTGAAGCAGGGCAGGTGGAAAGAAGGGAGCCTAGCAGAACCGAGAGGCCCAGAGGTCAGGAGGACCTGGGGCAGAGTTAGAAACGGTCCTTTCTTGATCAATGTTGCCACAACTTTTAATATAAAATATATCCATAATAAGTAAGATCACATAGAAATTGGAGGGACAATTCATTGAGGGGATACATAGCCATGCAAAGAAGGTGGACTAGGCTTCATCATTTTGTTGCAGGTGGATTGTTTGGATTAAGGTTGGACCATTCTTTTGAGGTCCAATCAATGATTCCATTCATCATGATGCAATTTTATCTGCTGTAAATATTTTGGGTTGTGCACCCAATGGGGTTTGACCCGATAGCCTCAACAAGGCAATTTCCAGATTGCTGAAAATTGTATTTTGTTGCTGGTACTAGGCTTGAGAGTGATCGAAAAATATCTATCCTATATCCTTCAGCCTTCCCATGTCTAGATCTTTGATCTAAAGTGCTAAGACACTACTTGGGTGGCTATTTTCTAGGGGAATCATGCCTATTTGCTTGTATCTATCACTGAAATGATTTATATTGATGTATATTTTTCTATTTTTGGTTATATGCACTGAAAAACCCAGAGTCATTGAGTTTATCAATAATAGTAAGCTCCCTTGAGAGTTTATTGACATTTAGGACAACATGTAACTCACTAACAAGGCTTGTAATCTGCAGCCTTCTTTGTTGTCATTTCCTAATTAGAACAGCCTCCCTCAAGCCTTGTTAGATGCTATAAACCCAAGGAATATACAAGTCACTGGTACCACCTTAGAGTCATATTAAAATCCATCTAAACCTCATTTTGATTTTATTTCTGTTTCATAGATCTGGAAATTATATGAGATTACTTTACTCCATTTCTTCCATAAAGTTCTAATTGTACTCAGCAGTGTATATCTGAAGGCTAGACCAAAATCTGAATGTATAAATCTGCATAATGGGTGTAATAGCAACATACTTGTACAACATATTTACACATACATATCTTTTCTTTTTGTGCTGGAAATGAAACCTGAAGATTGATGTCATCAATTGACTTAATTTCTGCTTGCTAAATTTGGAAACTTGTGCTGTAATACATCTAGAAGTCACTGTTTATTGGAGCTGAATTCAGGTTAAAAAGAGCATAAATCTGTGTTTGTTAACCTTATAAATAGGGCCATAAAGGCAGAACTATCTATGTGTGTCAAACTATTTTCAAAACAGCCAAACAGTCTTGAAGAAAGTACCTTTTATCTTTGATAACTCACGGCCTATAAAGACCACTGGTCATCTTAATCATCCCACTTAAAAAATGACTGAATAGGCGGATACACATTGACCTATATCCTTCAAGTAAAGACAAATCCATAATAAGATTATTGACCATTCTATCACCAAAAGACAAAGAGAAGCCCCCCTAGTAGTGATCATAAGGTCAACACCTTGTTGCTTAGATTATAGAATAAGTAATAGAAAGATTGCTTTCTTCATATGATTCTGTAATTTCCAAATTATATTCCACCTCCAAGTTTACATGGCTTCCCTTTTTCTACTAAGTGGTATAGCCATATGATAGCCTTTGTTGACTATGTATTCACCTTCTAACCTTTTTGCAGCCCAAACCAATTTTACATGATATTAATACTATTTATGAGTATGAAACATATGCTCTCCATTCCTCAAAAAGATCATCCTACAACCCTAACTGATCTTCTCTTTTCTGGTTTGAGACCCAAGCATTGTTTTTATCATAACATTATCTAGGAAAAATAATTTTGAAATTGAATATTGTCCATTAACTCCCTATATATCTAGGATTATTTAGACCCCCAAACCAAGGGTCGGTTTGCAACCTCCCCTACTGACTTTTATCAGCCAACTAAGCCAAATGATCCCCTATGAGATGGTATGTCAATGGTCTCGATCATTTCTCTCCAACTGATTAAACCTTCTATGACAGGTTTTCTTGAACACCTTATAGACTTTTCAATGTTAAGGGGCTCAACATACTTCCTAGTCATGACATATTGTGGAAATCCGTCTCAAGTGATGATTCCTCCAAGTCCCTTTAGCTTCCAAATAATTTGAAAAGGGATTAGATCTTTGATCCCTGTCTTCCCTCTCTCTTTGGTTTAACGATTTTATTCCACTTGTCAAGGGGTATTTCTTACTCTTGACTTTTTTCAACACACTGGGAGTGATAAGTGAATTTTCTAATTGTGTTTAATGGATTAGATCAGAAAATCAAAATACAACACACTGAAACTTGACTATCGATCTCAAAGGCAAATTACACAAGTTGATACGTAGGGGTATACCATTGTCATATTAAAATTCATGTGCGTCAAATCTCCATACAGCGTTCATATTTCAAATAAAAAAACCTTTGCGTCTTTGTCATCAATTATTAAAACCAAACGTATTCATTGTGCCACTATTAAATTGGTTTTTAAAAGTTAAATGGCTCTCGGACGAGAGTTGGAGAAGTTCTCGGACGAGAGTTGGAAAAACTCTAGGTTGGGGTTTCAACTCCTCGTCGCGGCTTTATGACTCTGCGTCGAGAGTTTTTCGAGAAGTTTTTGACACGACTCTCGTCCGAAACACTTTCCCGAGAGTTTTGTGACCAAAACTCTCGGACGAGAAAATGCATAACTCTCGTCCGAGAGAATTTTAACTCATGTTAAACCCGACCAAACTCTCGTCCGAAATATTTAAAATCTCTTGGATGAGAGTTATTAAAACTCTCGGCCGAGAAATTTAGTTGACTTTTTTCTCGGCCGAGAAATTAAAAATTTCTCCCGAATTCTAACCATCCGCCAAAAACTGTTTCCCAACTTCGCGATTTGACCCCTAACTAGATAATTAGCAACATATTTTTTCAAACCCGACCAAAACATGTTCTTCCTCAATGCTGAAATCAGTTTTTGATAACCAGGATGACCTGCATAAGGTCTTTTATGATACTCATCTAAAATTTCTTATTTTAAAGATGTCACATTTGGAATATACAATCTTTGTTTATAATAAATCAATCCTTTCTCATTTTTAGTATATCCCACAACTTCATTTTTCTACAATTTCTCTTGCAATTTCACATATTGTTGGTCTTGCACCAACACTTCCTGTATCAGTTCTTCTATGTCAAATTTCACACTACTTCCTGCATTGGTCAAAATTTGATGAGCATTCCTACTCAAAGCATCAAAAATCTTATTTTCTTTCCCTTTAATGTGTTTGATTTCCATATCGAACTCACTAAGGAAAGATAACCATCTAACTTGTCTAGAATTTAAATCTAGTTGAGTAAAGAAGTATTTTAGACATGTGATCAGTCATTAGTATGAAATTCTTTCCCAACAGATAATGTCTCCACATCTTCAAAGCATGTATTACAGCAGCTAGTTCTAAGTCGTATACAATATCACTAGGGTCATATTTCTTCAATTTTCTTGACTCATATGCTATGACTGAATTATCTTGCATCATCAATCCTCCTAACCCTTCCACACATGCATTTGTACACAATACAAATTCCTTGTTTGGATTAGCAATTTTCAATATGGGGACAATTTTTAATTTCAGTTTTAATTGTTCAAAACTACTTTGACGCTTTGTTGTCCATTCAAACTTCACTCCTTTCTTCTGTAAAGAAGTAATAGGATAATCTAAGGCTAAAAATCCTTCCACAAACCTACAGTAGTATCCAGCAATACCCATAAAGGATCGTATGGCTAGGACATCAGTGGGTACAGGCCAATACATTATTACTTGTATTTTATCTGGGTCTACTACTAAGCCATCCTTTGAAATCACATGACCCAAATACTGAATTTTATCCTTGTAAAATTCACATTCGCTGAGTTTTGCATATAATTGATGTTCTCTAAGTGTTTGTAGGATTATTATTAGATTTTATTTGTGTTCTTCTTCATTTTTTGAGGACACCAAAATGTCATCAATGAACACTAGGACAAACTTGTCTAGATACTTGTGAAGTACATTATTCATTAAACACATCAATAGAGCAGGTGCATTAGTAAGTCCAAAGGGTAGGACTACAAATTCATAGTGTCCATATCTAGTCCTGAATGTTGTTTTATCAATGTCCTCATCCTTGATTATGAGTTGGTGATATCCTGTTCTTAAATCAATCCTTGAGAAGATAGTGGCTCCTCTCACTTGATCAAACAAGTCATCTATCCTTGGAAGAGGATATATATTCTTAATAGTCACTTTATTCAGTCGTATGTAATCTATGCACATTCTGAATGTGCCATACTTCTTTTTAACAAACATTACTGATGCTCCCCAAGGAGACACATTTGGTCTAATTTACCCTCTGTCTCAAAATTTTGCAATTGTAGTTTCAGCTCTAATAGTTCAGGAGTACTCACTTTATAGGGTGCTCTAGAGATAGGTGTAACTCTTTGTACTAGTTCAATTGAGAAATCAATTTCTCTTTTAGGGGGTAAATGTGGGATTTCTTCTGGAAATACATCCTTGAACTCTCGGATTACTGGTAAATTTTCTACATCCTCTTTTTCAGTTTGTTTTCACAATTCTTACACTTGTGCAACATACACTCGACAACCCTTTCTTGCTATCATTTTTAGTTGTAATGCAGAAATTTGTCTGATTGATATTGGTCTCAGTTTTCCTTTCACTATCACAGCTCTTCCCTCACCATATATACAATTAACTGCTTTATATAAGAAACTAACTATTTCATTCTGCTTCTCTAGCCAGTCCATTCCTACTAAAAATTCATATGATCCCAGAGGAAAAATATTTAGATGAATTTCGGTTTCATAGCCATTGAAATCTACAAAAAAATTTAGAAGTTTATGGGTCACTTTTATTTTTGTTCCTGCAGCTAACTGTAGTAACCATGCTTGCTGAATTTTTTCTGATTTTAACTTGCACTTTTCCACCATTTGTTGACTGACATAACTTAAATTTGATGCTTGATCTATCAAAATAGAAACAAGTTTTTCAACAATCATACCTTCAATTTCTATCATGGTTGATTGGTGTTCAGCCTGGCGATCTTCAAGTGCAACATTGATCCTACAAATGTTTCGAGCAATTTTGTTCACAATAGTTTCCTCTCGTAACATTTCAATGTTCTAAATTATTATGTGAGGACAGTCACGTAACAGGTGAGGTTCTCCACATCCCCGACACTTTAGTGGTTATTTAATTTTTACAACACTTTCCTTTTTTATGTTTGCATCCATCTGCTTAGACCCAGTCTGTGACTGTACTGATTGGTTTTCTCTAGTTTTATTAAATTTCTTCCTTTGATGGTTTTTCCCAAAAATTTTCAAATAGGTTGGTTTTACTCTTTCTACATTTGAGTCACCCTTCCCCTTCTCTTTGTTTTGCCAACTTTTCATCTGATCATTTCTACCTTTGAACTACTGATAACACAATATTTCCTTACAAACAACTTCATCCATTGTCTTTGGATTGTCAAATTCGATTCTCTCTTTATAGATTATAGGTAGGAAGTCTATAAATTGTTGTACCTACACCTTTTCCTCTCTTATATAAGGCACATAGCGAAGCAAGTTAGTGACTTAGGTAACAAACTCAGCAATTGTGATTTTTCCCAATCTCAGCTCATGAAATTCTTTGGCTTTATCATCATAATATCTATCATTTAGGTACCTATACTTAAATTTGGTTTAAAATTCTTCCAAGGTAACAGTTTTTTCATCCATCAAATGTGCAATTTTTGTTTCTTCCCACCAAAGGGTAGCTTTACCCTATAGTTGGTAAATTTCCAATATGGATTTTAGGTTACTTCTGTATTCATATACTTGGAAGTATTTAACCATGTTCAGAAGCCAAGATTCTGCATCCTCCTCCTTTTCACCATCAAAAGTGGGAGGTTTGATTTTCTGACATTCTCCTTGCAACTCCTTTTTATTTTTGCAATGCTATCCATATGCTTCCCCACCCTCAGGTCCTTCTTATTTGGTTTCATATTCTTTCCTCTTTTTTCCATGGTCTTCACTTTTGTGACTAGACCTTGAGGTTAACACTTTCATCAAACTTTCTTGCTCTTCATTGGATTGCAACAATCATTCATTGCTTGTTCTCAGCTGAACCATTTCTCGTTGCATATCTCTTATCATGTCCAGGAATTGAGAATTTTGTTAGGGTGGATTTCCCTCGCCCCCCAAATCCGCGTACATCCATCCTCTGTCACTCATAATAGCAGTTGCACTTTTTCTGCACTTAAATCAATGTACACAGAAATAAATTAGTGCATCATATTTTGTAAAGAAAATAAATAAATAATTTACAGCAGTATCATTTTGGTTTTTATTTTCTATGTGGGAACACATTGGCCCAGTGTTTTTAACATGGGCTCCAATACCATTTGTAACAACTCTACTTACCCAAAAAAAAATTATAATCTTATATTTCTTTTGTCATCATTGAATTTATTTAATTTTGACACTTTACTACCTCTTACAGCATTTCATTAAAGGTTTTAATTTCTATCGTTAGCATATTTATTATGACATAATTGTTTTCAGAACTATGCTTATAATGACATTCACACCACAACATCATATTCCCATATTTCCTCCTTTAATGTATTACTACTTTGCTTGGTCTTCATGGTATTCATACATTCCTGTCAATGAACATTAAGTCCTTTATAATAGTTTCTTTTGCTATTGTCTTATTAATTTTATATACCTTCCCACAACTCTATACTTTTTAAAATTATGATTAACTTTATAGCTTTAATAAGTATTAAAGTTAAAGGTATCTATTAGGAAATAATCACCTACATCCTAATTTCATACGTGTTACCTTAGGGTATCACTTCACATTATAATAAGGGAACTTTCCTCTTATACAAGACTTATATTTCCCCTCTTGAGCCTTAGATAACATTTTAATATGTATAATTATACAAGCATGAATTTCTTATACCTATATATGAAAATTACCCTTTTAGTGTTTTGTTGCTATTGCATTGTCAATGAATTTAGTTTCATCCACCATGGAATTATCACTATTATGTAATTCAAAATAGTTACAAAGCACATCAACATTAACCTTACCTATCTGATCATACAGACCTTAGGTTATCGGAATGATGTATGATAAGTATTTTAAGGTTATAAAATATGTGTTTTAATGTCATATGTTTCCTTGTGTATATTCGACCATACCTCTATGGATTTGATCGGATCTATAATAATTTCTTTTTGATAGATCTACCTGCAACTCTTTAACGTTTCCTTAGTTCAATGTTATTATGAATTAATTGACTGTAATGCATCTTAACTTGGTCACATGGCCTTATTAATTTCATTTCCAGGTGGAGCTCGGATGTCTCATCATTCGATGGTTGATATCAGCTTGTACTCTTACCTCCATCAATTTGGATTAGGGTTTATTGTATTCGTTTCACTTTGCTTCATTTGTCATTTTCCATTTTTCCCACTCGAGGTTTTTGGCCTCTGGTTCTATAATGTAAGGTTCCAACGTTAATGTATTCCCTCTACCATTTTTTCCTCGCCGTCTCTACTACAACAACAGGTAAGCTTATTACCCTCTTTATGTTGCTAAGCCTTTTTACTAAGACACACATCTATTTACAGAGTTCGTTTTTCATTTGAGAATATCTGAGTTACTTCAGTATTTCATGCATATACTTACTTTTCATTTGGTGTTCATTTTTAGGGACATCTGAGTTCCTTTCTGCCTTTACATTGAAGGATACGAGAGTTTTAACATGCAATGCTCACAGCAAATCCACAAGGTAATATTGGTTCATCATACCCAAGTAAGTCATATTTTCCTCTGACAGTGGATACGTCTCCCTATATGCATTATAAGATTCATTTTTGTTCTTGAATATGGTAGAATTCTGGCTATGGTAAAGCTCATCTCTCATTGTTTAATGGAGATTAGTATTTGAGACTATTCAACGATTGCACTATGCAAAAAGTTTGGACCGAAAATTCATAATCTTCTACTGAGTTATGAGCTTATCTTGCGGTTTCTTCATTTTATTATTCATTTTCTTTTCCAAAAATATCGATTTTGTTTTTGACCCTCTTTCTTGAATTTACCATAAAAATCAAATTTTTTGTATTATTCAATAGAAAATTCTTAAATGTTTCCTGTATACTTAGAATTTAAGAGTTTAAATTCGGAGTTACTTCATAGAATTCACTATTGTTACGGCCACTGTGTGATATTATGTTGAATGTGTGGCCTCTGTATTCTCCTATTTTTCCACATTTACATAACTATTCATCTCTGGCATACGTTCATTGAACTCTGAAATTTTTTTACATTTACGCAGAGATATTTGAGCTTCTTAAACTTTCGTGACATTTTTAATCTTTTTTCCACAATTCAATTAACCTTCATTTGTCCTTAATGATTTTGGTTAATTCATTTTCTAATTCCTTCATGTTTCTAATATATTTATCATCTTGTTATATCACATAATTGGATTTAATGGAATGATTTTTGTCTTCTTTAGTTTACAAAAGTCGACTTATATATATTCCCATATATGGAATATATATTTTAATTTAGTTTCTCTATATGTATTCCGTTCAATCCTTACTTACATTTTTGTTGTTATATATATTCTATCTATCTTATTAAATTGTGTAAACCTTCAGAATACTAATAAATAAAAGATATGGGAATAATTTTGTTATGAAAGTAATGATTATTTTCTAGATTTCCCACACTGACAAAATGTTTTATTACACAGGAACTCCTCTTTTTCCCGCTTCTGTACTACTCATGGATTCACATCAAATACCTAGTATAACATAATTTAGGTAATTTATTTTCTATACTTATAATACTATTCCACAATTTTAATATCTTTCTCACTTTTTCCCCATGAACATAGATGTTTGATTTTCTTGTTTATACACAGAAAATACTTCACTGCCTCAACCTTGATTTCCAAGGTAATCTCATATTTTTAATGATATAGACAGTTTTCTATACTCTGTATATTTATTTTAATTTTTCTATTAGATATAAATCTAACCACTATTTATGTGGATTTTTTATACAGGTATTGCACCTATTGTAATTTACAACACCACTAATTTTTACTTCTTTCTCAAAAGAATTGACAATTAATTTGGTTTCTTCTATTTACAGGTTGGTCATTATTATTCACAAAATCCAGCCAGCAGAATTCAATGATATTTATTAATGTAGACAATATGTAATTTATATAAAAAAAACAAGGGAATTTCAGTCTATATAATTGTGACAGTGATATCTGACATTTTATTATGAATATAAATACATATTTCTATTTTTATTTATTTGATGAATTTCCATCCCTGTAATAATTTTATTCATGTTTTCCAAGTTTTTTTATATTATTTCAACTACATGTATAAGTTAGGCTTAATTTCTATTTGATGTTGTGTTTAAAATTATACTATCCACATGGTACTTCAATATGTAAAATAATATTGTATTTCTTCTTTAACCATAATAAGTGGTTATACATTGGTTTTATGTTTTATGTACACGATGATTTTTTATACATAGTTTGTACAAAATATTATCTTCTTGATTTAATAATAATTCCCACTGTATATATCTATGTTTATTCATTTTTTACAAAAATAACTAATTATGTGGCATCTTTCTATTAACATCTTTAGAATATTCTCCACTCCTAATGATTTATTTTATGCTTGTAATATATTAATTTGTACAAACCTAACAACAGATTTAGACCCTCATAATTGGCTTTAGACATTCTGCGTGTTGAATAACTAATTTAGATATTTTATGTAACTATACAGAACTACAACTATACCTGATATAGTTTTTCTTTCGTTAAATACATCAGACACTTCATTCTTAATAATAAAATAATTTTATTACACAGGTAGTTAACTCAGAAGATATAATTTTCCACTTATATTCCTAATTTAAACATATCTACTCTTATCCAATAATCATCATCATAATAATATAATAACAAGACATAATTTAATAACTGTGCATACCAATTCTGGTAAAGACTATTTTCCACCCAACCTCGAACTTTCATCCAAAGCTCCCCCAGGAAGAGACCAAATCCTCCAAGGTGTATACAACCTCTTTTCTTCCGAGGAATGGATTATTTAAGCCTGCTTTCCCTTCATCATGTTTCCATAACTGTATCCAGTTAAATCAGGATGATGTTTTCCTTTAGCCTAAGCTTTACTTTTGTGTTTTCCACAAAAGTTATTTAAAACTAGGTTTTTCCTCTTTCTAGTTTTATTTCACCTCTTCTCAGTAACTTTCCACTTTACTGAGGTATCCTTTATATTTTTATCTCCAATCTAATATATTTATTTTATTTTATTTTCTCCAAGGATTTTTGGAGATTTTGGGAAATTCTTTGGATTTAATTCCATCCTCATGGACTTGAAATCTTGCTCTCTAATTTACTCTAGTCTTTGCACAATAATTAAAATTTCACATTTATTGATTTAAAAAAAAATATGTCCACACATATAGTTTTCCTTTAGGCCCACTTAACCTTTAGGATTTTCAACTGTATAAATAAAAGCAGTAAAATAGGGATATTACAACATCCAAGTAGTACCCATTATGCATACTTCTGAGAAGACCCACATTGATAACAATTTAAGATATATTAAAAAGTGTGTTGACCACATTTTTTTAATGTATCTTGAATTTTTATTAATTCAGGTATTCTTAGAAGTATGCATAATGGGTACTCATTAGATGTGGAATTTAATGTTGCATCCAATGAGTGTCTGCACTTGAAATTTGAATAAACATATAAGGAGATAAGCAAAAAATACAACTAAAAAAACAGTTTTTTTTCCCTCCAAAATATTTAGATGTACCTGTTTTTAAATTTAAAGGATATTGATTAGTTTATATATTATGTACATAAAAAATTCATGGACACTTTTAGGTTTAAATTTTCTATATTGTGAAACTTTCACACTAGTCTCATAAGTAAAATCATTTTAATTATAAAATATGTGGTTTCCAAGTATCCCATGGTCAAACCCGTGGAAGTGGGATTTTCTATATTTGTTTTGGATTCAAATAAAAAATTTGAACCATATTGTTACTCCAAATAAACCTTCAACATATCAACGGGTGCATATAACACAAATAATATTAAACATAACTCAAAGTGACCCAATTATACCTAAGCCCTATCGCACGGTGGTAAAAATAGTTAGGTGTGATGTCACGTGGTCAAACCTGTGGCCTCCACTTATGTGTTAATAATACAAACGTTGAAGACAAAGGATGGGCTCGACAATGTTTACAAGGGATTTTTCATTTTTTTGTTGGCAGTGGAGTAACTTAGTCGGTAGGAGGTCGAAGGTTCAACCCCCACTAATTACATTTTAAATTGTCATGCCTAACCATAACACTTCAAATATGATTACACCGTTCCACTATTATAAATGAAATTATGGCTCGTAGTAAATTCGTTGAACTGGTTGGCCATATGTCAAGGTTCAATCCCATCTGACCAAGTTATCTACAGTTTTGCGTAGAATTTTCTTGGAAAATCTAGGTCTGCCATGTGGTGGCCTTTGATTTTCCACTCGTATACACTAAGTTTCCATGTACTCTACACATTCACCTACTCGTCTAGTGCCACATGCAACATCATCCTACCAATTTAGTTCCACCTTAGTATGCCATGTCATCATAATGCCACATGTCCACTTCTCATCCTACCATGTCATCATATTTCCAACCCTGTGTTAGTACTTTTTCCTCCCATGTGTTAGTAATTTGGCTTTCTATTAGCCTCTCTCACAAAAACAATAATAAATCCAAACATAAATTAATTAATTAAATATTCCAAGTTAGGAATATGTGCCTAACTCTTGGGTTGTTCCTCAAATATTGGAGTTTGTTTAGTAACTCCTATCTTGGTGGGTTTTTGGTGAGAAATTATCTCAACCAAAGGAGTCTAAGATAGCACGGACTATCTTAAGACATTGTCTCTCATATATTTAAATTGTAACACTAAAATTATTTTAATAAGTGAGCATGATGAGAATGCCATGAGGCTGAAGTCTCTTTTCCGCCATTTTTTTGCCTGGTTTTGTTTCTGTGTTTTTCTGTAATGTTTCTGAGTTAATTCATTTTCTACATGTGGTATCAGAGCTACTTTGGTTCTTAGGGCGTGGGTGATTCCATGGTAGTTTTCCATGCTTCATGGCATGTTGTTGAGGTGGAGCAGAAGAGCTTGTATGCTTAGTTTTTAAGCAGCGCACTCTCGGTCATCATTGAATCAGTGCGCTCTCGATCATCTTACTTCAAGAAACAATCCAAGTAAGTGCGTTTTCTCACTGTTATTTTCGAAAAGGAATGCTTGCAAATCTCAACGTGTTTTCATAATCGTAAGCACTGAATTCTTCTAACTTATGTGCTACAAAGTTTTACCAAGCCCAATTTGGTCTTCAGCCGAGTTGAATTGAGAGGTAGTTCAGCTATCTGATTGAGGGAAAATATTGGTTTATTAATTCAAACCTGGAGGATGTAAGAGAAGTATTAATGGATGGAATATCTTTAATGTTCGGAAATCGAGATTGATATATGTTAAGTCCCTATATTACTAGTATAGTCCCTTATTGTTGTTAGTTTAACCCCATTATTGTTATTATTGTACCCTTGTAACCCCCATTTTATTATTATTGTGCCCTTAAATTATTATTGTTAGGTCGGCTAGGATTACATTGTGGCCCACTAGGATTACATTATGGCCCCATGGACTCCTATATATATAAAGGAGGTTTTGTAAATTGTATCATCCAAGAATTGTTCATTTATGTAATGTACTGGAGGTTTCCCCCTAGAAGTGGTTCATTTCTAAGGCGTTCATATCTCTTTTCTTCTATTTTTGGAGCTGGTTACACAACATTTGGTATCATAGATTTGGATTCTAGGGTTTTGCTGCTCCAAACAGGTCATTGTGGAATTTTCACTATAACTTTTGTTCTACGAAGTTTCAGAAGCTGAAATTTTTAGGGTACGAATCCGACATCTTGAGGAAGATTTCCTAAATATTTCAGAGTGTGGTTCGCAATATTTTTGGAGATATCATCTGTGGAAGTTAGGTCTTTTTTCAGGCTCCTAAACAGGTCATCGTGGCATTTGCGCTATAAATTTTTTTATACGAAGGTTAAGAATCTGAAATTCATATGGTGTGAAGCTAAAATCCTGAGGAAAGTAGTCAAAAAATTTCAGAGCTTGGTTCACAACATTTTTGGAGATATGATCTGTGGAAGGTAGTGCTTTTTCAGGCTCCTGAATTTCATCTCAAAGAGGTGATTGTGGGAAAAGTTCAATAACTCTCTCTCTAGGGATCGTATTGGAGTGCCATAAAAAGTGGTCGCAATTAAACAGGCTGTAGTTTCTTGGCTATAAATTTCAGAGACAAAGGATGAAACAGTGACACGTGGCAAGTCGTACAAGTTCGCTCTACTGAACCAGTCCAGAATTAGGTCATTGTGGGAGATGGGACACAACTTTGTCTTGGAGAATCCAAATCAGGTTAGATCTATGGCATTTGAAAGAAGCTTCAAAGGGCTACTACAGGGCTGAATTTCAGATATCGAATATTTTCAATTACAGAGATAATTCAATTTCAATATCGAGCTCCTCAATGCAAGTAAAAGGTGTGTATTTTTTTCTGAATTGCATAAGTCTTGTTTGAAGAATCAAGTTGAATTGATTCCAAGGGCATCTTGTAGAATACATATCAATATTGGATTCTAAAATGGCCCCTAAAAATAATTCAACACCCATTAAGCCTTCAGAAGGCTCTACTATGACTCATGAAGATGAAGAATTGCAACATGATCTATCAAAATTACAAGAGCAAATGCAACAGTTTTCACTCTCGCAAAGAGCAACAAAAAATGAAATGGAAGTTTTGAAGAAAGGCGTGGAAGTGAAGATGGACGGTTTGAAGAAAGGCATGGAAGCTAATATGGATGGCGTGGAAGCTAAGATGGATGGCATGGAAACTAAGATGGATGGCATGGAAGTGGGCATGGAAGCTAAGATGGATGACATTAAAGACAACATGGAAAACATGAAGAATGATCTAAAAGCATACATGGAAGGCTTGATGACAAGCTTAAAACAAGAAATGATTCATAATGGCAGAAATATAGTAGAAAAACCTCATGATGAGAGAAAAATAAATGTTAATCGTGATTTCATAAACTCTAATGGCGGGAAGAACCACCATATTCCAAAAATGGATATGAGGAAGTTTGATGGAAAGGATCCTGTAACATGGATACTACAGATGGAGCAATATTTTGATCTCCATAATGTGCAAAACACACAAAAGGTACGCATTGCAACTTTACATTTAGAACAAAATACATTTGTATGGTATCGACGGCTTTGCTCCCGTAAAAAAATTGTCACTTGGTCAATTTTTACGGAGGAAATGATAGCACATTATGAGGATACAAAGAGCAACACCTTCTTAGCCAATTGATAAATCTCAAACAAAAGGGTTTAGTGGGGCAGCACATTGAGGACTTCCAAAAATTGAATATAAGGGTAACTGATATTCCAGAGGAACACAGGATTGATCTCTTCATAGGCACTTTAAAGGATAACATCCAACATGAAGTTCACGTTTTGGAACCTGATTCATTGGAGAAGGCATTCAGGTTGGCAAGAAAAGTTGAATATAAAATTATGGTGACAAGGAAGCCTACCACTCAATTCTATAAAGAAGGAAGTGTTGCTACGCCTAGATTTCCACAACCTACAAGGTTGACACCACAACAATTGGAAGAAAAAAGAGTAAAAGGGCTTTGCTACAGTTGTGATAGAAAATACACTAAAGGTCATAAGTGTGCTGAGAAGAAATTATTTTACATAGATTGTGAAGAAGAAGAAGAAAATGAAGAAGAAGAGGATATACACCAGGAACCAGCCCTAGAACAGGAAGAAATGAATCCGACCATATCGTGTAATGCACTGGCAGGAATTACCACTCCTCAAACTCTCAAGATAGAAGGACATATCAAGAAGAAAAGGGTAATAGTGTTGACTGATTCAGGTGGCACCCATAATTTTATTCATTGTAAGGTAGCCAAGGAATTAAATTGTTTCCTATACCCAGCACCAGGATGTCAAGTGATGGTTGCAAATGGAGGAACTATAAATTGCTCTGGAAAATGCCATAATATCAAGCTAACCATGGGGCAATATGTATTGATTAGTCCAATGCTTTCCATTCCTATGGGAGGTGCTGATGTTGTATTAGGAGTACAATGGTTACAATCTTTGGGGACGGTAGCTTTTAACTTTCAAGAACTTTTCTTGAAATGTTTTTCAGAAGGAAAGGAAGTTGCATTACGGGGTATTGCGAGGAAGCTAGGAAGGATAATAAGATCTAATGTCATGACAAAGCTTCTAAAGAAAGAACAACGAGGCGTAATTGCACAGTTATGCTCACTAGAAGTTCCAACATCAAAATCATATATTTCTACAGATCTCCAACAAGTCTTGGACAATCATTCCAAGGTGTTTGAAACTCCCAAAGGACTCCCACCTATTCGTGATCATGATCATGCTATTCATTTGATTCCAGGAAGTGTTCCTCCAAACATTAGGCCTTATATATATCCTTACTTCCAAAAGAGTGAAATTGAACGTATGATTGCAGAAATGTTAGAGGTGGGTATAATTCAACCTAGTCAAAGTTCTTTCTCTGCTCCCGTAGCATTGGTACACAAGAAGGATGGATCATGGCGAATGTGTCCAGATTATAGGGAGCTCAATAAGCTCACCATTAAAGACAAATTTCCCATTCCCGTGATTGATGAATTATTGGATGAATTACATGGAGCAATTTATTTTACCAAGTTGGATCTTCGTTCAGGATATCATCAAATTAGAATGAAGACTCAAGATATTCCAAAAACAACATTTCAAACTCATGAGGGTCATTATGAATTTTTGGTCATGCCTTTTGGCCTTACCAATGCACCTTCTACATTTCAAGGGTTGTTGAATTCCATTTTCAAACCCTTCCTTAGAAAATTTGTGCTAGTATTTTTTGATGATATACTAATCTATAGCAGGTCATGGAAGGATCATGTTGAACATGTTGACAGGGTGCTCAAACTATTGCAGGAGAAACAATTATATGCAAAAACATCCAAATGTTTCTTTGGAGTACAAGAGGTGGAATATCTGGGTCATATTGTATCTCACGAGGGTGTTAAGGTAGACCCTAACAAAATTAAAGCCATTAAGGAATGGAAAGTCCCCACAACCATAAAGCAGTTGCAAGGATTTCTCGGGTTAACAGGGTATTATCGCAAGTTTGTTAAGAATTATGGGAGAATAGCAGCACCTCTAACAACATTATTGAAGAAAGATGAATTTTCATGGAATCCTGAAGCAACTAAGGCCTTTGAACATCTTAAAGAGGCAATGTGTCGAGCACCAGTCTTAGCTACGCCAGACTTCACAAAAACCTTTATTGTGGAATGCGATGCCTCAGGAAATGGAATTGGTGTTGTTTTAATGTAGGAAGGAAGACCCATTGCTTTTGAAAGTCGTCCAATCAAAGGAAAGTATTTACAGAAACCTATTTATGAGAAGGAAATGTTAGCAATACTACATCCACTAAAGAAATGGCGAACTTACCTAATGGGAAGACACTTCAAGGTAAAAATTGATCATGATAGTCTTAAACACTTTTTGGAACAAAGACTATCATCAGAAGAGTAGAAAAAATGGATCACAAAGATGTTGGGTTATGACTTTGAAATAATCTACAAAAAAGGAAAGCTTAATGTTGTTGCAGATGCACTCTCAAGAAAGAATGAAGAGGTGGAAGCATTGCTTTGTGCCATTTCTATTATCGAACTAGATTGGATAACCGAAACAAGAGATGAATGGAAGAAGGACAAAGATGTATGGACACTCATTCAAAAGTTGCAGCAAGATCCTAGTACATCTGATACATTTAGTTGGAAAAATGATTCCTTATGGTACAAAGATCGCTTATATCTTTGTAAGAATTCCCACCTAAAACAAAATATTCTTCTGGAATTGCACACTTCTCCTTTAGGAGGACACTCAGGATTTTTAAAAACTTACCACAGGGTGAAGAAAGAATTTTTTTGGGATGGCCTTAAATCTGATATTCAAAATTTTGTGGCGGAATGTTTGGTTTGCCAGCAGAACAAAGTGGAAACAATTAAGACCCCGGGACTTCTACAACCTTTATCCATTCCAAGTCAACGTTGGGAGGAGATTTCAATGGATTTTATCACAGGTTTACCTAAGTCCCAAGGAAAGAGTGTCATCATGGTGGTAGTTGATAGACTTACCAAGTATGCACACTTTTGTGCATTATCTCATCCATTTAAAGAAAGTACAGTTGCTACTACATTTATGGACAGAATTCAAAAGCTACATGTAAGCCCAAGGGTTATTGTGAGCGACAGAGATCCCATTTTTATTGGAATTTTTTGGACGGAGTTATTTTCTTGTTTGAGTACTCAATTAGCTCATAGCTCATCTTATCATCCTCAATCTTATGGTCAAACTGAGATAGTAAATAAATTTTTGGAAGGATATCTTCATTTTTTTGTATCTGATAAACAAACACAATGGGTCAAGTGGTAACCTCTTGCTGAATGGTGGTATAACACTTCCTTCCATACTGCAGCAAAAATGACCCCATTTATGGAACTTTATGGATATCATCCACCATCCATCACATCATCTTTAAGGGAAAATTCGAAGGTTCAAGCAATGGAAGATCACATCAAGCATCAACAAGAAGTTCTCCAACTCTTAAAGGATAACCTAAATTTGGCACAAAATCGAATGAAACAACAGGCAGATCAACATCGCAGCAAGAGAAGCTTTGATGTAGGAGATTGTGTATTTTTACGGCTACAACCATACAAACAAATGTCCCTCAAGCAAGCAAAGAAGGATAATAAATTATCGCCAAAGTACTATGGTCCTTACAAGGTGTTGCAAAAGATTGGTACTATGGCATACAAATTGGAGCTTCCTGCTTCTTCGCGATTACATCCAATTTTCCATGTTTCATGCTTAAAGAAGGTTATCGGTGAAAATCTTCTAGTTCAAACAATATTACCAGAACTTGATGAGGAAGGAAAAATCATATTGGAACCTGAAGCGGTCATGGAAACAAGAACTCGACAACTACGGAATCGATCAATTTCAGAGTATCTCATCAAGTGGAAGAACTTACCCACTGAAGATTCTACATGGGAGGATGAGAATTTTATACAGAAGCACCCAGAGCTACTCAAGCATTGAGGACAACACTTTTTTGAAGGAGAGGGGCATGTTAGGTCCCTATATTACTAGTATAGTACCTTATTGTTGTTAGTGTAACCCCTTTATTGTTATTATTTTACCCTTGTAACCCCCATTTTGTTATTATTGTGCCCTTAAATTATTATTTTTAGGTCGGCTAGGATTACATTGTGGCCCACTAGGATTACATTATGGCCCCATGGACTCCTATATATAGAAAGGAGGTTTTGTAAATTGGATCATCCAAGAATTGTTCATTTATGTAATGTATTGGGGGTTTCCCCCTCTAAGTGGATCATTTATAATGCGTTCATATCTCTTTTCTTCTATTTTTGGAGCTGGTTACACAACAATATCTCTGAGAGTACGGAATTAGAAAACAAGTGCCAATTTTTTGTTAACTATGGGCCTCGAAATTGCTTCAGAAACTTAAAATCTGAAATATCAGTTTCAATCAAGAGGATCTATTCTGTGGAGTAGGAAAGTGGACGTGGAGAAGAATACTGGAGGCTCTCGCTGCTAAGAAATTGTTATGCAACAAGACTGGTAAAGTTTAACCTTTTCTTTGCCATCGTTGGATTCGCATTGGCTCTATGGCTCCAAATTATTTAAAAATCATCGCAGTGCACGCATCTTTTCATCAGATTCATCAGAAAATAATGATATAAATTTAATGTTGCCCAATTGATCTATTCAGCTTCAGAATCATAGTTTCTACTCCAAGAGGATCCCAACGAGATAAATTTATATTGCAGTGGTTGAATATTCTCTCAGGAATGTTGTATCACCGGCAGCCGAATACCTACGCATCATGATCAACAGAGTTTGATGGGTTACCATGCCCCTACCCTTCATTTCTCTGATCAATCCCCATTCAAGATTAAACTGTTTTAGCTTGCCCAAGATTGCAATCATTGTATGTTACACTCTTAAATTATGCTTGTAGCCTCGTTGTGAGCCAGCCCACAAAAATGTATATGCAGATTTCCAAAGAGTGACAGAGTTCCCGCTACTGAAATCCATGTCTCACTTTATGTTCTTTCATTATCTGGACAATGAGTGATTTCATTTAGATAAAGACATCCATGGGAAATTTTATGATATGAAAGAGTTGTTTAAAATGGGGAGAGATGTTGAATCGAGATTGACAAATTGTTGGCACAACTCCTGCATTAAAAATTGATTCTGTAAGCCCTGCAAGTATAGGACCAGTCATACATGTTGCTCTAACTTGCTTCATCTTTATTCTTTCAAGAAAAAACTTCGTCAATGCATCTAGACAAGCTTTAAATTCTGATCACAGTTTCTCCATATAAATCTAATCAAGACGCTGGAGATCTTTCTCATTGTTTAAACGGATGTACTAGACTGAAGTAGTCTCATTCGTGAATCTCATTTTCCACTACAACATCCTTTCCAGTGCCAACAATCGACTTCAGAGCCAATTCCAAATACTCACGTGGGGTTATCATATGCCCATATTCTCCCAGGTTCAAATAAATGTAGCGCAAAAGTCACACAAAGCAAGGAGAAGTGGAAGACGTGTAGAACCTATTTGCAACATGGAAGACGTACGTAGAAGTAACCTGAGTGGTGATGGCATATGGTCCAATTCAAAGGTAAAACAATTAAGTGAATAAATTCATAACTCCTTTTTTCAATGCATGAAGTTTCAAGTTGTGAAGTATAAAGTTAAGGTGGATTGGAGTCATTTTTTAATGCAAAGTGGAGAAAACACTTTGAGCAAGCATAAATTAAAGTTAAATGGTGAAAATTACTTTTATAAATTTGCAAATGAATGTGAGTTCACTTTTTATAAAGTGATATCATAAAGGGGTTTGATTTATTTTTACATTCATATTTGAAAAGGAAACTCACTTTTTCATAAAGTGATTTTATAAAATCCAAAAGAAATTTTTTTTGGAAAGTTTAAAAGAGGGATAAGGTGGATTAAATTTTTTTAATGAGTGATTTTTGGAGAGATAAGGTGTGTTTCCATTTGTATTTGGAGAGATAACGTGATTTTGGAGGGATAAGTGTTTTGTATTTAGATTGATATGTGGAATTTTTTAGAGCAATACCTTATTGTAATTCAAAGTATTGTTTTACTATGAGAAAGATTGAGTCGGTGAATATCCAGAGTTTGAAGACGAATTGCTTCCAAGGGTTGTGAGCTTGTCATTTTCATTACTTGAAGGTGGAGATTTCTTATGTACTCAATACTTAATAAAAATATCATTTTTTGGTGATTGTGTCCTAGATCCGCCCGAAATTGAATAAGGGGATCTTAGGTAACCATGTGTGTTTGTTGATGGCGCATATTTTTTCCTAGCTTCATGTTTTTGCTTTTTTATTTGTGTCTAGTTGTGACACATAAATGATTTCATTTAATATCGCATACATAAAGTTCAATATCAGCAAGCACAACACATGTAACGAAATAGTTGCAAGGCAGGAAAATTAAACTCAACACATGCATTTGCGCCACTCCAACAAACAATCAAAGTTGTCAACATCAGCATTTTACATCAACAAGAAAATTCACTCAATACAATCAAGTTCATGAATCTGAAAAATCCAGTGTTCCAAAGTAAAGTCTTCATCAACGTTCTTGCAAATCCATTTAAATAACTTGTAATCAAATTGATTGATTTAAGTGAATCATTAAAAATTCATTGTTAATGATTTTTTAAGAGGACAAGTGAATTCATTTTTTTAAGTAAATCATTAAAACCATTGTAAGTTTTCTTTGGTGCAATTTTGACAGTGTTCGACACCCTTCCTTTACGCAAAATCAAGTGAGTGCCTGAGTTTTTAAAGAAAATAAGCAACAAGTTTACATTTCCTGCAAGCGAGCATGAGTATTCATTCAAGCAATTTGAATCAATTCAGTACAAAGATCAAACCATCAAGCGAGCCAGCGTGAATTTCATTGCAGCAACCATCAAAGCAATGAAACAAGTTAAAATTATCAAGCAAGTTGATATTGACATCAAGCGAGCGTGGCTATTCATTCAAGTGAGCGTGAAGTCATCAAGTAATTCAAGTGAGCATTCAAGCAAACACGATCATCATCAAGCGAGCGTGCATTCCAGAGTTTAAGCAAGAAAGTTCTACAACTCTAGCAAGTGCAATCATCAACAAATAAAGCGAGCGTGCCATTGAAGCCACATTCAAGCGAAACTGTCATTCAAGTGAAACAGTTCAAAGTACAACATCTAAAACAACAGAGCCTCATTTCAAGTGAGCAAGTTCAGATGGCGCAACATATTTAGTTGTTAAACATTCTTCACAGTTTGATCATCTCAAGTGATGAAGACATGGTGCAAGTCAACAAAGAAACTCTTGCTGATCTTTCATGACATCTACAACAAACAAAAGAAACCATTGAGTTTCTTCAACTAGAGTCGCAACTTCAAAGGATTGAATTGCAAGAAAAGCGTGATACTTTCAAGTTTTTGAACCATCCAGATGATAAGTTATTCATTCAAATAACTTCAAGTGTCGAAGTTGTTACAGTTCCAATTTCTTCCAAGCTCATCATCAAGCCATGGGAAGAAATTCAAAATAACAGGAATTTATGCAGCTTAGGATTTGTCAACAATGACACCAACTTACATATCCCAGATTATTCCAAGCCAATTAAGTTCGTCAATGGAAGATTTCTTGCACAAATCACCTCAGCAAGTTCTAAGAAAGTTGTAGACAACCAACCATGCATGCAACACAAAGTTGCAAAAAAACAGAATTGCACGCATCCTGATATTGAAGTCCAACCGAAATGTTCTCATTGTCAAAGAACCGGTCATATGGAAGATCAGTGTTTTTATCTCCATCCTTTTCGCCATTGTGACAAGCCAAATCATTCCTTAGAGAAATGTCACAAACAACAACAAACAGCCAGATTGAAAATACATTATGAATGGATCGATCCTTGGAAATGGTCATCCACAGTCAAAATATTGGCTTAGTTCTACAACCGAATACAATCACACATAGTGAAGCCAATAGAGAAAAGATGATAGTACTCTCATGCATTTGAACGGGGAAGTACATCAGTGTAAAACTCCTAAACCTGAAGGGGGAGAGTTCAGGAAACTTTCCAGAGAAGTGTCTCTCCTTTCAGCTGACAAAGGGGGGGAAATGTCAATGAGATTGACAATGGTTGTTAGACTGAAAGTCTCGAAAAAAATAGCAAAAGCAATGAGTGGGCATCATCAACAAATTTTGCAGTGGGCAGTCGACAGCAAAGAAGCAGTGAACAGTTTTTTAGCATAGCAAAAGCAACAGTGAGTTTTTTTTGACATCATCAGCTAGTGGGCTTTGAAAAAATTTTGTCAGTGGAAAAAGGATGTTGCTTTCATGCAAAGGATAGATGGATCCTTTTGAAACTTGGCACTTGATGGAGTTTTCAAGCGAAATTCAGAGATGAATCAGACATACAGCTGACTCATGGTCTCTTCAGATTGCAGTTTTTTAGCATCCATCTTTGGCAGTTTTTCAGGCAATGTTTTTGAGGATCAACATGAGAACTTGGAAGATGGTTCCTCATTCTTATTTTGGATTTATCATTGAAGGGGGGAATTTTAGCCTCTCTCACAAAAACAATAATAAATCCAAACATAAATTAATTAATTAATTATTCTAAGTTAGGAATATGTGCCTAACTCTTGGGTTGTTCCTCAAATATTGGAGTTTGTTTAGTAACTCCTATCTTGGTTGGTTTTTGGTGAGAAATTATCTCAACCAAAGGAGTCTAAGATAGCACGGACTATATTAAGACATTGTCTCTCATCTATTTAAATTGTAACACTAAAATTCTTTTAATAAGTGAGAATGATGAGAATGCCATGAGGCTAAAGCCTCTTTTCTGCCATTTTTTTTGTCCGATTTTGTATCTGTGTTTTTATGTAATGTTTTCCATGTCACATGATGGTTTTTCCATGTCAAATCTATATTTTCTACCACATGTCATCTCAAGGTGTTGCGACATCATTATATGGACTTCCATGTAAGCATTCGTAAAATGAAACATGTCACGTCCTAGTGATACCATGTGGTAGTGTTGTCTAATGTTTTATTATTTCACAAAAACTTCAGTACTTAATATATATCACATATAAATTCCATTTTTACTCATTCAAGTTGCATTAGAAAGGTATCATTGAGCTCTTTGGCATGACACTATTTCATTAGGTTTTGAGCACTTTGAATTGTATGCATTTGTGGATCCTTTTAGATCAAAAGTGACTCAATATTAAGCTACATATGGGAAATTATTTATTGGATAGTCTCATGGTTGCAATCTAAGTGGGTGGTGTTAATGTTGTATTAGAGTTATAATGATTAAAATCATTAGGAATATTTTCATTTACTTTTTTGTGTATCTTCGCATATTTTCCTTAAAAGGAAAGGAAATTGAGCTTAAAGGTATCCAAGGGAAACTCTTTAAAGTTATTAGATTTAATACAATGATAAAATTACTTATAAAGGGACACCATGGTGTAGTTACACAATTTTTCTCATTGGATATTCAAACATGTACATCCGCTACTGCAATGGATCTCCAAAAAGTTATCATTAATCATTCCCATGTATTTGGAGATATACCTAAGGTTATTATACCCACTTGTTATCATGACCATGCTACTAATTTGTAACATAGAAGTGTACTAAATAACATTAGGCCGTGCAGGTATCCATATGCACAAAAAAGTTAGATTAAGTTTGTGATTCAAGAATTTTTAGAGGTCATCATCATTCAACTATAAGACAAAGTGTTTTCTATTAACTAGTCGTGATGGTTACAAGGAAGGATACTTCTTGTATAATGTGTCCATATTTGAGACAAATCAACAAAATCACCATCAAAGATCATTTTTCTATCCCCACCAATGATGAATTATTAAATGAATGACATGGAAAATTTTCCTTTACCAAGTTGGATATCCATTCATTATATCAACAAATCAAAATCGTGCAAGAAGACATTCCCAAAATAGATTTCTCAACACATAATTTTCATTATGAGTTGTTTTTCCCCAGTTGGACGTAATCCACCTTTAACATTTAAAATTTTGATGAATTTTATTTTCAAACAATTCCTTAGAAATAACATTGCTATTTTTTTTCTGGCATACTAACTTATAGAAAAACTTGGGATATGCATATCTAATGCATTATTAGAAAAATAAAATCCTTTGAAAAACTCAAGGAGGGTATGTGTAAATCATTACTTCACAAAAACCATTGCTGTGGAGGTGATTCCTCGGGACATGACATTGTTGATCCATGCCTTTGAAATTAATTAATTTAAAGGAAATAAATTGCATATACTCATTTAAGAAAAATAAATGTTGGCCATATTACCTTTAATTAAAAAATGGTTTCCTTACCTAATATGAATTCACCTCAATGTGAAAAAACATCATCTTAATTTCAAGTAATTATTGCTACAACGATTATACCTTTAAAAAATAAATAAAAATGGGTTACAAATATTTGATTTGAAATTATATATAAGAAAGGAAAGCATATTATTGTGGTACATACACTCTCAATTAACAAAGAAGAAACAAAGAGTTTATTACGTGTTATTTCTATTCTGTAATATGCATCAATTAAAAGAAGAAGGATATAATTGAAGCAAGATCAAAAGTTATGGAGGATTATTTAACAATTGCAAGAGGACCTCACTGCATTAAATAATTTTATGTGGAATAATGATTTATTATTGTACCAATATTTCCCATATTTATGTATGAATTCCCTAAAATAAAAGGTCCTTTTGTACTTTCACAATTCTCCTACATGATGAAATTCAAGCTTCCTGAAATCCTACGAAAGGACCAGGAAGGATTTTTCTTAGGAAGGTATTAAAAATGATGTTCAAAAGTTTTTTCTTGAATATGTCATATTCTAATAGAAGAAGAGAGATACAATCAAGAGCCTAGTTCTCCTACAACCATTAACTATACCAAATCAATGTTGGGAAGATTTTTCAAAGGAATATATTATAGTTTCACTCGAATCTGAATGAAATAATGTCATTATGGAATAAGTAGATCAACTAATAAGGTATGCCCATTTATTCTCTATTTCCCATCATTTTAAATCACGTATAATGGCAAAAACATTCACGAAAATAGTCTAAAATCTAAAAGGTATTCTGAATATTATTGTAAGCGAGAAAGATCTAATTTTCACTAAAAAAATCAAATAAATTATTTTCTTTCTTCCGCACTCAATTATATAACAAATCATCTTACCATTTTCAACCTAATTGGAAAACTAAAATTGTGAAAAAATGTTTAGAAGGATATCGTTGCCCTATTCCATCTAATAAACCAACACAATGGGTAAAGTGGGTTCCCTTGGCAGAATGGTGGTACAAAAAAATCTTCCATACCTCATAAAAAATGTCCTTGTTTATGTCACTTTGTGGATATCATATTCCATCCATAAAAGTCCAAAATAGTGGAGGTCTATGTAAGGCACAAAGAATATGTTCTCAAACTATTGAAGGAAAACTTGGTTATAACACAAAATAGGATGAAACAAAAAGCATATCAATATTACAGTGAAAGGGAATTTGAACTAGGGAACTGAGAATTTTTAATGTTACAACCAAATAAAGAGATGTTCCTCAAGTAACGAAAGAAAGAAAATAAATTAATGCTCAAGTATTATAGCCCCTATAAGGTGTTGTAAATGATTTGAAGTACATCTTAGAAATTGGAGTCACCTCAATGTTCATGTGTATATACAACATTCCATGTTTCTTGCTTGAAGAAGGTAATATGTGACACAATATCATTCCAATATAATTTATCATAGATTAATGAAGAAGGGAAAATCATACTATAACTAAAAATAATCTTTGAAATAAGGATTACGCAGTTACAAAATCTGATGATTATGCAGTACCTCATCAAATAGAGCAACCTCCCAGTGGAAGAGGTGACATGGAAATATAATTTATTCATCTAGAAACACCCATAGTTAGTGTTCGAAACACCACTTATTTGAAGAGGGTGGGCACGATAAGCATAAAAATATTTATTCAGCCCTAAATATTGAGTTAATACATTCTTATTATTATATTAGTAGCTCAACCAAAAACCTCTATTCTATTGTTTCGTTAATTGTACCATTTATATCTTATATATATTAAGAAGATATAATATTAAAATCATTTCATTTTGTTTTATTTATTAAATTAATTTTGAAAAAAAAACTTCCAAACAAAATAATATTCATTAACTTATTATCTTCTTAAAGATGTAGTGTTGATTAAATATATATATATATATATATATATATATATATATATATATATAACTCGAAAGGTTAATACTTTTAACATTAAGAACCAGTCATGGATATGGGGATTTCAATGTATTGTCATACATAAATAGTCAAGAATGTTGAGACATAATCCATCCCTTACACTTATATGTGAAACTACACCATTTACAACTATATAGGCCTAACATAGCAAAATGTGTTCATAGTATTATTGAGATGATTACGACTGAAAGTTAGTTTTATATATATATATATATATATATATATATATATATATATATATATATATATATATATATATCGCGAAAGGTAAATACTTTTAACATTAAGAACCAGTCATGGATATGGGGATTTCAATGTATTATCATACATAAATAGTCGAGAATGTTGAGACATTACCCATCCCCTATACTTATATGTGAAACTACACCATTTACAACTATATAGGCATAACATATGAAATGTGTTCAAGCTATTGATTGTAATAGAGGATTGAAGAAAACAAATAAGAAAGAAATTAAGTTACAAGTTTATATTAATTTTGGATGTTTAATAATATTAATTATAATAATATTTTACTGAAAATATATGTAAACCATTTTCAAGTATATAAGCCTAACTTATCAATTTGCATTAGAGGATTTAAATTATGTAGTTATATATTAATTTTGGATTTATAATAGTATTAATAATAATATTTGGTTTTTTTAAATATTGGTAAACACTAGCTTAAATTATTATTAGGACAGTTTTTTTTTTTAATTATGTCATCTATCTTAATTCTCAAATCAAATTTCTTTTCACTTTAAAAGAGGTATACCCTTCAAAATATTTGATCCCTCTCAAAACATGGTATATATATATATTGGAGCACAAAAACCATCAACAGTAAATTGAATATTTTTCCACATTTTTATTGTCAATTATTAATTTATTTTTTATGTAAATTGATTGAGTCAAAACAGGACATGACATTACAACATTTGTGAATCCATACTAATTGGAGAGTGCCATTGTACCCAATAACTTTTGATGATTATTGATTATATTCTCTTATTTAGTTTTCTTGTTCACCACTAACTATGTATTATTCTCCTTTATAAAAAACTAAGTATCATCTAAATTTTAATATAATAATTAATATTTAATAAAATAATAAAATTTATATGATTTAATATATATTTTTATTTCATTATTTGTTTAAACTAAGCCTGTTGGAGTTAGCTTATTGGTTGAAAACTAAGATACTCATTACTAAAATTGTACAAAACTCTGTCCAGTAAAAAAGATTGTAATTCCCCAAAATCTCTTCCATTCCTCAACCTATCTCATAAAATTTGAACCGTACCATTAGATAATTCGTTTCATTAAATAAATTATTGCCAACCTTAGGCGAAGACTTTACTAACATAAATTTCTCAATCTCAATAATTTTTTAAAATATTTCAGGATTAACATTCATTACCAAAGTTAAAAACCATAAAAAACAAATTTCCAAGGTTATGAATGTTTCAAATGATCCTTTGGCATTCAGTGTTACGGTTCTAGCACTTAACTAATTTATTTTAACTTTTGGTATTCCTTTGTTTTTGTATTTCTCAACCAGATGTCCCTCCGTGGTCCGCATAGATTATCAATCTTCGGACTGGTACTTTTTCGTATATTTCTCAACTATGTTTTTCTAATAAGACGAGTTTAAATTCATTTAATTCTGGATTTATTATGCACTCTAGGAGATTAAATACTCGAAGATTTATTATGCACGCTACGGTATTAAATACTTGGAGGATTAAATATTTGGAGATGTAATTTTTTCAGACATATTTTTAATTGTTTATTTATATAGAAAATATATATGAATTTACATTATTTAAATGTTTGATATAGTTAGATAATTTTTTTATTTTTAAATTTTAAATTTTTTTATTTTAATGATAATCTTACACATCATAATGACTTGTAGAATGTCTTTCTCTGCCCAAAAAACACTGTAGGCTGTAGTACAAACAAAGGAAATTTGGGTAGGATTTTGAAAAAATACAGATTTTTTTTGAAATCTTGGTTACAATTATCAAGCTTCAAGATTTTGGGTGCCCTAGGGTTCCTCGTGGAGCTGAATCCAATTCCACTATAAAAAAAGATCTAAACATTTTAAGTAATAAAATAATCCAAAATTTGACCAATTTTTTTAGGTTTACCAAGCCTTCAAATTTGCTCAGAAAATTAAAGAAATTCTTGCAAGATTTTCATAAAATCTGGCATGAATGTTTGTAAATTCAGGTTATAGTTGTCAAACTTTAAGATTTCATATATCAAAAGGCATTTTAAACAACAACAAAAATCCAAAATTTGTGTAACATCTAACCACATCATAGTAAAAGAAATAAGTTAAAAAAAAAAAATTTATCCTATGAGAACTTCTGTATCTATATAACTCTAATTACGCATGAAATCGAATGTTTAACCCATCGATTTGTAAAGCATATAATACTGATTTGGATTCATAAAAAAATACTGTAACATCGATACCCTAAGTTTATATGTTATATACAACTCGGACTATTAACTTGGAATTTAAACATTTCATATGATTCTTGTCTCTGTTTTCAATGCTTCCATAGCTCGCGAGTTTAATCGTGTTAGTAAGCCTTTACTTCACAACTGAATTCTGTTCCTTGTCATTTAAAATGTTTGGCATGGTAGCACCATTGTATTTACTGCTAGGATTGCACTGCAGCTGTCAATCTTCCTCTCGTACATTTAATCTTACACTTGGCAATTTTCTCCACCGTAGATATTTTGGATAGTCATCTAACGGCAATGATTGATTAGGGTTTGGGCTAATGACTTATCTATATTAATCGCTTTCATTTGGCATTCCCTTGGTCTTCTCCGAAGGGTTATGGGTTGCTTTTTCGCCTGCGCCCTTGGTTAGCATTTCTCCACCTTAGGTCCTTCTGCATTTCTACTCATGCGCTGCATGGTGCCGACATATATCCCCGAGGCTTCTCCGCCAGTTCAATGCTTGCTCCAGTTTATTATGTGGCAACCGGAGGTAATGGTAATTAGGATTACGACACTGCTTACTTATTCTTCTTTTTTCTTCTACGACTGGTTTATAACTAGGAAGGTTTGGTTATATATATATATATATATATATATATATATATATATATATATATATATATATATATATATATATATATATATATAGTTCTCACTTTGAAATTTGTTCCAGTTTGGCATTTCCGAATGGTACATTTTGGAACACAGATCCACCGGTACCCAGATTGAAGAACTTCTATTCTGGCTTGGTCTATAGCTTCAGAAAGAAATCACCAGGTAATTTTCTCCATCGCCTCTAAGTGAAATAAGATAAGAATTGCTTACCCTTCTTCTTTTAAGTCCATCTCGTTCTGGTTGTCAGTATCCTATCTTGATTTCAGAAGTTTTATTTTGTTAACAAAAACGGTTTTCTCAAAGTTTTCGTTTCCATATTTTGGCAAGTAAGGGAATTCCATCTGTTGGATTTCGTTATTTGTTTTTCTTTCTGGAAGATAATAGGTACCCCTGTTTCCATGAACATCACTAATCAATTCTCTCTCTCTTCGTCCACCTTAAACAGGTACCCATATTCCAATGAAATTTGGATTTTAGTTTCTCGGCCTGAATGCCGCTAAGATTCAGAAGCAACTATGCTATCAATTTTCATCTCAGTGTTTTTCACACATGTATACTATAAAAAATTAATTGGGGAAGATTGCAATGTAACGCTTTGGAGTTCAAACTCTGTTTTCTTGGCAATATTGATTTAATTCACAACCACAGGCCCTTATTTTATGGGTGAAACCATCTCTTTTAATAATGTTGTAATAAGTGTAAAGATTTAAGTAATGTGGATTTGTGTACCCCAGTCTCATGACAGTTTATACCATTGCTATTTGTATTATATATAACATTTGAAGAAGTGTATATGAATAGTAATTCGGTGTTATACTAGTACAATTGATGTTATCTCAGAGATTAATTTATTATCCTGTTGGGTTATTCCCTAGAATTCCTATCGTTCATTTCTTTCTGCTATTCCACCATGATAACAAAGAAGAAATAGAATTTTCTTATATTCTTGAATTTGTACTTAGTCCTTTTTATAAATACTATAATATTTTTTTAATTCTTACAACTGTATGAACGCCCAGAAATTTCATGGTTCTTGTGAGTTGTATTTGTTTCTCCCTTTTGCTTTTCTGGTAACTGAGATTTTTCTTTCCTATTAGATTTACTATAACATACTGTAATTTAGAATTACCTATAATTATCCATTTCTACTATTCATGGTTATATCTGGTTATATTCACTTTCTATGTGTCTGGACCCCTATTTGTCTGTGTATCATCATAGGCCATAAGGACAACCAGCCCAGAATCTTGTTTAAGGAACTAGGCTAACAGTCCTTCATCAAATCCTTTTACAATAGAACTGAATAATTCATATAATCCTTTTTTTTGTTAACTGACATTGGATGAACAGTTTAAAAATAAAAAATAAACTCTACTTAGTCAACAGAAACTTAAATTCTACTTACTTGGCAAATTCTTTTCTGTCTGCACAATTTCCTAGATTAAACCATAGGATTAAATCAACATTCACCTCATATAACACTTTCTAGATTCAACATACAGTTAAAATCAGAGAATACAAATAAAACTTTTCAAATTCAACTCTTAGTTAGTCAGAGAATACATGTTTTTCAGCTTTTATCCGTAGAACTTAACATAATTTACTTATCTGTACGTAAATCTGACTGATAAAATGTTTGCCTCCCTTCCACGAGTGAGGAAATTACGTCCTCTAACTCTCCCCCATACTCCAAGTCTGAGATTTTGTTGCTTACAGAATTATGGAAGAGAACTTGAGACAATTCGGTCCAATCTCCAAATCCAGCAGAAACAAATATCTGAAGTATTCCTCTTGTGAGCTCTAGAACATGAATTACTAACCAGAATTTTCTTCTTTTCCTCAGTTACCCAAAGTAACCCCCCAAACCTCCCTGGAATTACCCTTTATTACCAGAGGTTTAGGTAACTGTTTTAAATGATTTTCTATTCAACCAACTCCAGATCTTGAATTTAATTTTACCATCAGTCTTTACCTTATGAAACTAATTCCATAATTAATCTTTTCATTTAATTTCCAAAATTAAATTCATGTTCATAATATTTTGTTTCCAACAAAATAACAATAAATGTTTTAAACACTCTTAACAATACCATAACAATTAGTCAATGATTAATGGAGTGGTTACAACTCCCCCCCTGAAAGTGAACACCGTCCTTGGTGTTCTCAATCTACACCAGCAAAAAGTTCAAGATATGCTTCTCGAACAAAACCTTCATCCTCCCAGGTAACCTCTTCTGGGCCAAAGTGCTTCCATTGCACTTTAACCTGGGCGATGGCTCATCTCCGGAGCATGATTTCCCTCCGATCGATTATACTATGAGGCTCGACCAAAAATTCTCCGTCTGGTTCTACCTACAAACAATGGACTTGAGTTAGTTCACTCATAAGTCTTAACAATTTTTTTTTTTAATCAATCTTACCCTCATATTCTACCCTCATATTCTACCAATGGATTATGTGCTTTGAATCATGAATGCATCGTTTCAATACTGACATGTCAAAGAAATTATGCACCTGAATATGACTAGGAAGAGCCAATCGGTACGCCACAGGTCCTACTCTTTCCAATATTTGGAAAGGGCCACAAATCCTGGGAGCTAGCTTGGCACAAGATGCCCACCTCAAAGTACTTTTCTTTGGCTTGATTCTCACATACACATGATCCCCCACTTCAAATTCATGATATGATCTCTTTTTATCTGCATAAAATTTTTGCCTATCTTGGACTGCTTTTAAATTTTGTCTGATTTTCTTCACTTCAGTCTCCATCTCAGCTAACATGTCTAGTCCAAGCATCAGCTTGGTCTCAGGAATACTCCAATTAATAGGAATTCTACACCGTCGCCCGTATAGGGCTTCAAACAAAATCATTTTTAGTGACCCTTGATAACCGTTGTTATATGAAAATTCCACTAGGTGTAAATATTCTTCCCACCTAGTCGGTTGCTGCATTATGTACATACATAACATGTCCTCCAAAAATTGATTTACCCACTCTATTCGTCCGTTAGTCTGTGGATGGTAAGCAGTACTAAAATTAATTTGAGTCCCCAAACTAGTGAACAACGTTTTCCAGAAGGCTGATGTAAATTTTATATCCCTGTCTGAAATAACAGTATTTGGAATGCCATGCAATTTAAAGATCTCTCGCATAAATAAATCTGTGATTTGTACTATCTTGTATGTGGACTGAACTGGTATAAAGTGTGTTGATTTTCTCAATCTATCCACTACTACCATTATAGAGTCATTATTCCTTTTTTATCTTGGTAGTCCAATGATGAAATCTAGTGATATCACTTCCCATTTCCACTTTGGTACTGGTATAGGCTGCATTAATCCAGCTAGATGCAGGTGTTCCACTTTCACTTGTTGGCATTCTAAACACTTGTTTAGATATGATGCTATATATTTCCTCATACCAGGCCAACAATAGTCATTTCTTATTGCTGTCAACATATTTTGATACCTAGGATGCCCTGCGTAATTACTTCTATGATATTCATCCAAAACTAGAGTTTTCAACTCCATCCTGTTTGGAATGAGTATTCGTTTCTTTAAAGTCAGCAAGTTATCCTTGTTGATTCCATAATCCACTAGATTTCCTTGGTCTTTGGATTCCTTAGCTTGTCGCCACATAAACTGATATTCAGTGTCTTTTTCAACTTCAGATTTAATTTGCTCTAGGAATTGGCATTCAACTTTGTTAACATATAATTCATAGACATTATGTAGTTTCCTGCTTAATGCATCAGCTACTCTATTCTCCTTACCTTTTACATGATGTATATCAATGTCAAATTCGCTCAAGAAAGCGTTCCACCTTGCTTGGCGAAAATTTAAATCAGCTTGTTTAAAATAGCTAGTTAAACTGCTGTGATCTGTTTAGAGCACAAATCTTTTCCCAAGTAGGTAGTGCCTCCATACCCGAAGTGCATGAACCACTGCAGTCAGCTCTAAATCATAAGTTGAGTATCATTTTTCATGATCTTTTAATTTTTGGGACTCATATGCAACCACTTTTCCTTCTTGCAACAAAATCGCTCCAACACCCTCCTTACACGCATCTGTGCAGACTTCGAAATCTTTATTTGGATCAGCTACTCTTAACACTGGTGTTGTTGTTAATAACTATTTCAGCTTTTCAAAACTATCTTGACATTCCTTTTTCCACTTAAATATTTTTCCCTTCCTTTGTAAGGAGGTAACAGGAAAATCCATTTTTGAAAATCCTTTGATAAATCGTCGGTAATAACCAGCGAGCCCCATAAATGATCGTATGTCTGCCACATTTTGCGGTACCTTTCATTCCATGATTGTTTTTATTTTCTCTAGATCTACTGCAATACCTTTAGCAGTAACAACATGCCCAAGGTATTGTATTTCTTCCTTGAAGAAGTCACACTTGTTGAATTTTGCATACAACTGATAGTTCCTTAACATTTCCAGCACTATCCGCAAATGTTCCTTGTGTTCTTCTACATTCTTAGAGTAGACTAAGATATCATCGATGAAAATTAACACAAATTATCTAGGTAGGGGTGAAATATACCATGCATTAGCCTCATTAATGTTGCTAGTGCATTGGTCAACCCGAAGGGTAGCACCACAAATTCATAGTGTCCATACCTTGTACGAAAGGCAGTTTTGTGTATGTCCTCATCCTTTATTCATATTTGATGATATCCCGATCTCAGATCTATCGTTGAAAATACCGTGGCTCCTTTTACTTGGTCAAACAGATCATAAATTTTTGGCAAGGGATACATGTTCTTAATAGTCATTTTATTTAGCTGACGGTAATCCATGCACATATGCATGGTTCCGTCCTTCTTTTTCACAAATAATACAGGTGCTCCCTAGGGAGATACACTTGGTCATATATATCCCTTGTCTAATAATTCCTGTAACTGCATTTTTAACTCATTTAATTCTGGTACACTCATCCGATAGGGTGCTCTTGAAACTGGTGATGATCATGGCATCAATTCAATTGTAAAATCTATATCCCTTCTAGGTGGCAAACCTGGTATTTCTTCTGGAAATGCATCCTTGAATTCCTGCACTATTGGTATATTTTCCAGCATAGGAGCCTTTTCTTTAGAATCAGAAAAACCCACTTCAATGGCGTACAGTTGACATCCTTTCCTCATGCATTTACCCATTTGGGATGCTGTGATTGGATGCAACTGCACTAGTTTCTTTATCCCTTGAATTTCCTGGCGAGTACCATCTTGATTTCTGTAGTAGACAACCTTTTCTTTACAATCTACTAGATTCCAATGCTTTTCCAACCAATCCATGCCAAGAACACATCATATGATCCCAAAGGAAAAATATTCAAATCCACAGTTAGTTGTTGTTCATCAATTTGTAGTGCACAATTTGGTATTTTGGCACTAACTTTCCTCTTGGCTCCAGAAGCCAACTGAACTAGCCATGATTTCCTAAATTTTTTACTTTGTAATTTACAGTTCTCTACTACTTTAGGACTTATATAACTTAAAATTTCTCTCGGATCTACCAAAATAGAAATAGATTGAGGTAACAGTTTACCTTCTAGTTCAATCATTGTTGGCTGATAGTCAGCTTGTCGGTCCTCCAGGGCTGTATTAATTTTGGGTATGCTTCGGGTGACATCACCCACTGTTGAGGCTTCCTGTAAATTGGTTACTACTTCACTTCTACCCCGCTGTGGGCAATTTCGGTAGTAGTATGCCTCCCCACACCCGCAACATTGTAAAGGTGGCTTCTGGTTCTGAATCTGCTCCAGCATACTAGAGGCTTCTACGGTTTTATCTTCTACAGGCCACCTTATTCTTTGATGATTTTTACCAAACTGTTTACTAGCAAAACTTCTAACTGCACCTTTGAATTTACCAGTTTTGCCTCTTTTAAAACCAGAGCTGCCTTTATGTTCTTTCTTTGAATTCCAGCCTTTTCCTTGTTCCACCTTGTCTTTGGTTTGCTAATAACACATTCTGGCTTTTCTCATAGCCTCATCCATTGTCTTAGGATTTACGAACTCAATACGTTCTTTCATATGAGTTGGTAGACTACTTAAAAATCTCTGTACTTTAGCTTTCTCATCTCTTAAGTAAGGCACATAACGCAGCAAGGAAGTAATTTAGTGATAAAATCGTCCATGGTCAATTGTCCTAGTTTCAAATCATGAAATTCTCGAGCTTTTTCATCATAGAAGCACTCTATTAGGTACTTATCTTTAAAATACTGTTGAAATACATCCCAAGTTACATCTTGGTCCTCTATACTGCGAATTTTCTTCACTTATTCCCACCATCAGGTGGCTTTTTCTCTTAACTGGTAAATAGACAACCTGGCCTTAAGATTACTGTTGTAATCATATACTTGAAAATGCATATTCATATTAATCAGCCATGCCTCAACTACCTCTTCTTCTACTCCATAAAATGTAGGAGGTTTTATTTTCCTAAATTCGCCTTGCAACTGTACCTTCTACTTTTTAATTCCTTTCAGGTCTGTTACATTATCAAATTCTGCTTCATTGTAATTATTATTTCAGTTACTTCGTTGAGACTGACTTCCTTCTATTCGGCCCATGTCATGATCTCCAATTTGTTGTTCATTTCCTTCCTGAAATTCTCTATCGGTACTTGGCTTCTCAAACCCTTGATTTTGTTTATCTGAGAGACTTTTAATATCCTCTCGTTCTCTTGCATCAACCTTGAATTATCGTTTCGCACCCTTTCCATTTCTTCTTGTAACTTTTGCAGAGAAGTTAAAAGAATACTGGTTTTGTGTTGTTGTTCTTTTAACAGCCTACTGGTTTGTTGTTGTTGTTCCATCCCCAGCTGTATCCACATCTTAGGATTCACCTCTTGTTGGGGTTGTGTTTCCCCAGCATTCCGAGGTGGTTGCTGCAATGGTGTCCTTCTCATTACGTCTGACTAACCTTCTGTGTGCATCAAGAATACACAACTTTAACGTTAGTTGACCCATAGGGTCACATTGTTACAAATCCACTCTGATACCACTTGTAACATCTAACCACATCACAGTAAAAGAAATAAGTAAAAAAAAAAAAAAATTATACTATGAGAACTTTTGTATCTATATAACTCTAATTACGCATGAAATCGAATCTTTAACCCATCGATTTGTAAAGCATATAATATTGATTCGGATGCATAAAAAAATAATGTAACATCGATACCCTAAGCTTATATGTTATATACAACTCGAACTATTAACTTGGCATTTAAACATTTCGTATGATTCTTGTCTATGTTTTCAATGCTTCCGTAGCTCGTGAGTTTAATCGTGTCAGTAAGCCTTTACTTCACAGCTGACTTCTGGTCCTTGTCATTTAAAATGTTTGGCACGGTGGCACCATTATATTTGCTGCCAGGATCGCACTGCAACTGTAAATCTTCCTCTTGTACGTTTAATCTTGCACTTGGCAATTTTCTCCCCCATAGATCTTTTGGATAGTCATCCGATGACAATGATTGATTAGGGTTTGGGCTAATGACTTAGCCGCAGTAACCGCTTTCATTTGGCATTCGCTCGGTCTTCTCCGAAGGGTTCTGGGTTTTTTTTCTGCCTGCGCCCTTGGTTAGCATTTCTCCACCTTAGGTCCTTCTGAATTTCTGCTCGTGAGCTACATGGTGCCGGCGTATATCCCCGAGGCTTCTCCGTCGGTTCAACGCTTGCTCCATTTTACTATGTGGCCACCGGAGGTAATGGGAATTAGGATTACGACACTGCTTACTTATTCTTTTTTTTTCTTCTGCGACTGGTTTATAACAAGGAAGGTTTGGTTTTATATATATATATATTAAAATAGTTATAACTTTGAAATCTGTTCCGGTTTGGCATTTCCCAATGGTACATTTGGTAACACAGATCCACCAGTACCTAGATTGAAGAACTTCTATTCTAGCTTGGTCTACAACTTCAGAAAGAAATCACGAGGTAATTTTCTCTATCGCCTCTGAGTGAAATAGGATAAGAATTGTTTACTCGTCTTCTTTTAAGTCCATCGCGTTCTGGTTGTCAGTATCCTATCTTGATTTCATAATTTTTATTTTGTTAACCAAAATGGTTCTCTCACAGTTTTCGTTTCCATATTGTGGCAGGTAAGGGAATTCCATTTGTTGGATTTCGTTATTTGTTTCGCTTTCTGGAAGATAACAGGTACCCATGTTTCCATGAACATCACTAATCAATTCTCTCTCTCTTCGTCCGCCTTAAACAGGTACCCATATTCCAATTAAATTGGGATTTTAGTTTCTCAGCCTGAATGCCGCTAAGCTTCAGAAGCAACTATGCTATCAATTTTCATCTCAGTGTTTTTCATACATGTACATACTATAAAAAATTGATTGGGGAAGATTGCAATGTAATGCTTTGGAGTTCGAACTCTGTTTTCTTGGCAATATTAATTTAAGTCATGGCCATAGGCCCTTATTTTATGGGTGAAACCGTCTCTTTTAATACTGTTGTAATAAGTGTAAAGATTTAAGCAATGTGGATTTGTGTACTTGAGTCTCACGACAGTTTATACCATTGCTATTTGTATTATATATAACATTTGAAGAAGTGTATATGAATAGTATTTCGGTGTTATGCTAGTATTATTGTTGTTATCTCATAGAATAATTTATTCTCCTGTTGTGCTATTCCCCAAAATTCCTATCATTCATTTATTTCTACTATTCCACCATGATAACAAAGAAAGTTAAAAATTTTCTTACTTAGTCTTTTTATAAATACTATAATACTGTTTGAATTCTTACAACTGTATCAACACCCATAAATTCCATGGTTCTTGTGAGTTGTATTTGTTTCTCCCTTTTGCTTTTCTGGTAACTGAGAGTTTTGTTTCCTGTTAGATTTACTATAACATACTGTAATTTAGAATTACCTATAATTCTCTATTTCTCATGTTCATGGTTATATCTGGTTATATTCACTTTCTACGTGTTCGAACCACTATTTGTCCGTGTATAGGCCATAAGGACAACCAGCCCAGAATCTTGTTTATGGAACTGGGCTAACAGTCCTTCGTCAAATCCTTTTACAGTAGAACTCAATAATTCACATAATCCTTTTTTTTTTGTTAACTGACATTGGACAAACAATTTTAAAAAAAAAAGAAACTTTACTTAGTCAACAGAAACTTAAATTCTACTTACCCAGCAGATTCTTTTATGTTTGCACATTTTCCTAGATTAAACCATAGGAGTAAATCAACATTCACCTCATATAACACTTTCCAGATTCAACTTATAGTTAAAATCAAAGAATACAAATAACACTTTTCAAATTCAACTCGTAGTTAGTCAAAGAATACATTTTTTTTCAGCTTTTATTTGCAGAACTTAATAGAATTTACTTATCTGTACTTAAATATGACTGATAAATGTTTTCCTCCCCTTCACGAGTGAGGAAATTATGTCCTCTAACTCTCCCCCATGCTCCAATTCTGAGTTTTTGTTGCTTACAGAATTCTGGAAGAGAACTCGAGACAATCCGGTCCAATCTCCAATTCTAGCAGAAACAGATATCTAAAGTATTCTTCTGGTGAGCTCTAGAACAGGAATTACTAACCAGAATTTTCTTATTTTCCTCAGTTACCCAACAGAACCCCCCAAACCTCCCTGGAATTACCCTTTATTACCAGAGGTTTAGGTAACTGTTTGAACTGATTTTCTGTTCAACCAACTTCAGATCTTGAATTTACTTTTACCATCAGTCTTTACCTTATGAAACTAATTCCATAATTAATATTTTCATTTAATTACCAAAATTAAATTCCTGTTCATAATATTATGTTTCCAACAAAATAAAAATAAATGTTTTAAACACTCTTAACAATAGCATAACAATTAGTCAATGATTAATGCAGTGGTTACAACTTGACCAATTTTTTTAAAGTTTAAGAAGCCTTCAAATTTGCTGAGAAAATTAAAGAAAATCTTGCAAGATTTTGATAAAATCTGGTATGAATGTTTGTAAATTCAGATTATAGTTGCCAAATTTCAAGATTTTGTGTACCCTAGGGGTTTTTGATGGTGAGAAATCCATTTCCACAGTTAAAAACTCAATTCAAACATTCCTACTGCAATATTTTTGGAATTATTTTTGCTGGATTCCTATATTTTTTGCCATCCAAAAAAAATTGCAGTATCAATAAATTACCTTTTTTTTTCGCTGAATTCCCACAAAACACTCCAAAACATATAATAGCTAAATAACACCTTTCATTCAAAAAACAACATTTTTCTTCTTCCTTCTAGTTCCTTTGGTAACTTTGTCATTCATTGTTACTTTTTTTTCACTTAACTGTTTTTTTTTGTTTTTTTGAAATTATGTCTTATGTTTTTTTTTTTTTTTTTTAAATTTTAATTATGCCTTATGTTCTTGAGGTCCCTCCGTGGTGTGCGTTGTTTCGCAATCTACTGAAAATTTATTTTCCCTACATTCCAGAGCTAGGTTTTTTAATAAGAAAAAGAACATTTTGATGTTTCCTTCTCTGTATTATTGCACGGGGTCCTTCGATTAATCCACTTTGAAATGGAAAATGTTAGTGTGATGCTCAACCATTGTTAATGATACAAACACTTGATCAGCATGAATCGTTAAATGACACAAACACTTGATCAGCATTCATTGTTGCGATTTTGTCACTCAACTGCCCCTCTTTCTTTGCAATTCTCAGAGGTGGTCCCTCCGTGGTCTGCCTAGTTTTTAGTGCATTCCTGAACTAGTTTTTAAATAAGAAAAATAGCTTTTTGCTGCTGCTTTCTCCTCGATTTCCTTTAATGGAGTTCGAAAACAGTTAAACGTGATTGGCATTAGGTTATTAATGGTAAAAGACGACTATTGATTTGTTACGGTTTTGTCATTTAATAATTCAATGTTATATTGTTGTTATTACACAGAAGGTAAATTTATGATGGTATATTTATGATGAGTTTGGTTAAGCAGATTCAATCATAGTAGAGCGGTAATTTCGTTTTCCAACAATTTTTGAACATATAGCAAAACACAATTATTAGAAAGCATATAAAAATACATAAATTAGAAAGTTTTAGCAATGTTCATAGAATGTAATGGTATTGATGATTTTGGAAATTACATCCAAAATAATTCATTGAAAATTTTGAAAATTATATCATGAGTAATATTTACAAATACTAAAGAAAACCAAGAAAAACATAGCATCAAAATAAAAACATAGCTCGAAACTTTGCTCTTGAATAGTGCACATGAAAATACAAATAAGTGTTCCATAGAGCGACCCATTAATAAAGCTTTACCCTATGATTGTTGATTTGTGATATCCAAACAAAGCCAATTAAAAGTTTAATATTTTTTAATATTTAAAATATAAGTTACACATGAGATAAAGACACTCTAACAAAATATTGTATTCCAATGAACCAATTAACATTAAGGAGCTACAAGTCTTTAAATGATATATATATATATATATATATATAAGGAAAAATAAGCATCATCACTCATGGACAAAGTTATATAATTATATAGTTAGGAAATTGGTGAATGGATGTTGGAAAAATATAGGTGGGAAAATATTTTTACATAAATTGGAAAAGGGAGATTAGAGAGACCAAATATTTTGATAGAAATTGGGGAAGGGAATTTAGAGAGGCTAAATCCATTGTGGCCAGGGTTGCTGCCCTTCAAAGGAGATTGATCTTTATATAATATTTTTGTTCTTAGAAATAAGAAGTTTTAATGTTTAGTAATTTAGTTTTTCAAAATAATTAATTTCCAAATCAATTATTTCTTAGATATACCTTTGCACCTTTAAAAATAATTACTAGCCCAATTAAAATAGAAACAACAATATATCAATTATTCAAAAAAATAAAATGTAAAAATAACAAACCAATCCCAATAATTAATTTAATTCCATTTACATTCATTCAACTACGCTTCTGTCATTTACTTTTTCACAAAATAGTGCTAATAAAAAGTAAAAATAGCAAACCAATCATAATAATTAATTTAATGCATTAATCATAGCATTTACATTCATTCACTACCCTTTTGTCTTTTAATTTTCACAAAATAGTGTGGCTGTAGTTTGCCCAGCGTTTCTATCGACTGGCAGTTTCTTTTTCCTGGTCTCTTCATGATAAAAACATCTTTTCAATTTTTCTGTGTATTGTTGCATGGCCTTTCTATAGTTCAACTAATCCAATTTTGAATCCCCAATGTTGCTTAAAATTATAGAGATGGTTTATTCAAATTTCAATTTTATCGATCTAAATCGATTCTAAGAGCGGCGACATAATATCATTAGATTGTGGTCACAACCATTGTGATGCAGACAGTCTCTTACTCATGTTATCTATTTGCGTTTGTTGATAATATTAAATTCACCTGCTAACCCCGTGCAGTTAGAAATGGTGTACAACAGGGGCAGCAGAAGATTGAGTGCACATCTTTGTGTATTCAACAGAGTTTAATGGAGATGTCAAGATGAATTTGAGTTTTATGGCCGCAGCCGAATTTGTAGAGGAATTGAAGAAAATCGTGGTTCAACCATGCAACAACAGGTTTTATTAAAGAAAAGTCCTTTCGGGCGTAAAAGCCCTCACCAACCAAATTTCTGTTTAAACGCGCAAAGTTCTTTTAATTTTATGAAAGGGCAAAGTCATAGTGGTCCCCACCACTTCATTTCCCATCGCAAATATTTGTTTAAGTGTCTTATTGATATGCAGTTCCGGAGCGATGCGATGTTGCAATATCGCACATTGCATATCGCAACGGACGAATGTCAATGCCACAACAAATGTTCATCATCGATGTTGCGATGCGATGTGGTCCCTACCACCATCGCATATCACACATTGCACTAAATCATTCCACCTACCGCATATGTTTTCCGCCGAAGTTGAACTTACGATGCGATGCGCCGATGCGATGTGGTCCCCAGGTCGCACATCGCAATCACGGTCTCCAAAGTCTAGTCTGCCAAACCTTTCATCCGCCGATCCGTCGATCGTCGATATCGCTCATCGCTTCATCACTTCGCTGAAGTTCAAAGTCGCCATATCGCTTGTTCCGCCGATCGCTGATGCGTCGATGTGGTCCCACTTCCACGTGGACCAATCACATTTTTTCGCGTTCGTTTTTAGCATGACGTCAAATTCAACTTTTGCTACGCGAATTTTGTATAGAATCTGCTTCAGTTTTCTTTTCAATTCCGATGGGGCCCAGCAATAGCCAATCAGAATGCGTTCACGCTCATTTTGGGCTTACTGACGTAGGTTCGACTTGTTACGCGAAAAGAATGCATCGCAGTTTAGTTTTTGTTTGAAGTCCAAGCCCACAGGTCTATTGAATTTTGTTTAAAGTTTTATGTTCCGGCAGTGTATTAAAGTTTTTTTTTAAACCTTTTATATTTCTTTTATATTTTGTTTTATGTTTTAAAAAAAACGCCGCAACATATAAAAAGTAAAAAGCTCGTAGGCTTATTGTATGAATGTATTTCGCTGTGTAATGAAAAAGCCCGCAGGCAGAAGAAAAACACAGTGAAGCATAACAGAGCATTGTAGGTGCATTTTTTCTGAGAAAGAGAGAAGTATTTTTGTGAGAACTTCATTTGTAGCAGTCTTTGACACATTTTTTAAATCCCACACAGTGGAAGAAATTGTATTTTGTAATGTTTTGTTGTTAATGAAATAGAAGCATTTTTATGCCATCTTTGTCCAGCATTTCTCTGTGTTAAAGGAGGAGAATTTTTATTCTCCCTGTGTGGTCGGAATATTCAGAAATTCCAACATGGTATCAAAGCTTCTCCAGGCTCTTTGAAGGTGTCAAAGAAGCTAAAGGAAGAAGGAAATTTGTTGCAACAGTTCTCTAGCAGCGTGAAGGCTCAGCAGAAGTTTATGTCTAGGTATTTCTCAAAAAAAATAGAGTTGTTGTTTTGTTTAAAAGAGTGCAATCCTCAGAGACAGAATTTGTCTTTTTAAAATAAGGAAAGACAGTTTGTTTAAGAAAAACACAATCAAGTTTAGTTCAGAGTTCATTTTATAAGTAATGGCTGAACCAATGACCATTATGAGTATTAGAAATACTCAGCTTCCACAATTTAATGGGAATAACTATGATTATTGGGCCATTACCATGAGAGCCTTGTTTGCCTCCCAGGATATATGGGAATTTGTAGAAGATGGTTTTGATGAACCAGTTGATGAGCAGACCTCTAATGCCTTAACACATGCAGAGAAGGATTTATTGAAGATCAATAAGAAGAAGGAATCTAAAGCCCTCTTCTATCTCTATCAAGCATTACATGAGAGTGTGTTTCCAAGGATAGTAGCAGCTAAGAGATCCAAGGATGCATGGGATACTCTTAAGATAGCCTATCAAGGTATGGAGAAAGTGAAGACAACAAAACTACAGTTGCTGAGGAGATATTTTGAAACTCTCTGTATGGAAGAGTCTGATAACATAGACTCATTCTTCACACATGTGATTGGGATGGTCACACAGATAAGGTCTCATGGAGAAACACTTGAAGAAATAAGGATAGTGGAGAAACTATTGAGGAGCCTACCCTCAAGGTTTGATGTTATTGTAACCGTCATTGAAGAGACAAAGGATCTCTCAAAGTTCACAGTAGATGAAATTCACGCATCACTGATGACTCATGAACAGAGATTGGGAAGATCATTAAACCCATATTTGGAGCATGCCTTCAAGACCCAGATGTCTTTTGGAAGAGGAAGAGGTCAAGGCAGAGGAAGAGGAAGAGGCAGAAGCTAAAACGGAGGAGGAAGAAACATCCCTTCACATTCACATGGAAGGAGCAACAGTCAGAATCAAAGCCAAAGTCAAAGCAGTAGCCAGCAAGGTGGACACCAACATGCTCATGGACAAAGGTATGACAAATCTAATGTCCAATGTCATTATTGCAAGAAATATGGGCACTATGCCAATGAGTGTAGGAAAAAGCAAAATGACATGAATAATAGGCAGAATGTTAATGTAGAAAGAGAAGAAAAGAACCCAAAGAATGTGATGTTAACATGTAATGTAGCACAAGATAGACAGGATGATGTATGGTTCTTAGATTCAGGTTGCAATAATCAAATGACTAGAAAAATAGCAATGTTTGTCAATCTTGATCAAGAAGTTAAATATGAAGTAACAACTGGAATTGATACTAAGATATCAGTCAAGGGAAAAGGCAGAGTAAGTATCCATGCAAGAAATGGAGAGCAGAAATTTGTGCCAGATGTATACTATGTTCCTGGCTTGAAATGTAATCTTTTGAGTGTTGGGAAGCTCATTAACAAAGGTTACAATGTATTTTTCAAAAATGATGTGTGCACAATAATGGACATACCTCCAAGCAAGAAGGTTATTGCTGAAGTGCAAATGACCAGCAATAGAATGTTTCCACTCAAGCTAAATGCAGATTTGAAGGGAAAGAGAAAAGATGTAGCAGTTGTAACTCAAGAGGTCTTTCAAAAGGAAGTGAAAGATGAGAATTGGTTATGGCACTTGATATTTGAACATCTCAATTTCAGAGGTCTAAATTTAATGCACAGAAAATGAATGGTAAGAGGACTACCATTGATAAAGAAACCGGACAGCCTATGTGAAGGCTGCATCTTAGGCAAACAACACAGAGAAAACTTTCCATCGAGAAAGAGCATAAGGGCAAAAGCACCCTTAGATATTATCCATTCAAATTTATGTGGGCCGATGCAAACATCATCAGTATCAGGTAGTAATTACATGTTGACCTTCATTAATGATTTCAGAAGAAAAGTATGGGTTTATTTCTTGAAATATAAAAGTGAAGTGTTTGAGAAATTTTGCCACTTTAAAGCTCTTGTAGAGAAACAAAGTGGGCAGCATATCAAAGTCCTAAGGACGGATAGAGGAGTTGAGTATATCTCAAAATAATTTCTGCGTTTTTGCAGAGAAAATGGCATACACAAATAGTTCACAACAAGGTACACACTGCAGCAAAATGGTGTTGTTGAAAGGAAGAACCGAACCATCATGGAAATGGTGAGAAGTATGCTAAAGGAAAAACATTTTCCAAATGAGTATTGGGAAGAAGCAACAAATTATGCTTTGTATATTTTAAATAGATGCCCAACAAAAGCAGTAATGAACAGAGTTCTAGAAGAAGCGTGGAGTGGCAGAAAACAGGGAGTCACCCACATGAGAGTTTTTGGTTGTGTGGCTTATGCACACATTCCAAATAAGTTGAGAAAGAATTTGGACAGTAAGGGGGAGAAGTGCATCTTCCTTCGATATTGTGAAGAATCTAAAGGATATAGATTGTATAACCCATCCACAAAGAAATTTGTTATAAGAAGAGATGTGCAATTCATAGAAGAAGAAGAATGAGATGGAAGAATTGAGAAAACAATTCATAGAAGAAGAAGCAATGTCAAAATTTGTTTGTCTCATGATGAAGATGAGGAAGATGTGGCTGAAAACAACACCTCATCGGTAGCACCACCTCCACCAACACAAGGACAACAAGGGACACCACAAGCAGGAGTAAGAACACCCTTGAGAAGAAATGAGAGTGCTTCTCCAGGCACACCACATGGAGCTAATTTGAGTGCTTCTTCAAGCACAGCTACACCAAATGAAAGAGGAACCAGATTTAGAAATTTAAATGAAATCTATGAGCAAGAAGCAGCAAATGAAAGTATGAACTCTTTATTTGATTTATATTGTCATTTTGATGATCCTATTCATTTTTAGGAAGCTATAAAAGATAAGAAATTTATAGAAGCTATAGATGAAGAAATTAATGCAATAGAGAAAAATTAAACATGGGAGTTGGTTGATCTCCCAAAAGGTAAAGAAGTGATTGGAGTAAAGTGGGTATACAAGACCAAAAGCAATGCTGAAGGTAAGATTGAAAGACACAAGGCCAGACTTGTTGTTAAAGGATATAAGCAACAACATGGAAGAGATTATGAGGAAAATTTTGCACCGGTTGCAAGAATGGAAATAGTGATAGCAATGTTGTCCATAGCAGCACAAAACAAATGGAAGGTTTACCAAATGGATGTAAAATTAACATTTCTAAATGGAGTTTTAATGGAAGAGGTTTATGTTGAACAACCTCTAGGCTATGAGAAAAAGGGTCAAGAGAACAAAATTTGCAGATTGAAGAAAGCTCTTTATGGGCTGAAGCAACCACGAAGAGCATGGTACAGTAGGATAGATTCCTATCTACTAGAAAATTGGTTTGAAAAATGTGAAGGAGAACCCACATTATACATCAAGAAGAAAGATGGTAAGATGTTGATTATTGTTTCATATGTTGATGATGTGATATTCACAGGTAATAATGATTACCTCATTGAAAATTTTAAAACAGTCATGAAAGATGAATTTGAAATGAATGATATGGGATTGTTGAGATACTTCTTAGGAATAGAAGTAGAGAAAAATGAAAATGGGAATTTTATCTCTCAAGCTAAATATGTAAATGAACTTTTGGAAATATTTAATATGCAGGATTGCAAGGCAGCAATTACTCCCACAATAATGGGATTGAAACTTAGTAAAGAGGACAGCAGTAAGGATTTTGATCCTAGTTTGTATAAGAGCATAGTTGGCAGCCTCATGTATTTGACTGCAACTAGGCCTGATATTATGCATGTTGTTAGTTTGATTTCTAGATTTATGGAGAGGCCAAAAGAAGCACATTGGCAAGCAGCAAAAAGAATTCTAAGGTATGTGAAACGAAGTAAGAGGTATGGAATTTTATATACTACTTCAGAAAATTCTGAGTTAATTGGATATACTGACAGTGATTGGGCTAGAAGTATTGATGACCAAAAAAGTACTTCTGGTTATGTTTTTCATATGGGTTCAGGAGCTATTTCATGGGCTTCTAAGAAACAGGCTATTATGGCATTGTCTACAGCAGAGGCAGAGTATGTGGCAGCCACAGCAACAACGTGTCAAGCAGTTTGGATGAGAAGAATGTTGAGGAGTTTATGTCAAGAACAGGTAAAAGGGACAGTGATTTATTGTGACAATAGCTCATCTATTGCATTTTCAAAGAATTCTGTGTTTCATAAAAGAACAAAACACATAGATGCCAAGTTTCACTACATCAAGGAATTGGTGAACAATGGAGAAATTGTTTTACAGCACTGTAGAACAGAGGAGCAATTTGCAGACATTCTGACAAAGCCATTGGGGCAAAAGAGTTTTGACTATTTAAGAAAATGCCTAGGTATGATTGATAACCCAACATTTTAATTTAAGGGGGAGTGTTGTAAATATTAAATTCACTTGCTAACCCCATGCAGGTAGAAACGGAGTACAACAGGAGCAGCAAAAGATTGAGTGCACATCTTCTTGTATTCAACAGAGTTTAATGGAGCTGTAAGGATGAATTTGAGTTTTATGGCCACATCTGACTTTGCAGAGGAATTGAAGAAAATCGTGGTTCAACCACGGAACAACAGGTTTTATTAAAGAAAGTTCCTTTCGGGCATAAAAGCCCTCACCAACCAAATTTTTGTTTAAATGCGCAAAGTCCTTTTAAGTTTATGAAAGGGCCAATTCATAGTGATCCCCACCACTTCATCGCCCATCGCAAATATTTGTTTAAGTGTCTTGTTGATATGAAGTTATGGAGCGATGCGACGTTACGATATCGCACATTGCATATCGCAACGGACGAATGTCAATGCCACAACAAATGTTCATCGTCGATGTTACGATGCGATGTGGTCCCTAACACCATCGCATATCGCACATCATGCTAAACCATTCCGCCTACCGCATATGTTTTCCACCGAAGTTTAACTTGCGATGCGATGTGCCGATGCGATGTGGTCCCCACGTCACACATCGCAATCGCAGTCTCCAAAGTCCAGTCCGCCAAACCTTTCATCCGTCGATCCGCCGATTACCGATATTGCTTAGCGCTTCATCGCTTCGTCGAAGTTCAAAGTCGTCACACCACTTGTTTCGCCGATCGCCGATGCGCCGATGTGGTCCCACTGCCACGTGGACCAATCGCGTTGTTTCACTTTCGTTTTTATCATGACGTCACATTCAACTTTTGGTACGCGAATATTGTGTAGAATCCGTTTAAGTTTTGTTTTGAATTCCGATGGGATCCAGAAACAGCCAATCATAATGCGTTCACGCTTGTTTTGAGCTCACTGACGTAGGGTCGATTTGTTACGCGAAAATAATGCATCGCAGTTTAGTTTTTGTTTGAAGTCGAGGCCCATAGGTCTATTGAATTTTGTTTAAAGTTTTATGTTCCGACAGTGTATTAAATTTTGTGTTTAAACATTTTATATTTCTTTTATATTTTGTTTTATGTTTAAAAAAAAATGTCGCGACATATAAATAGTAAAAAGCCCGTAGGCTTATTGTATGAATGTATTTTCCTGTGTAATCAAAAAGCCCGCAGGCAGAAGAAAAACACAGTGAAGCATAACAGAGCATTGTAGGTGCATTTTTTCTGAGACAGAGAGAAGTATTTTTGTGAGCACTGCATTTGTATCAGTCTTTGACACATTTTGTAAATCCCACATAGTGGAAGAAATTTTATTTTGTAATGTTTTGTTGTTAATGAAATAGAAGCATTTTTATGCCATCTCTGTCCAGCATTTCTCTGTGTTAGAGGAGAATTTTTATTCTCCCTGTGTGTTCGGAATATTCATAAATTCCAACAGCATTGACCAATTACTGTAAGTTTTGGAGGTTTTAATGGTATTTTTTTTAGTTTATGTTTTTTTAATTAAAAAATTAATTTTAAATGTATAATTAAATTTAGTTTTTTGGAAAAAATTAAGTAATGGTATAATTAGTACAACTACATTTATTAATGGGCTTAGTTTAATTTACAACATTCTACAATAATTTATAAATTAAACAAGTTAAATTCAAGTTTTAAAATATTTCTCCAAAAAAATAGAATTAAGCAGAAAAAATATCATAAAAAAAGTCATTTAATTTCTCACTTAAACTATAAGTAATTTCATATATATATATATATATATATATATATATATATATATATATATATATATATATATATATTACAGTGATATTATAATGTTATTATTATTATAATAAAAATAATATTATAATCCTAAATTATATTATTATAAAATTATTACCTTGATGAAAGGTTTTAATGGAAGAGATGTAATGTCTTTTCTTATTTTGTTAAACATTTTGACTAGGTCAAATATATAAAATAGAAAAGACTAATAATTATTTTTATTAATAAAACATTTTGAGTGGGTTAAATAAATATAAAATTAATAATTATGCTTTGAGGAGCTCCCCAATTGAATATGGAACAAATGCCTATAGTAATGTATATATTTGGTACAAGTTAAAAAATAAAATAAAATAAAAATTATTCCTCTACCTAGTAGAGATGGTGTAAATAAATGTAATGTAATGTAAGTTAAACATTTTAACTAGATAAAAAAATTTTTTTTTAAAAAAACCTATAAAAATAAAATAAAAATAAAAATGGTTCATGACATTAGAGTCCATAGTATTGACCCATCATATTCATGTGAAATATACCCTATTTAAGAAGAAATTAAACTTACCAATTTGTATGACCGTTGCATACCCTTACGTCCTTAGAGGGTTGAGCATGATAATAAGCTCCATTCAAACCTGTGTGAGCTATCATGTGAGAGCTATTCAAACACAATTGATTTATGTTGTGTGAGCTATTCAAACCTGATTAGGCGGTAAAAATTTGTCCTTAAATATGATGAATTGAAATTTGTCTCATTGTATATGCATTTGTTTTCTTTATTTTAGTGACTTTGGCTATAATTATTAAGTTCATAAACAATATTTATTTTACATTAAAGTTGACATACATGGTGTACATAAATATATATTTTCAATAAAATAGATGATAGATTATAAAACATATATTTTACTAGTTACTAATTTTAAACGAGTTGTCTATAATGCGACTTTTTGAAAAGTTTTTCAATTTATTTTTCCAATCTAATTTGTCTAAAATTTGGCAGGAATTCATTGAAATCACAATTCTTATGGCTAAACTCTTCACAATCAAAGTGCCCTAGGATTTTTTTAGGGTGTTGAATCCATATATGCAATGAAAAAACCAGTTTAAATAACACAAATGAAGATTTCACCTCAAAATTTTGAGTTGGATTCTAACTAGAAAATCCAGAGGAAACTCCAAAAATCCACATTATAGATAACCCCATTTTTAAATATTAAGATTTATGTTTTTAAAATTATATTGTTTCGAGCTTCACAAGTTAGAACTATTTTCTCAAATGTTATATTGTACTGAATTTTATAAACCAATGTAAATCCATCTAAATTTTGGATCTATTCAGCGACGACAGGGATCAAAACTCTCTAGGTGCAAACATCCTTTTTGAGTAAAAACTTAAAGAAAATTTTAAACTTGGATAGACTTGATCTCTCTCGACGCCTCATTGAACTGGATTTTAAATAGATCTACATTGATAATATATTAATAACACTAAATAGATATTTTTTTATTTAACTGAAATAAAAAATAATTATATATTATAAATAATATAATATTAATCCCTTAGGTTTATAATATCAATATTAACATTAATATCAATACTAATATTAATATTCACATTAAAATTAATATTAAATATAAAACCAAGGATAAATTCCTCTAGCCGCAAGGGATATCTCAATTGGTTGAGTTCCCATTGTTAAGTAAATTTCCAATTGGGAGGTCACGGGGTCAAATCTCCTCGATGCCCTTGGGGTTATGCCCGACCAAATATGTTGGTGGGTATATCCCTTCGCGTGGATGTGCCTCAATTATTAACAGTGGATGTAGTGGTCACTCAGTGACACTGAACCAAAGTTGAAAAAAATATAAACCCAAGGATCAACGAACCCTTGGGATTTATATTATAAATCCAAGGGATAAATTTTATAAACCCAATCGATTAAAATATTGTAAACCCAAAAATTAATATATCAAGCCTAAGATTAATATTATTGACCCTAACATTATAAACCCCAATATATTATTATACATATTACGTATTAATATAACCCTAAATAATTTATAAACACAAGGGAACAATATTAAGTCATATGATTTATATTGTAAAATCAAGGGATTATAAACCATAACATTAATATTATAAACCCTGGGGATTAGTATATAAAACCTATTATTATAAACATTAAGATTATAAATCTAAGAAATTAATATTACAAACCCAAGGGATTATTAATTTCGTAAACCTAAGGGGTTAATAACCTCAAAGTATTATTAATATTATAAACACAAGGGATGAATAAATACAAGAAAATAATATTATAAGCCCACGGGATTAATAAACCCAATGGATTAATACTATAAAATGATGGAGTAATATTATAGACCCCACGATTATAAAACCTAAAACCATTGATACAAACCAAAATAAACCCTAATCTCTAAGCCCAATATTATAAATGAGAATATAAAACCCTAACTTATTCAATGTCATAATGCACATTGAATAAATTGCAATCTAATGTATCATTATGACAATGGTTGTAACACGGGTTGTCACATTGTGATGATGCTTATGATACTGTGATGTTGGATAGATTTTCGTTAAATCAAATATTATAAACTGTAGCATTATACACCCTAAGATTAATATTGTAATCCCTAGACGAATGTTATTTTAAAACCTAGGATAATTATTATAAACGGTCGGATTAATATTATAAATGTTAAGATCAATTTTATAAACCCTAATATTATAAACTCAATATTAAAACCAAGTATTAAACCCAATAATATAAATCTCATTATTAAAAACTTGACATTTCAAACCATGATACTAAACGCAATATCATAAACCTAAATATTATAAATCTAACAGATTAATATTATAAACCCCATGGAAAATAAACCAAAATAATTAATATTTTAAACCCAAAGGAAAAATTACTAAACTCTAGGATGAATAATAATAAATCCAAGTGATTAACTATATAAACCCAAAAAAATAATATTATAAACTATTAATATTAATAAACCCAAGGAGTTAATATTTATAAACCAAAAGGATTAATATTATAAACCAAAGTAATTAATATATTATAAACCCAAGCGAAAATAAACCCAAGGGAAAAATATTGAACCCTAGGGTTAATAATAATAAAGCCAAGGGACTAGTGATATAAACCCAAGGTATTAATATTATAAACTCAATATATTATTGATATTATAAATTAAATAGATATATATTATAAACCCAAGAAATTAATATTATTAACCTAAGGGAAAATAAACATAAGGGACTAATATGATAAACCGGAGGAAAAATAAACATAAGGGAAAAATATTAAACCCTGGGATTAAGAATAATAAACCCAAGGGATCAATGATGTAAACCTCGTTGATTAATATCATAGACCCTTGGATTAATAAATCCAATAGATTAATAATCCCAAGGGAGTATTAATATTATAATCCCAAGCTATAAATATCATAAACCCAAGTTATTGATATTAATATTAGAATATCCGAAGGTATCGATATTAATATTAAAATACCCTATGGTATCAATAATATAAGCCCAATGATTTAATAATATAAAGCCAATCAAATAATATTATAAACCCTTGGGATTAATAAACCTAAGAGATTAATACTATAAACCCCAAGGGATTAATAACCCCAAGGAATAAATATTTTCAACCAATGGATTAATATCAATATTAATATTATAAAACTTGATATTAGAAAACAAAATATTAAACACTAATATTATAAACCCAACATTTCAAACCACGATACGAAATGTGATATTATAAACCGAATATTATAAATGCAAGGTATTAGTATTATAAACTCAAAGGTTTAATATTATAGACCCAAGGGAAAATAAACCTAAGGAAAAATAATTAAACCTTGGGATCTATATTATAAACCCAACGGATTATAAACCGTAGGAGTAATATTATAAAGCCAAGGGATTAATGTTATAAACAAAATATTATAAACGCAATATTATAAACCCAAGGGAATAGCTCCCTGATATCAAACTTCAATTTCAAAATGTCACATTGTGACGTTCAATAAATTATAATGTAATGTAATATTGTGAAAATCATTTTCAGATTGATTGTTACAATGAGACAATGTTTGTCACAATGCAACATTGGACACACTTTCTATGTCATTCCAACATTATGATATTAAACCCTAATATTGAACAAAATATTAAAACCCTAACATCATAAAACTCAATATCATAAACCCTAAGATTAATATTATAAACCATATAGTTATAAACCCTAAGATTAATATATTAAACCCTAAATTTAATATATTAAACAAAAGTATTATAAAGCCTAATATTAGTATTATAAATCCTTGGGATTAGTATTATAAACCGAAGGGATTAATAAACCAATTGATTACTATTATAAACATAAGGAATTAATATTATAAACCATTTGGATTAATAAATCCAAGGGATTAATAAACCCGAGGAATTATTAATATGAAAATTTGAAGGAATTAATAAACCCAAGGGATTAAATTGGATTAATCACAATATAATATAGCATTGTGATAAATATTGGCATACTACAATGTTGCATAGATTCATGTACCATTTGGATGTCACAATATTATTTTTATTGTTCAATTTTATTAATATTATATTATTTTTAATAAATATTTTTGAATTATTATGGTCAACGTGTAAGGATTATTTTTTTCTATATTGCAATATATTTAATGTCGCCTCTCAACATTATAAAATTAGGGTTTATAAATCCCTTGGGTTTATAGTATTAATCCCTTGGATTTATTAATTTCTTTGGTTTATAATCCCTAGGTTTATAATAGTATTTCCTTGGGTTTTTAATACTTTGGTTTTATAATATTAGTCCCTTGGGTTGGTAAACATTGTGACAAAAATTGTACAAAAAACAATCCAATGTTGGATTGTGATAAACATTGTTGTAAGCTGACAATTATTTTTGTAGTCATTGTCACAATGTTGCATTACATTGCAATTTATTCAATGTCGCCTCTCCACATTACAAAATTAGGGTTTATTAATCCCTTGGGTTTATTAATTCCTTAGGTTTACAATATTAATCCCTTGGGTTTATAGTGCCTAGGGTTTAAAATATTAATCCCATGGGTTTTTAATCTTGAGGTTTTATAATATTACTTCTTTGGGTTTACTAATCGCTTGGGTTTACAATAACATTATGGTTTAAAGTTTTGACGTTTGAATCGTGAAAAAATCTATCCAATGCTGCATTGTGACAAATATTGTCACAATGTGACAGCCAATATGACAATCATTGTTTGAACCTTACATTACATTGCCATTTTTTCAATGTCACATTGTGACACTACAATGGGGCTTCATATTATTATGATTGCATGCTACAAAAATCAAACCAATGTTGGATTGTCACAAACATTGTCACAAGATGACAATTAAATTGATAGTCATAGTTGAAATGTTACATTACATCACAATTTATTTATTATCGTCTCTCAACATTACAAAAGTAGGGTTTATAAATGCCTTTGGTTTATTAATTCCTTAGGTTTATAATATTAATCCCATGGATTGATAATCCCTATGGTTTAATATTAATCCCTTGGGTTTTTAATCCCTAGGTTATGTGATATAGTCCACTGGGTTTACCAATCCCATGGTTTTAAGGTAAGATTAGAGTTTAATGTTGTGACATTTGAATGGTGAAGAAATCTATCCAACATCCCATTATGAAACATATTGTTGCAATTTGACAAGAAATATTCCAATCATTGTTGGAAATTTACATTACATTACAAATTTTTAACGTCGCATTGCAACACTATGAAAGGGCTTCGCATTGTGACATTTGCATAGTACAAAAATAAATCCAATGTTGCACTGTGACAAAAATAATCCAATGTCACTTCTCAACATTACAAAAATAGGGTTTATAGTCACTACGATTTATAACAATAATCCCTTGGCTTTTAAATCCTTGGGTTTATAATTTATTAATCCATTGAGTTTATTATTCCATTGGGTTTATATTATTAATCGTTTGGGTTGGTAGGCATCGTGACAAACATTGTGCAAAAAATAATCCAACATCTCATTGTGATAAACATTGATGCAAGATAACGATCAATCTCATATCAATTGTCACAATGTTACATTACATTACAGTTTATTCAATGTTACCTCTCAATGTTACAAAATTAGGATTTATTAATCCATTGGGTTTATTAATTCCTTGGGTTTATAATATTAATCAATTGGGTTTATAATGCCTAGTGTTTACAATATTAATCCCTTGGGTTTAATATTGTGATGTTTTAATGGTGTAGAAATCTATCCAATATCGCATTGTGAAAAACATTGTGAAAATGTGACAAGCAATATGACAATTATTATTGGTACTTTACATTATATTGCAATTTTTTCACCATCACATTGCAACAGTACAACAAGACTTTGTATTGTGATGTTTTCACACTACAAAAATCAGACCAACATCAATGCAAGATGACAATTAATTTGATACGCATAGTTGTAATGTTACGATACATCACAATTTATTTAATGTCAACTCTCAATATTACAAAATTAGGGTTTAGAAATCCCTTGGATTTATAATATTAATCCCTTGGGTTTATAATTTTGGTTTGATACAAAGATTGTCTCAATATTAAGATGAACCATGGTCAACTATTTTTATTTTAGGATTTATAATATTTATATTAGGGTTTATATACCCTATGTTTATAATATTAATCCTTTGGGTTTTAATACTATTCCTGACGGTTTACAATACCTTGGGGTTTTAGAATTTATCCCTTGGGTTTATTATTCCCTTTGGTTTTATATTCAAAGGGTTCACATTCCTAAGGAATAATATTATTTATAGGGTTTATAATATAAATCGTTGAGTTTAATATAAATCCCTTGGGTTTATAATCATGGTCAACCATGGTCGAACGTCACATTATGACATAGATTTTCTCAATATGAAAATCAACCATGGTTCAATGCCATACTGTCACAAAGATTGTCTTTATATGAAAATCAATCATGATCAACCATTGTTAACCATGGTCCAATATCGCATTGTGACAAAAATTGTCTCAATATGAAATTCAAGCATGGTCAACCATGTTTATTTTAAGGTGTAGAATATTTATCATATTAATTAATAGTAACAATAATTGTATTAAAATGATTAATTAAAAAAAAACTATATTATTGAATTAATTATCTTTATTAATTAAATAATTAATAAACTATATTAATTTATTTATTATTTACTTTAAAATTAATAATTAGGAAAAAATTATTATTATTAATTTTAAATAATTAATAATTATATTAATAATAATAATAATAATATTTTTATTAATAATGCTAATAATATTATTTAATAATAATAATATTTATTTAATAAAAACAATAATTATTTAAAAATGATTATATTTAATTATTTAACTAAAATAAATAATTAATAAACTATGTCAATTAATTTGTTAAATATTTTAAAATAAATATTTAAAAAATATATTATTAATTGATAATAATATTAACAATTAAAAAAATTATTAATAATACTAATAATAATAATAATAATAATGTAATTAATTAATAATAACAATAAATATTTAAAAATAATTAAAAAATAAATTATTAATTATTAAAAATTAACTGAAATCAATATAAATTAATGGTTATAGAAACGATTAACAATTATTTATAACATCATATTCATTATAATATCATATTCATTATTTAAGTTTCTTGTATTCCAATTTAATTTTTGTATGAAATTTGACTATAAGACATTTTATTGTAAGGTTCTTGTTTGTTACCGTGTTGAGATTTGTCGTTTTCCACTTAATCTCAATTGTCATTGGGTTGACCAGTGTAAGACACAGCTTCTACCGGCGGCGGCCAAAATATTTTTCTACTCTTCGTTCATCATTTCTATGAAGTTGTCCAGGGCTTTGTGAATTCCCTTATGTTCTATCGTATTGCTTCACACTCTGCCCCAGATGCAGACCTGGTAAGCGTTAAAGGAATGGTTGCTTCACCTAATATATCGGTCTTCACCAAAAGACCGCAGTCATGAAAATTCATTTCGATTTTGGCAGCCAACGCATCAAGGTTGCTTTGCATATCCAATTTTCTGCCATAGTTATGGTCCACACAAATAGTGGCCAGCTTTATCGTTTTCTGGAGAGTAACTACCACAGCCTACAACTGTTCCTTACACATGGAATTTTTTGTGAAACAAGGATGGCTTGCCAAGTTGGAGAGCGTTGAAGGAAGCTTCTCTACTTTGTTGGAGATATTCTTCCATCTGTCAATAAAAAGCTTTAACTCGTCAAATTTTACCTACAACTAATGCAACCAGGTCTTCCCCCAGGTCTTCCCCCTGCTTTAGCCATTCTTCCGTGGATTTAGTGGTGTTGTTCCCTTAAAACACTTCTTCCACCATGGTTCTTTTCCGAGTAGTCTTTAGTGCGACTTTTTGAAGGTTTTTACAGTGGTTTTTTCCGATGTAATTTCTCTAAAATCTGGCAAGAATTTATTGAAAAGAGAAGTTTGATTGCTAACCTTGCACAATGAAAGTGCCCTAGGGGTTTTTGAGGGTGCTGAATCCATATATAGAGTAAAAAAGCCAGTTTAAATAACAGAAACCAAGATTTTACCTCAAATTTTTTCACCTAAAACTCCAAAAAGTCGCACTAAAAACAACTCGGTTTCTTTCTCCCTTTTGAATTCTAAATCTATTAGAAACCAAAGAACCAGAAAACTTTTGCGCTCAGATATGATAGTGCCCGTTCAAGAGCGTTAAGCATTTCTTTCCTCTTGTCCAACTATGCTATCTGCAAAATCAAAAGTGTATGAGATTAAAGAAAAAGATTTAGATACAAATTTACACACGGTACAGAATTGTAATTCAAAATTTTAACATCAATATTCGTCTCCATGAAAGCATCATTTATATCAATTTTTTCCATCAAGAAAATCGATGCTCACGGATAAATCGTGTCCAGCCATCAAGAACATGCCAAAATGCTTGAGTCTGTAAAAATAGTACGATTCCAGCTCATCCGTTAAAAATTCATGAACGGGAAACAAAAAGTCCTCCTTGCATTTAATCTTCCTTGGATTTAGCTTTTAGAATTTTGCAGAAGGGCAAATCTCGTAGAGATTCTTAGGTCGTCACTACAATTCATTCATACATGTGTAAGGCTAGGTATTAAATGGATGCTAAACCCGTCTGTCATTTACCTATGTTTGACCATTGGTGATTTCGGTCTAACAACCTTCATAAATGAATTCCAATGCCCAATAAGCCTACGGTAAAATCATTAAACTTCACATTTTAAAAACTTCATAATTTTATTAATTTGATAAACGTATATATTTGATAATCACATTAAATTTATATATTTGATGGATGGCATGGTAACTTTATTACACTTTTTGTAATTTTAGATATTTAATTAAAATTAATATATTATTATTGGATGTGTGAGTTGTATATAATATGTTTTAATAATATTGTTAATAATGATACATATTTAATCAATTTCATTTTTTGATATATTATTTAATATTTATATTAATATAATGAAATAATAAGTTATAAAAATTATTTAGTATTTATATAAAACTTGAAATTAAAATTTAATGGATATATTAAAAGGAGGTAATAAACTTTAATTTTGAATATCAAAATTGTCTTTTGGTTTTAATTAGTATTATTTTCAACATAAAGATTAATTCTTATGAGCAATTATAGTTAAATTAGGCATTTGTCAATTTCCAAAACGAGGGGGTTACCCGCGGGGATCTAGGTGATTTGAACCTGTGACCTCTCAATCTGGGAGTACTTCCAAGCGGGGACTCAACCAATTGAGCTAACCCTTGGGGCTTCTACATTGTCCATCTTATCATCACATCTTATCTAGTTTTCAAAATATTTATTACATTACAATATTTTTTAATTTTTTAATTTAGCAAAGTTATGGTGATCTAGTATGTCACTTGTTTTCAAGTATAGAAATAAAATATTAAAAAATTCCAATTATTCTCTTATCTTCTTAATGACCAATAAATTATAGAGATCTTAGAAAACATTAATCATCATCATATACAATATTATAAAATAAATCATTTTTAATGATTTACATTCTTAATATAATAATGATTATAATCTTTTCCATTTCATAATTAACTTTCAAATTATTTTTTTATAAATTTGTTTTTATTTTAAAATTATGTATATATTGTTTTTAAAAGTATTTATATAAAAAAAAATTACTAAAATTAGGGTTAATGGTAAGTTTATAATACATTATTTCTAAATATATTTAATTATATTATTAATTTATCTAAATTTAGATATGATTGGTTTATTTAATGATATTAATAATATTTAATAGTTTAATCCAATATTATTATCTTTATGCTACTATTTTTTAAGAAAATTTGACTGAGATTTAAAATAGTGTTAAATAGTTTTTTATTATAAATATAGCTTAAATACTTTAAATTTTTGTATTTTTAAATTTATTTTACATTCAATATCATTTTAAATTCAACATAGAAATTATTAAAATTGATTTAGAAGTTTTTTAAAATACTTTATTTATTTATGTATTCTAAAATTTCAAATTAAATTAAAAAAAACTATTAATCTCAAGTAAAACCCTCTCTTGAATTTTTAGTAAAAACGAAATATAAAACAAATAAACTATATATTTTATCATTTAACCATATTATATTTACATGTTGATTTTTTTATTATAATTATATTTAAATAACTTTAAAAAAACATTGAAATTAAACACATATATATGATTAATTTTATAATTTATAAATAATTAAATTAAAAACACATTTCCATCATTAATTTTTTATAAATGTTTTATTTTTACATTTTAAAATTTAAATAGAATAAAATTTATAAATTTTAATATATAATTTTATATATTTTTAAAGATGATGCAAAATTGATTTTCTTTCATGCTCATGACATTTAATATTGAAACTTTCTCAATGAACCTTTCAAGTTGTTAAAATGAACTTTTAAATTATTTTTTTGACAATTATATATCAAATATTTAAGTGATATGTGTTTCATTAAATTTTCTAAAAATATGATGATGATGATAATGATGATGGTTAACATCCACTAAGACCAATGCGATCTATCACACATGAAGAAAAAAAAGTCTAAATGTCATTCTCCAAAATCTTGTATATGTGATCAAGGAGAAGGGAAAGAAGCACTCCAAAATTGCTAAAGTTGGGTTGGCTTAGTAAGTCAAGAAGATTGGAGGTGTCACTGATGATAGGGAATTGAGAGAGGATGTGGGCAAGAGCCGGGTAGTCTGAAATGAAGTTTTTTTCATCTTCCACCTTCTTAGTATCACAAATACGACAGATTTTACCATCCCATGGAGTCTTGGGATTATACCACCACATGGTCTTACTTCGAAGCTCATGAAAATAAGTTCTTATCTTAATGATGTTCATTTTCTTCTTAGTGTTGGTCAACATATAGAGATAACTCTGGTTATCAAGGGTGGGGTTGATCACCTCTTTATAGTATCTTAGCTTCTTTTCATCCTCTAGCTCCTTACTATCCCACATATTGTCCTTAAAATTGGAGTTAATAATATATTTGATACTATCCATGCTTCCCATGACGATATCCTCCTTAATCCCCCAAAGGTTGAGCCAAGACTGGGCATCCTTATGCCACCCGCGCTTGAGGCATAGGTGGGGGTTTTGACTAAACTTAGAAGAAATTTTTGGGAGCCTCTTGGATTCCATGTTTTTTTTCCACAGAAAAAATCGGTAACTTTTTATTTATAGAAATGAAAAGTTACACATAGCATATGCATTGAAGCATTTTCAGAAATTGCCCAATGGGCACATGTGCTTTGGCACACAATGCGTTGTAGCTAGGCTACCTTGCATTCAGAAAGAATGAAAGAAAAAGAGAGAGAACTGGGAAGAGAGAAAGGGACAGAGAAACTAGAAGCTACTGAATCGTGGGAAAGGCGTCCCACACTCAGGTTTTTCTGCCTTTCTTCTTCTCAACCTTGCGCCATTCACCCTGGGATGGAACACAAGTGGCAAGGACAATCTGATTTTCTGCATTATGGATTCCTGTGTCCTTGTCCGAATCTGACGTTTCTGATGTATGATGTATTTTAATCCCTCCGCTGCCCATGTCCTCGGCATTCATGTCTGATTGTTTAGTTAGAAGGTGTGGATCCATGGGTGCAGTCATATCCTCTGTTTGTACCTCTGGTTCTTGTGTTGGCTGCTTACTTCCTGGCGGAGCTAGTTCCTCTTCTTCTTCTGACTCATCCTCCTCTGAGTCAGGAGGGGGATACTGCCAACCTTTCCTCTGCTTCCTATTCGGTTTCTTTTTGCTATTTGTTTTCTTAGCTTCTGGACATGTATTTTGAAGATGACCTGTCATCCTGCAGTTCCTGCATCTAAACGCAGTGTTCTCGTAATCAAGTGATTGCAGCCAATTTTGGTGCTTATAAATCAGCATGATATTCTCCGGTAGCCCTTTGCTTAAATCTACTTCTACACAGATCCGAGCAAAGGTGAAAATTATTTGTTCTATTCTTTCCATGTCTGTTTTGATATACCGCCCAAGGCTATTCCCAATGCTCTCGAGAACCTGTTCATTCCAGAAGTGAAGAGGCAGGTTGTAGAGTCTCACCCATACTGGTAATCTGGAAACTGTCATGGTGTTGGGGTCAAAATCTGGAAACCATGGGGTTATAAACAGCCCCGTGGACCCCCAGAACCAAGGCCCCTCTCTGATTATGATATCTCTTTCCTCTGAGGTTTGAAATTTAACGATAAAAAACCCCTTGGAACAGAGATGTATTTCACATTCCAATGACCATTGTGTGAAGATCCATTGAAATAGGTCCATGGGTTTGGGCCAGAAGCCGTTGAAGCGGCAGATTAATGCCTGGGCTTCATATGTCTTTATATGCTCCTCTGCGGCTGAACTGTTTATTTTTAGTGCTGGGGTTTGGTCCTGTAGTTCTACTATGTAGGGTCTCGGCACATTTCCAGTCTGTTCTGGAGGTGAGCCTGCTACTTTCTTCCCCTGTAGGATATTTTTGTAGGAGGGCCCTCCATTTGATTGTTGTTGGCTGATGGGTGTTTTCCCTTTATCTCTCCCTGCAGATCTTGGCATGCTCTGATTTACGGCACCCCCTCGCAGACGCAGGTTCAGGGTAATGGTCATTTCTACTTTAATGGAGTAGTCCTTTAACAACCTGCAGTCCTGGAGAGAGCTGTGCCCATTGACCAGATGTTGGGTCGGAACTGGGTACCCCGTCAATCCCCATATCTTATGCTTTAGATGTAGAATAGAAGTATCATCGGTTACCCAGATTAAGAGAGACTTTCCCATAGGAGGTCTAATAAAAATTTGAAAGGGAGGGGAATTCAGCAGAAGCCGGTTCTTACCTGTTGATTGGGACTCAGGGAGCGTTATGGCTGTTTGAGATAGAGCAAGAAGTTCTCCTTGTTTTTTCTGATCCCTCCTCTCTACCTCTCCTTTCTTTTGATTCGGTAGTGGATTCAGAAACAGAGATCTCGGATCAGGGAAGCGCCTGCCCCCAAGCGCTCTAAGAAACAGGGGTCCTTGCACTCGATGGCAGTGATCATTTGCCAGTCTAAACCACGACGACCGAGTCTCTCTGCCTATCATAGAAAAATCAAAGAAAAAAACTGAGGCGTTGTCTTCCCTAGAAAGTGTGGATCGTACCAGCGAAGGTCGATAACAGAGAACCATTAATGGGGCCGGATCACCTGCTGATCGCTTCGGGGCTGAAGACATATCTTGAATTCTGCGAAATACCTCCCATGGGGCTCGAATCCAGCCTTCGGATCCATGAGGCACACACAGACTTCTCACGCCGTTTGTATCTGATGCAGTTGGATCGGAGTCCTCATCGCCGGAGGGCCTTCCTGGGGCGGAGCATCCCTGATCCACAAACTTGGCGGCGGCGGAATATTGCAGAACCCTTGCAGAAACCCTTGCTGCCTCCATCGCTCCGCCTATATCTGGCCCGCGGAGTTCTGATGGGATCCGGTGCATTAACGCTGGTATGATCGCACCCGAGCCTCTTGGATTCCATGTTGTAAAGCTTCTTATTGTACATTAGATATCTAAACATAGTCATACTTTCAATGAGGGACTCACACTCTTTGATAAAGAAGATAGGATAGGGATTATTCCCTTTGATCTTGAGGTTATAGGTTATGAATTGCTTTTGGATCGTCTCAATATTTCTCCATGACTCTCTAGATATAATGCAACAACAAACATCACATTTTTATAAGACAACAAGGGTGACAAGAGTTTCAAAGAGGAACCTTTTTTTTACTCCAAATGTAAAGATTGATCGACTTACAATTGTGTTCAAGCTCATAGTAAAATTTTCAACCTCCAATAATTCTTTTGTCGATGCTATAATTCCAGTTGAGCTGGTGAGGAAAGTCAATATCTAAATATTTATAAGAAGAAACCTGCTCTAGACAATGGTTATCATAGAAGAAACTACCATGGGTGATATTTTTGGATTTAATGATCATGACTTTAATATTTTTGGTATTAACTGTCATACCCATCTTGGAGCACTAGACATGAAGACTCTTAAGCTCCTTGTCTAGGTCATCATGGATTTTTGCAAGAAGAACGGTATCATCATCATAAAGGAGAAAAGTAATGATTATACCGACGAGCTCGGTGCACTTGCAACCCACAGCTTCGAGAAACTCCTCTAACTTATAGATGTAAATACCATAAAAGGTAGGGGATATGGGACACCCTTGCTTGACCTCGATAATGCATTTAATATCTTTATACTACCCTTCATTGGTCTTAATATTGGAAATGATAGTCTCGTAGAGGCGGATCATAGCAATCCTCAGTTCAAGAGGAACCATGATCTATTTAATTCTATCCTAGATCTTATCTCGAGGGACAATGTCTAAATATTTTCTAAAGTCTACAAATTAGAAGAAGACATTGGTTTTACTATTGTGACATTCCTCTACAATGATCCCTTTAGTCCTTTTACCCTGTTTCTCAAGCCAAAGGCTAAGCTTCTTTTCTAAAATGAGCCCATAAAGCTTGGATGGGATGTGCTTAATCATAATGGTCCTATAGTTAGAGGTAACAATTTTCTCCCCATTTGTAAAGATAGGCATAATAAGGCTTTGCGTCCAAAGCTTAGGGAACCCATGCTTTACACCCAAATTGAGAAGCTTTTTGAGATGAGGAATTAGGATATATCTTACCATTATTTATATCTCGGCTTGGTATCCTTCAATATCTTTAGCTTTACTAGTAGCAAACTTATTAATCCCATACTCAACATCTTCTAGAAAATATATATTTTCCTTAATAGGAGTGTTTAACATGATGTCCATGGTGTTCGAAGAGTCATACAACTTATTAATATAGTTATCTCAATTTTCTAAGGGGATAGAATGATTATCTTTAGTTTTACAAACAAACACATTCTGCCAAAAATTTTGGGTGCAACTTTACCAAGGTGGAAAATATGCTTTTCTCTCTAATTAATATATGACCTCGTCTTCCTCTTGATAAGATCTTTGTATATACTAATATTATAGAGCTTAATGATTTCATTAGGGGCGTCTCTCATTGCTTTCCTGGCAATTTTATAGTCTTTGTCATACAAAGGATTGGAAGTTCTTTTATTCTACTTATATCTCTCTCGTAATTCATCAATGTATATAGTTTCATATGGATTATATTTAAGTATGGTAAAAAATTTAATATAATTTAATTAAAATAATAAAATATAAGAAAAAATATATTATAAATTTAAAAAGAAATTTAAAAAGGTATTATAATTGAGTGATAATATTTAAAATTTATATTAAATATAGTTTTATTTCATATTAAAAAGATTAAAGTTTTTTAATTCCATTTATATAGGGTTGGGTATAATGGTTGTTATCTATTTATATAGGGTTAGGTATAATGGTTGTTATCCTCTCCCACTAGGTTCAAAGCTTGGTTACTTACATGATGAGTTATAATGTCTTGAATTAGTGGTTTTGAGTATACATGTGAGTTGGCTTGGTACCAACAACTCACTTTACAGAGACATTGATTTCCTTCCTTCTTAGAAAATAGAAAATGAAAAATAGTAGACTTTTTAGTATACATCTATATTATTTAATACTTTATTATATATTAATTTATTTATATTATAAAAATTATGGAATAACAAATTTAACACCTTTCTATGCTTGCTAAATTCACATTTAAAATGAGTTTACATATATCTAGCTATTTAATATTTAATTATTACATAAAAAATGTAATATTTTAATTTTATTTAATATCATTTATGTTTATTTAAGATGGAGATGAATAATAACAATAAAATGGAGTTGAGGGTATCATTTTTGCTTTTCCTTGAAATTCCAATAGGCATCAAGTTTTCAAAATTTATATGTTTTGTTTGAAAACATATTGTTGCCCTTTTCAACTTATCTAGTCCTCCAAGCTTCATTTTCTAGACTTTGAAATAAGAACAAGAACATGTGTCATTTTCAACCTATGTAGTCCTCCAAACTTCATTTTCTAAACTTTGAAATAAGCACTTGTCTTTTCAACCTATCTAGTCCTCCAAGCTTCATCCAAAATCACAACATAATAAAAATACTTAGAGATTCCTTAAATTACAGCGAAAAATGATACACACTAATTCAATTCGTTTATTATTCTGAGCACCCTATGAAATGCTTGTTTCTCAACTGTTTTTTTGTTTTCTCTCATCCAAACAATTTCTCATCATAAAATCCAGGATTTTTTTTTCAGAGAAAATAGTAGAATATCACAGTGATATCTCCTCTAAGATTACTTCTACTTTAGTTATGACTTCCTCAATATAAATATGATATATTGCAGATTCTATAATACACTTTTACCCACTTTAAAAGCTTTACTTTACCAATACTATAATCTTATGATTCCTCATGTCTTTCAAATCCACATTTTTATTTTTTACAATACCATATTTGTGTCACTCTACATTCATCTACACTTCTATTGACATGTCTTTAAACCCTTTTGATACAAATATTACCACGAATAATCTTAACACACTATGATATTTTGATGATTAATCATGGTATTCGCATAGTAAAATAATTTGGTTTTCCATAATTCGATACACATAATTGATCCAGAAAAAGACTAAAATATCCCACCACTTTTTCTGGAAAGTCCCGTCGTGAAATTACATAGAAGCAACCTCCTACTAGGGCGGTTCGCTCTTCATCCCATTAAAACACCCGCGATCTGGCCCCTACCTCTCGTTGTGCCCGACTATCGACTATGGCCCACTCCTCGTGTCTTTTTCTCTCTACCGGCCTGACTCCTCCGAGGTCTGATCAAGTCTGCTTTTGCCTCTCCGGAAATCCTGACCGAACATCTTTTTTCCGCAGATCCAACCAATCTTCACGTACCGATTTAACTCCTCTTCGGCGGTTTCTTAGCGGTTTCTTTGTGTTAAGGCTAAAACAACTTTGGTAATCGGATGTTCCACACAACGCCGTTCGAGAAATCAATAAAATCCGTAATCTCATCATTTGATTACAAAGACAATATGAGATGATTGCAACTGATCTATAGATATATATAAACTAATTTTAAAAGGATTCTTTTTAGTTTTCTTAATCTTAAAAATTATAATAATATTAATTTTTTTCTAATATTTTTTAATATGAATATGAATGTTACATTTATTCTAGTAACCTCTATTTGTATTTTTCAATTACATTTATTAAAACTCTGTGTTTTTCAATTACAATTACTAAAAATAAATGTGGTTCTCCTAATATATATGTAATGGAAAGTATTGTATACATTTCAATCTCTGTCTTTATTTACAAATAATAAGACTAAACTCATGTGACTTTTTTTACAAATGATAAGAATGGATGCTTAGTCCAAACTTGGGAAAAATTTCATTAATGAAGCAACTATTGACTAACCAAACAAACCTCAACAATCAACTCATGGTGAGATTTGGCATAGCAAAATTGTTACTCTCTGGTGTGTCACACACAAAATTGTCTTCCATATGAAATATCATGTCAAAAAATACTTTTCTTTGCAATAGTATCATATGAAAGATCTTTGTGTGATACATTGCAGTCTCCCAAAATTTTCTCTTTAGCAATTAACCCTCATTTCACATCATTCAAATATCTATCACATACAAAGGAAAAACATGCGTCACACACATCTTTTCCTAAATATAATACACATGAAACTAAAGTGCGTGTATCCCACTCAAAGTTACCTTACTAATGTTAGGACTATCACACACTCAAAATTAGTTTAGCCCAAATATATTGTGTTATGTCTTAATGGTGTTGGACTATCAAACACTCAAAATTAGCTTAGCCTAAACATATTGTGTTATGTCTTATTCATGGAAGCATTATACATTTTCAAACACAAAAGAGAAATTCCTAAACTTTCATTCATATCATCTTCATGAACTTAGTTTACACATCCAATTTTAAAAATAAATCTTCTTGATATTTTCACTTTAAAATTACATATTTTCAAAAATAAATCACAACATATTTTTTACACCTTCAATACCAATTTTTAATTTAATAACTTTTAAGTTATTTTTTATCTTATAATAATAAAATTTTTATTAAATATTTTGAAAAATATTATTTCAATATTTTACATTTGATAAAGGAAATAAAGGATTTGATGGTATTCCATCTCTTTACGTAAATATCAAGAAGTTTTATCCCGATAGAACTTTATTTTAATGTAGTTTTAAAATATGTTGAAATTATTTTTATTTTAGAAATATATATATTTCATTTTATTTTATTCTATTTAACGTGTTTATTTTGGAATGGAGCTTTAGAATTTTAATTTGATTATAAATAATTATTAGGTGGATAGTAAGGATTTAATCTTTACATAATATTATAGAATATTTTTACTAGTAGTCATAAATCAAAAGTTGAAATTTACTTCAAAAGTCGTTATGTCTTTTTTCTCATTTACTTAAATTGTTTAATTAAAAAAATGTTATATGAAATGAGTTATGGTTTTTTGAGCATCACGTATTGATAAGTCATAATATTAATTAATATTATGTCTTTTTTTTAATTTGCAATTTGAAATATATTATAAAGTAAGTGTTTTAATGTTTATCACAGATTGATATTTACCAATGCTTACAAACTCTTTAATTTATATGATTGCACTAGTTAAATATTATAATTACAAAAGTTTAAAATTATTTAATTTACATAATATAGCTTTTAAGATTACAAATTAAATATGAAAATCTTGTTTCTTAGGTAGATTATAGTGATTTAACCTATAAGTAATATTTTAAAATATTTTCAATAGTAGCCATACAACAAAAGTTGGAACTTATTTCAAAATTAGTTATGTGTTTTTGTCTTTTTTATTAAATTGTTTAATTAAAAAATGTCATATGAACAAGTGTCATATGAAATGATTTATGGTTCTTTTGACATGGGGTGTTTGTAAGGCATGATTTTTTAGTTTTTGCAATGCTAGATTTTCTTTTTCCAAAGGGAAAAAATCCCTTATTTTATACATATTTTTAAGAAAAGAAAAGAAATTTCATTTTTAGATGCTAACTGCATTAAGTAACAAGAACCTCTCAACTTATATACATAAGAAAAAAATAAGAGAAACCTATGAAGTTAGGCGTGATAGTACTTATATTCTCTTTCTCTCCTTTCCTTTTCTGGAGTTGATTGGAACCATTACTAGATCACATTCAATTATCTTCAGTGGGAGTTATTTATCTAAATAAATAAAAATTAAAACATGTACTCCCTTTTTTCCCATTGTCCCATATTGTTATGTGCCAATTTTATTTTTTTTGTTCTAGTTCATGGATCACTTCGAATTGCATACCATTCTTCTTGTGTATTTCAATTCCATTCTAGACCTAAATATCACCTTCTTCTTGTTTTGGAGGGTTCTTTGTGGTTTCTTCTTCTTCCTCCGTGAGGTAGGGATGATAAAGTTGTCATCATTTTAGTTTGTAGGGCAACCCCCTTTTCTTTTTTAGGTTATTTCAATACTGAGGGCATTTATTTTGGAACTCTCTTGTTTAGTAACATGATTAACATTTGAATGCCATATATTCTTAATCCAAAAGTTAGTTCCACTATAATTTTTTCTATCTCATCTCAATGTGTTCAACTTGACCTTTAAATAGGATTATTCTAGAAATATTCTAGCAAAATTAAATAACACTTTCTTCATTTTTTTGAGGTCCATCCTTTTAAATGATCCCATAGTGTTCCCAATTTCCTCAAAAAACCATTGTTGAGACCACAATAATTGTGGCATAAGACTCTAGAAACCAAGGGATAATGAAGAACTTGACATTTCCCCAAACCCAGGTCCCTTTATTCAATACTCTTTATACATCTTCCTCAATATTGAACTAAATAATGAAGAACCCTTTTGAGAAAAGATATATGTCACAGTTTTTGGTCTAGGTTATGAAAACCGACTCATGAAATGCATGAGTTTTGGACCAAACACTATTGGATATGAAAATCACTACCCTAGGCTGAAGAACATAAAAAAAAAACTTGATTTACCTTTATCAAGATTACAATGCACTTAGGGTTGTACTATGGTAGATCTGGTTGATTGATCCATTCCCTTGTGTCACATCCTTGTACGAGTTAGAACATCCAATGTTCATGGGAAAAAAAACACCTCCACGTTGCCTAAGGTTCATTATTATGGTGTAGTTTATTGAGATGCTATAATCCTTCAACTAAGATAGATCCCAAAGTGTCTTCCCTTTGTAAAGAATACATTGTGTATTAGCAAGAAACCCCATCAAATTATCTATACTCTACCTTACCTTTGACACTAAGTTTGAATCCACAACCAAGAAAAGGAGAGACTTCCAATTTATTGCATTGATAAACATCTAAAATTCTTATTCTAGCTCATCATTTCTTCCATCCAACCTATATGGGTGTGAACAAAAGGTTTTTTTGGGTAGGTCCCCACCTTACAGATAGCTACAAAGGTTGTATGTGCATGGATCTAAGATTTCAACCGAAAAGGGTGACATTACCTGCCTGATCCAATTCAATAGAAAATATGGTCTTACAAAATTTGTTTTCCACATATTGTGGTATACCATCAAGAGAGTGAGAAGGACACTTCCATTGGGACAAATATTGTCCCAAATAGATGATGAAACTTCCTCCATCGTAGAACAAAACAATATGATCCCAAAACCTTTATTCCAACACATACCATTTTTGGTTCTGTGATGGTGTTACTACGATACGAACCATAGAAAATCCCACCGAAGTGAAATCAATTATTGACAAAATTTAGAGAATGAAAACTAGAAAAGGGTTTCTTAATACGATTCCCCCCACCAAGACCTTTTTTGAGTTTCTAAAGGATCCTAGAGATGGAAGATTGCAAATCAATGACATCGTCTCGAAACCAAATGAGATTGAGAAGTACTGGGGACTCAAAAAAGTTGATGGTCCCGACCATGAAGTGTTATAGGACATTAATATTTTGCAAGAACAACTAAATAAACATTGTGAAACATTGTGTAGGAACCCTCGGCACCTCAACTAATAGAAGGTGTGTGCACAATGGAAGGGAAATATGAACCCTTGACATCGAAAAGGCACCAGATAATTTGACCTGTTAATCATCCGACTCTCATGGGTGCCACAAAATGTGAAATGGGATCGACAAACTCTATGAAAATGTTAGAATGTGTAATTCCTACTTGTCCAGATGTGACTCTCTATGAATAGAGTCTGTTCCTATTTCCTAGGTTAGCTAAAACTAGTTTCCTTATTTTGTGTGAGGTTGAGATATTCCCTCAACCAACTTATTGTACGTCCAAGATAGATTTCCTATCTTGAGACTAATTTATGTATAAATGTGTGTAATCTATTTAATTAATAATATAGTTTGCATATTAAAGATTTATTTGAAAATTCATTTATGGGACATTCGTTTATGAGAATTCACATTTTCTTATCTTGTTCCATTTTGTATATCAATAATCCCTTCTCCATTAAAACTAGGTAGAGCCTAAATGAACACTGCTACAAAGTAGGGTGTAGACGGTCGTCGATTGTTGAGTTGAGTTGAATTCCATTATACACTATTGATTTGTATTTCCTTTTCTTATTATGATTCTTTCTTCTATTTTTTTTTTTTTATGCCAATGTTTATTTCTCCATTCTTGTTCTTTCTTGTATATTTTTGTGGAATTTGGATATTCTGTTTGGCTTTGAGGTTGGTGTTTTTTATTTTTTATTTTTTATTTTCTTACATTTGGTATCCTATGGGGGAGGAGGTGATAGTTTCATTTATTAAACCCTATAGCGGTGGTTGATGAACATTCCACATTATGTGTAGTAGGTAAAATAGGTATGCATTGTTTCTTTTGGGTTTTGTTTTAATAAATAATTACATTTATGTGTTCATTTGAGTTCATTTGTTTAATAATTTCTTATACACATGTAGGTATGGAAACATTGTGCAAAAAATCCTCATTGTGTTAAGGGAAAATAAATTATTGAGTCATTAAAGGTACTTTTCCTATGCTTCACACTTAGATTAATCTAGAGTCATCGAGTTCAAGTGGTGAAATAAGTTGTACTGTGTTCTATTAAAAGGTATAATAATTATGGAAACCTAAACGAATAAATTAAAATACAACAACCCTAATTTATCCGATCTTCTCGTTGAAAGGCTTTGCTATTGGATAGCTATATCATTTTTAACAAAATCCTAGGTCACCTCCCCTCTCTCTTACCCATGTTTTAAATATCGCTTCCTTAGGTCTTGATTTTCCTTTCTAGAGGCCGCTACTGCACATGAACCTCGCTCTCTTTATTTTCCAAGAAGACGTTACATTCCATGGATATTATGAGGATATTCCTTTGATAGATTGATATTTTCATTCTAGGAAAGAAAATGTGTATGAAAATATAAAGACATGGATGTGAGTAATGTTAATATTATTGTTGTACTGACAAGAACATACAAGCAACAACAAAAATTCCCCCCAAAAAAATGATACAACAATGATAACAAATCTATAGGAAACCAAGAATCTTCTATATCAACATATGAACTTTTTACTCTGCAAATTGGTTATTTTCATTGGTGATCTTATATTTTCTTAGCCACATTTCATATATATAAATATTATGGAATTTCCAAATCAATGAAATTTGATTTTTCGGTTAATATGGGGATTTTATTGTGAGTGTTTTGTGCAATTTCAAACCAATATTATAAGTCATTTATGTGTTATGGTCATTTTTTTATTATAATAAATATGTTAAAAAATGATCATCAACATTATTGAAGGTAATTTTTTAATGAGAACTTTATTGATGAAGGGTTAATTTATTATCAAAACATCATTTTAGAAAGGAAAAAATTTAACCATAAAGTTTCTTGACGGGAAGTATAAAGACCCAAAACGTAAAAAAAACAATTGTTTGATGAGTAAAGGGGAATCCAAATTCCAACCCTGCTCCCACACTTTAATTTCATCGAAACCATGACTCTGTCAATTGTAGTCGTGTGGATGGTTTTTTATACATGCTAAATCGCCTTAGAAAGAAATACTATGTAGCTTTCTCTAACTGGAATTCTCGTCATGTATGTTTCGGACCCTCAGATTTTGCAATTCTCAACGATTAATTCAATGGCTTTTGGTAGAGTCAATTACACGTTTAATCGGTGGAGATCAAGTTGACATATTAAATGAACTAGAGATCAATGAGTTTATATATAGTTTAGTTTAGAGTAGATTTGTGAAAATATTTTATTGGTAACTACATAATTTTCCATTCAATATAAAAGCTATCTTCATAATCAAATAATGTTTTCTTTTTATATATATAAAAATGGATTATATATATATATATAAAATATTTTTTTTAATAAAATAATTTTATCTATCTGATTTCATATTTATCATCAATTTGCATAGAAAGTGTGATTAAATATCTTTTACATCGTTAGGTATGACTAAATGTCTCGGAAAACATCATTAGTCAAAGGATGTTACTAGGTCTAGGTATTGTGCACTTGAGACAGTTGCAGGTTTGTGGTCCTGCATTGAAGATGCCATTAGATATGTGCCAAGGGGGCATCGAGAATGAAAAAAAAGAGCGTTGGTGGCTTTGAAACCTTTGGATTTCATCGAGGCATGAAATGATATCATTGAAGTATTCCTACTTTCTTGTCAGAATTTTTCCCAGTAGCGTCTTTATTTGCCAATGAAGGGTGATGGAATTAAGGTATTTACTCCACTATCCCCTAGTGTGGCCCACTGGTCAATGATAGTTAACACTTACTATTGTTGAATTTTTGCATGAATTTCATGTGTAGTAGAGTGGGAAAAAGAAATAGCTAACTGGAATTGGGTCTTGGCATGAGGGCTTACTAAAGGGGAATGAAATCCAAACCCTAGGAAAGAGCACATCTGATGGCGTGCCATGGAATTTGGGAGCATACAAGACACGAGGATGGTAAACCCATAGAGGATGCGAGGACCAGTGAACGAGAAAATAAAAAACAAGATCAGAGCTATGCGGGAGGTAAGATATTGTGCTCAGGTTAACTAGGTTTTGAGATGAAGAAAAAGTGGTTTATGGGTTAGTTCTAGGGGGGACTCTAGTTAGGAATTGAAGAAAAAAATAACCAAAACAGCCCAAGATTTCTCAATGCCACCAAGACACCATGTACACCAAAAAAAGTTTAAGCATCCAGAGAAAACTATAGTGAAAAGCCTGCAGAGACTTAGCATAGGATACTTTACGACGTTGCTAATGGCTCATTGGGCTTTGAGTTTCTAAGTTCAAAGCTCACTTCATCATTAGACAATGTGAATTTCAAGACTAGTTCTCCTTACAAACTCTCCCATGAATTAGCTTCAAAGCTTTCTCGAAATGTGGATGTTGAAGGGGTCTAGGGAAGGAGGGCCCATGCCTTCATTTTTTAGTGAACCATAAAATACAACGTCATAATGGAAATATCCCAGTTGTCAGTGAACTCTTGTACAATAGAAAATATTGGGACAACAACAAGGAAAGTAAGAGCTTCCAATGGAAGTGGAGTATGCCATCTTAATATACTTTAATGTGGAGGTTGGTTGCATGTGTGAGTATGCCAACCCCCCATATTTAATGTTGGGGGAGGTATAGGGTGGTGAGCTTATCCCCGCCCCCCCCCACCCCCCCCCCCAATTTTGCTCGATCAATTTTCGCACTAGGACCAGGGATGAATTATCTTGAGAGATGAGGAGATACAATTGATCTATGAGAGTGGGAGATGGAGATCATAGGGAAATATTTTACCAAAGACTAAATATGATATAAAAAAATTTAAAATCTCCAAATATTGCACATATTCTCCATAGGAGACCCATTTAATGACCTTTTAAGTGTATTTATTAACAACTGAGAGTCACCCTCTACTTAAATTTTTGCAAACCCATTTTGTATAGCATTTCATGTTCCTTTCTCTGGCACAAAGAATTCTATAACATTGTTATTTTTTATCCCACAACTTCCTTTATATAGGAATATTTTTCGACCCCCACTATCCCAAAAGATCCCTCCATATCCGGTTAGGTATAGATTACATTTTGAAGGATCATTAAAGTTTAGCTTTATATTTCTAGCTAGGAGAGGTGTCAAAAATAATGAAGAGACAATCCTTATACATGTGGAATCGAGGGATATATTGTGATCCATGGATAGTTAGATCTCCAATTTATTGAGGATCCATGCGATGTGGTGGTTTTCTTCACAATATTCTTATTCCTAAGAAGTAGATATGATGGTTTCTCGAACACTTTGCAAGATTGGTTTCCAAACCACTCCTTCCTGATATTTTGATTGTTTGAAAATCCCCTTATTACATTCTTTCCTTTTTAACCATGGGAGGAAACCTAGTATCAATGTCCAAGGTCTCTTAAGGATATGGATGTGGAATATTCCTTGTCCCCATTGATTAATTGCTTCTACAAGACAATTACATTTCTAGTATGATGCCTAAATAGGAGTGGAATCCGATACCATAGTTTCTTAGAGAAAGAGCATGTGTTAAGTAGGTTCTATAGATCTTCATCCTAATTCTTGAATAGAGGAAAAATAAAAGGACCCGCAAAGCCTCTTTTCCTAATTTTATCCCATGAGAGTTCCCATCTTCGAGAAATCAACCACATGAAATGAGTGAATTTAGGACAATGTCCGTAGATCCATACTTTGCATTAGATAGATTCTTTAGGCAGGTCCTTGTAACGAGCTAAAAAATAATAATATTATTTTATTATGAAAATTCCTTTTGTCTGGTGAGTCCATGAGAGCTTATCAAGAATATTTTGAAATTCTTGATCTAGCCTAGTCCAGACCACTATGATCGAATAATATAGCAAGTCGTCAATTATCTTCTAGCTTCTGTAATTGGAAGGAATAATAGGCGGTTTCTGAATGTCTAACACCATATTGCATTGTTGTGTTGTTGTGCAATTGACTAACTCCCAAAGTTCTTTGCAGTACATCGATCTATGAATTTTTTTCCATGCATCTCTCCAAAAGAGAGTCTGTGGACCCTCCATGATTTCCTAGAATGCATGATCATGGATTAGACTCTTGCTTTCTCTTGCCAAATTCCATATTGATGATCCATGAGGGAACTCTAGGTTTCTTAACTTACCAATTCAGTTTTTTGATGGCTATACTTTTAGTTCCATATTTGTTTCCATAATTTCTACCCACGTTGAATCCATCTCCACCATAGTTACACTCCCACACCCTATTAATAGTTTTGGGGTCCCAAAAGCCTAAGCCACCCACCATTTTTAGGAGACAAAGTTTCTCCCATGCAACTAGTGACCATTTTCATTCTTTATTGGTCTCCTTTGAGAGAAAATCTTGAAATAGAGTATTAATGGCTTGGAGGACAACTTTGGGAGTTGCGATTGCTAGTAGTTGGTATATCAATAAGGATTGTAGAATCGATTTCAAAAACACCCGTTTTAGATTAAGTAAATTGAATGACTAGCTTCCAAGATTTTGAAAGATTTGTTTTGTAGATTATCTTTCTAGTAAGCTACATAAAGGGGGCATTCAACCACGACAGCCCAAAGATACTTAGTTGATAATTTGTTAGATCTGAAGCATGTCAAGTGGGCTAGATGATGTCTCGCCCTGACATTAGTATTGAAAAAATAGATTTGGGTTTTATCTATGCGTATTACATTAGTTGAGGTCTCCATGAAATCACTGAGTATTGATTTCAAGATAGTTATATCTCCAAATTTTAGCACTCTAAACATAATTATATCATCAAAAAAATGTTGATGTGTGATGGAGAGATCTTCTCCATAAATATATATTCCTCTGAGGTTACCTTGAGTTCCCATTTCCTTGATATCTCTTTCAAATCATTCTACTGCCAAGATGAAAAGAATGTGGGATATTGTGTCACTATGAAATATCCCTTAGGATGGGTTTAAAGAGAAGGAAGGAGTTCCTTTCAAAGATATCGAGAAGAAAGGGGTTGAGATGAAGGATCCAATCCATTTCATCCATTGGTTCAAAAATTGAAAATCCCAAAGGATTTGTAGGAGATAATCCCAGTTCAATTAATCATAGGCCTTAGAGAGGTCGAGTTTTATCGCCATCCCTTCTTTATTTGATCATTTTAATGAGTATATGAATGTAATGTCCCATATTAATAAATAAATAATAATAATAATAAATGAAATAATATTAATATATACAAAAATAAAGCAACCAATAAATAAAAGATAATAATAGTTAATAAATTAAATTAAAAATAATAAACTAAATTTCCAAATAAAAATATAAAAATAAATTGCCTTGAAATATTATAAAAATTCAAAGTTAAAAAAATTGTAAAAAGGGGTAAAATAAGCAAGAGTTAAATTAAGAAAAAAATGTCGAGTTAAGGAAAACTTAAGACAAAGAAAAATATAAGTTTACGTTATGACACACAAATTGTGTGCATGTGGATCCTCTTCCAATCCCCTTTATTTTTAATGGATGAAAGGGATATGAGAGGCATTCATTCTTTCTGAAGGAGAATGTTGGGATACAAATGATTCACTCGCTGGAATTGCTTCTTGAGATCTTGTGAGTGGCCAACTATATAAATATTATGTGCATCTGATCCTATAGTTGGGTGGAGAGTCATGAATAAAAATTTGTTGCAGTTACTGAGATTCAAGTAGTGCCACGACTCTGAAATATCCTGTAAGATATATTTTCAATTTACAGGTAAGTATTCTCTTCTATGTTTTTGTCAATTATATGCTAATCAATTGAACATTTTTGTCTTGATTATTAATATATCATGGATTGATGTTAATAGTTTGTATGTTTTCTCTCAAGTGGAAAGTTTTCTTAAGAATATTTATGAGTGGATTGAACTTCCTAGTTTATCTTGTGAGATCTTGATTCTTCAAGGTAATGTTGATGACCTACATAATTTGAAAGTGTTAAAATAGGAAGTTTTGAACACTCATAATGAAATAATTACAAGTGATAAACTAGGAAATTGCTGAAAGTTTTGGATGATCAATGATAACAATTGTCTACTTTTTAGAAAAGGAAATAGACTATGAAGGTTAATGATAAAATTGTAGCATGAAGTGTAAGAAGGAAGGTCGATGAAAATTCTATAACACGAGTTTAAGAATATTTATGCACAAATTGAAAAAATAAGTTAGAATCAAGTATTGGAGGTTTCACTCGATAAATTTGCACTAACTTTTTACAATATTGTGAGACTTCATATAAAACAAATTATAATTCTTTTTTTTTTTAGTATTGAACGAAGTTTTTTCCAAACACATCATACAAAGCATTTTTGGTGGATGATAAAGGTATTAGTAGTTAAGTGGTTCAAATTTTAAACTAAAGATAGTGTTCACAAGAAAAAAGTGAAAGAGAATAATCTATTGTCCAACTTAAAGAAGGGTGAATGTACAATAAAAGAGGTAAAGTGATATTGAGTTGGGAACTTGATGAGATAAACAAGTATTTAAGTATTAATAATTATAATTATAATTACTAAGTGATGGATAAATCATTAGGGATAAAAAATCTCTCATGCAAGTGAATTAAGCATGACAACTAAACTAGTTCTGTGTGGCATTGAGTATAATGATACTATAATGGATAAGAAAAATATCTATAGGCTCATGTAATTTTAATCTTGATATTGATGATTTAAAGAACGATTGTGTGCTTAGTAATATCTTAATGATAAATTACATTAATTTTTTTTGGGCAAGGAAGAATACATGAATAGAGATTAAGAATCAAAATAATGTGGCCCATTTGAAGTCTAACATTCTACCTAAATGATTATACCTACTATTAAATTGGAAACTTCCTATCCGAAAGAAGTGGACATTTTTATTGAAAAGTAATTGGTATCTTGATGAAAACATGAAACTCATAGTATTGCAATTTCAAACCAAGATAGCTACACATAGATAGATAGATCCTAGATGGATATTTAATGGTATTGTTGAATTATAGTGAAATAGTCAATATTAATTGTTTGTGCAAATTAATGAACATGATTAATGAATCATGATAAGAATCCTTATCGTGTTTTATTTCTCTATATTTAATATGTTTTGACATGTATGATATCATTCTACATTGACATGTGGTTCCCTTTATTATGTGATGATATATCTTTAATACATATACGTTGATGTTATAACCTAGGATGGTATGTCATGGTGTGAAGCATGTGGGAATTGCATGCAAATTTTATGACATGCATCAACATGCAATTCTTTACTATTTAGAATGTTGTTAAAATAATGATGTTATGTTCTCATGATGACATATCAGCGTTAGCATGTGGATCATTTTCTATGAGATTATGATATTATCATTATAACTAATGCATTGGTTACATGTTAGGAGGTGGTGATTGACAGGAAGTTCATCAAGGGGTTAGGAGGACTAGTTTATTTGATGATCTCACTTGAGCCCAACCTTGTAAGGGAGAATATAAAACTCCCTATGGGTTGGGGACAAAATCAACAAACACTAATTATGTCAATGCTAATTTTTCCTTTTATAACTCTTGATGGATAATATTGAGGGGCTATGGGTCCATATTGTATAAGTCGATTGTTTGATATTAGAGTTGTGATACCGAAATGTAGAAGTGGTGTTGGGACTTTGATCTATGGGGATTTGCGCCTTAGTGAATTTTCGATCAAGTTGGGCCAACCTTTTGATATGCTCAAATTCATTGAGTATTGGGACCATATGCCTACCTTAGGGCTGATGAGGTTTCATCCTTGGGGCTCTAGTATAGACCGATGAGGATTTATACCTAGTCCAAGAAGTTGGGAAAATTGACTTGATATTTCTTGTGATTTCCCGAGTTCTATGATGTAACTTTTGATGCCTATTGGTATACTAGTTCAGCAGATGGTGTTGGGAAAATTTGAAGTAATAAATAAATAAATAAAATAATAAGTTAAATGATTAAACTCAACTTCAGGATGGAATTCTTTAAAGAGGGGGAATATGTAATGTCTTGTAGTAATAATAATAATAATAATAAAATAAATGAATCAATATTAATATCTAAATAAACAAATAAAATGATAAATAAAATATAATAATAGTAAATAAATAAAATAAAAAATAATAAAGAAAAAAAAAATTTAGTAAATAAATAAAATAATATATAATAAAATGAAGTTTCAAATAAGTATATCAAAATAAAATATAAAATAGTAAGAATAATTAAATTTAGTAAAAAGTAGAAACAAATAAAATAAGAAAGAGTTTGCTTAAGAAGAAAGGTTTAGTTAAGGAAATCTTAAGACAAAGAAAATGAGAAGTTGGCATGATGACAAGCGGATTGTGTGCATGAAGATCCCCTTCCAATCCACTTTCTATTTAATGGATGACATGAATATGAGAGGCATTCGTTCCTTGTGGAGGAATATGTTTGGAGACAAAGGATTCATTAGATGTAGTAGTTGATTGAGGGCTCGGAGGTGGCCAATTGTAGAATGATTCTATGCAGTTGAACCTGCGGTTGGGTGGAGAGGCATCCCCAAAACTTTGTTGCAATCAATGGGATTCAAGTAACGCCATGACTCCCAAATATCTAGTAAGATATATTTCCGTTTTACGAGTAAGTCTTATGTTCTCATGTTTTCATAAATTATATGTTAATCAATTGAATATATTTATTTTGATTATTTATAACATGGAATGATGTAAATATTTTGTATGTTTTCATTCTAGGCCATTACAATGACTTCATAAGAGACTATGATTCCATCCAAGGTCTAGCGGCCTTCCATAAAGGCTATTTATTTAAGGTATATGATTTAGCTTAGTAAAGCCTTAAGGAGGGTTACAATAACTATAGAGACAACCTTGTATATGATGTTACAAAAGGCCTCCAGTCTAAAAATACTAGCGGAGTTGGACTTATAAGATTTTGAGATAAGGGTGATAAGGGTAGCATTAAGGCAAGGCTAGGCCACGTTAAGCACAAGAGGTTAGACTCGTCTAATAGTGAATGAATTTCTAGATTGAGGAAAGGAAAACAAGCCCGGAAGACTTGTCTATTGTGAAACCATCAATTCCCATGGATTTCTTCTTATAAATTGCCATCAAAACTTCCTCCACCTCCGCAAATGAAAGTTTCCTTATCAGTGGATCTTTTTCTGCCAATGGATGAGGTTAGGTATATTATTTATTACCCTTTGGATTGATTTTGTTATGTTTGAAATTGCTTCCGCTAAGAGAGATCTATAATATGAAACAAATTCCTCTTGTAGATTTGCATGCCACCAATCTATTTCCCTCGTAAGATGTCAAGGAGAATATTCTGTCATTATTCCTAAGTTTTTACATTTCCTTGTGGAAGAATTTTGTATTCCTCTTCGTTTCCTTTAACCACCTCACTCTAGATTTATACCTCCATATAACTTCCTCTTGCTTCCTTTAAACTTCAAATTGACTGATTAACTTTCCTTCTTCCAAAATCAAGTCCTTTGTGCAACCTTCTATGATGATTAACTTTCCTTCTTCCAAAATCAAATCCTTTGTGCAACTTTCTATGATGATTTTTTCTTACACTTGCTACATATGAGATTGCAACACTTGCTTCCCTTTGAAAATATTCACAAACTCCATTTTATTTCAAGCTTTTATTTTTTCTTTAAATTCCTTTAACTTTAACTAAAATGTGTACCATGCAATTTCTTCTTTGAAAATCAAATGCTTCGTACAAATATTTAACTTTATTAATATAAAAAGGTATTAAAGTAGTAGTAATATAGTGTTTTAAATAATTGATAAAAGTATATCATCATAATTACAAAGTTTACAGGAAAATGCACTATAAATAGCTACTAAACTCCTCCTCTTACATCATATATGTTGGCTATTTATCGTAATCATAGTAATTGAGTGTTCGTTTACAAAGAGAATAATATAACATCTTAGAAAAAGTATAGAGCGTTTAGAGTTTTTCTGTGTCAACAAGCTAGGGCTTGATCCCCGTGTACCAGTACCATTGATACGGAGGTTAGCTCCTTGAAGCTTCCACATCTCACTTCATCCTCAATTACGAGTCCGTATCTATGTGCTTTTATGCAGCGACCCAACTTAAAATTTTCACACGTGTTATCATCCCGTGGCAAGATTATTTCACCTCAACCTATATCCATGGAAAATGGATAAGAAGTGGACTATCTAGGCCAACCACACCAATGGTGTGCATAACTGATGTTGATAGATCTCTTCTCTCAGCATATTACAATGGTAAGAGAGGTCGTTTTTTTTTGTGGCATCTAATGCCATAGACGAAAAATATTATTTTAAAATGGAGTAGTCTATCATGCGACTTTTTGATAATGATGTGACATTGCAATGCATGATCATACATCTATATTTCTATGCCAAGAGACGCATGCCCATACACAACATGGCGAAGATTAAGGAAAGCCATATTTAACAATCTATACGTTATTTAATACCATAAGTACACCCTATGCGCATCCCTCGATACTAACAAAGCATGGCAAGCATGACCATTCGTTTTCCGATCGCTCCATCTTTCCGAGCAAGCTAGACCTCTAGGAATCTGCAATACCAGAGCATGTATTTTCACCGTACAGAGTCTCATTAAGTACTTTACTGGTATTAAGTACACGATTTGAATTTTGAATTTCCCCTCCATGGATTTAAATTTGAATTTTCCGACCTGCCAGCTTTGCGTTATTTTGATTTTCTCCTGATTAAACCACAAATCTGACTGGAGGAGGAGCCCTGAGAGCAGCATGGCAGAATAAGATGTGAGGGCACCAGGCCGTTCAACATATTGTCGAAAGAGGTCGGCGTTCTTGCTCAAGGGCAGTATCAGGTAGAGATTTCTTACCACTTGAGAAGGTTTGGGTGGATCGTGCCCGCGTACACCATGGCTCCCGACGCGCAGCACGTCACCCTTCTTCGCGTGATTGTTCGTGAATATTTCAATTAGATTCTAGCAGAATCACTGGTTCGTGACACAGAGAAGGTGTTGTAGGAACTTGACACGCTTCCTCCAAATTTAGTGAAGTAAGTGACGGCCTCTCTGGCAGAAAGCCATCTGCAACTCAAAGATGACAAAGACGTTGACCTCGCGAACTTGAAGTCGTCAGATGTGTTTTATGAGATCCTGTACTCTCAAAAATCTGTAAAATAATGGAAGAAATTTGCTGCACAGAACCCTAATCGTATTTAGTGAAAATCCTATCCGGAATATTATCTTCCATTTTAATTCCTATGCACCAGTGTGGGGTTTTTAGAAATTTGAACTTTATAAACATTGGGGAGTACACAATCATTGTCGAATTAAATTGGTGTCGGGATGTCTCTAGGTAGCTCTTAATCCTTTCCAGAATTTTATGGGTTTCCTTCTTTATTCATAAAATAATGTGTAGAGTTGACAGAATGCATGCCCCGACATAATAAACAAATACAAGTTGATGGATGTATATGAAAATATGTATCTGTATAAGTTTATGAATTGAAAAATACAATAACCTTTCATTTTGTTGTGATTCCACCTTGACGGATTATTGTGACATTTCAAATAGTTTTGGTTTGATGACCATATTCGATGTAATGCAGGAAGCATTACAATATATAATTTCCATAGTTTCAAACTGTGGACTTCAAAGTCTCTACAAAATTTCACATTTAGAAGGGCGTTGGATCATTGAATAGGACTTTGCAAGGTACCTAAATATTGTAACAAGTTTGGGCGTCTAGAAAGAGTATTGTCTCCCATTGAATACGACTTTGTAACTTAATAAAATCTCTTGCTAGAAAATTTACACTTAAAGGAGTTGTTCAAATTGCTATATATATATTTTTTTTATTTCTATTTTTAAAGTTAAAATTCGATACATAATATCTTGGCTTGTAAATATCATATTTTTGTTGTGTACTTCAGAAATAATAGCAAACTCTTTATTTACGTTTTCATTATTATTATAAAATTAGCAATTATCCCTTCCATGTTATAAATAATTGCTGAGTATTCAAATTAAAAACAGATGCAGCAACATTGATACATTGCTATTTGGGTACCACACAAAGATACAAATCCATATGATTTTTAAAAGTATATATAATTGCCTATATTCTTCTTCATCGCGGAGAATCTTTTAATGAATACAAGCTTGAACATAATAGGATCTGGAGTTAAAAATAGCATTTATTTAATGATCGCCAAAACAGACCGTTGTAATTAAATATTAATTTTAATTTAATGGTATAAAACTGTATTAAATTTATTTTTAAAATATAAAGATATTTTTTATATTTTTATTTTTTCATAAAAACAATATTTTTTAATATATTTAATATAAATATTTAAAAATTATTTAAGTGGCATAAAGTATATATACATCCTTAATTTTTAGGATCAAATAAAATATATCAAATTAATGTTTAGCCTAGCTTAATTATGACCTTGAAAATAATTATCTTATTATTATTATTATTACTATTATTATTATAAATTAAATAAATAACATTTCTTATTTTTAATATATGTAATTTATAAAATAAAAAAGTAATTTTTAGTATGTCTTAATAGTTTTATTTCTCAAAGATTATAATAGTATGAGTGATTAAATTTTCATATTATTTATTTGGTTTACAATATATAAAGTTATTTACATTTTAAAAAATTATTAATAATAAAAAAAATTCAATTTTTATTATAAATAATATATCTCAACTTTTATATTAAGTAATTATTTTAAATTTTTTTTCTCATGGGATTTCCATCTTGATATAGTGGTCTACCATCATTTAAGGGATAGTGGGTGTTAGGGATATGTTTAAGGATTGCATGTAATTTCATTAATGAAAGATGGGATTTGATTTTAATACTCGAGTGGCCTTCCCACTCTTGATTTCTCATGCTTTTACCCTTTGTTACTTCCTAGTAATCATAGTGAAGGAAGTGGAAACAAGGAAGTAGGTGAATGAAAATTGAAATATGAAGGAATGTAAACTCAAATAGATTTCACAATATTGCTTTCTTCTTACAAGGCTTTTCTAGTTTATGTGGTAGTTTGACTACCCTGGAGGAAAGTGGGAGGTGATGTTTCACAAATGTTTTAAATCTAGATTCATAGAAGATAGTTAGTGTAAGTTCTGGTTTGAGTTAGATGGAATAGTGGTGAAGAATGATGGGCCAATTTTTTAGTGTGGATGTATCCATGTTCCTCTCAGGCTTTGGATTGTTGATTTTTATGGTTGCAAGGAGACTAGAACAATTTTTTATCTCATAACTACTTCCAATAATACATTTTCCACTTCTTAGAATATTCCGATCATCAAGCATTTGTACTTAGAAAAATTCAACCATTAACTTCAGTAGAGCAGTAAATATCATATGAAAAACAATCAGAAAAGAGACACCAAAAATTTCTTGGGACAAAACCCCACAAGGGGGGAAACCCGGTAAGCTTTCCTTATCAGAGAATGTCCAATTCAATCCAATTTGTACATAAACAAATAAATATACTAGAAGGAGAAGAATGCAACCCTGAGATTGTTTGTTTAATACAGGCCCGTTAGTGTACCTTGTTGCAAAGCTCTCCAAAATCCAATACAGAGAGGATTCCATTGGTTTTCCTTCAATTGAGACAAATAATACAAATAATGCAAGAAACCCTTTCAGGACCTTCCTTTGGATCCTCCTACTCCATTTTGTGTCTCTCCTTTACTGATCTCCGACCCTTTCTCTTGAACCATATTTTGTTAATTTTTTAAAATTAATATGTGATAAATCGACCGACGACCTTAGGTTCCCCACCAATATCAGTGATTTCCCATCTTTTACCCACCACTAAACCATTTGGATACACTAATCACTAACTAACCACATAGAAAATTAAAAGAGGGCTACACTAAATAACCTCGTAGAAAATTTACAAATCCAAACAACAAAACCCTTGTAGTAACACATTTTCAAAAAAATAAACGAGATCAAACTTATCAAAAGGGCCAAATATTTACCAAGGTATACACAAGAAGAATTTCCAGTCTAATGCTAGGTTACAAATTTGACACATATTGTTGTCACGCTAACATCTCATGTTGTCACGTTAACATCTTATTGTGTTGTCATGTTAACATCTTCTTGACACATTAGGATTGGTGCATTGGTAGCAACAGGATGAAATTGTAGCCCCCCATTTCCCCTTTACAGAGGTTGAGGGGCATGTGAAACCATTTGATGTTGTGGTTGGGAAGGGAATGGATGAGTCAATACAACTGGCTGTTGGGAAGCAGTCGGTGATTCAACGAAATTATGGACTTCATCCATATGTAGGCACTCATGAGTTTAATGCTCACCTTGAAAAATCTTGCAAGGGGACTTAATCTTACGAAATCGTTCACTCATGCCCCCACCCAGAGCAGGTTGGCTTTGTTGATTCTCTTGAGAAAGTTTGTTATTTTTCTTATTCTTCTTGTTCTTTTCTCCTCCAGGTTGTTGAGAATTCTTAGGTGACATGGAATTCATGGTAAGCACGTCGATGGACTTCTTAGAAGAAGTGGGTGCTTGTTGAGAGCTAGGGGCACTTGCTGGGGATTTAGAATTAACCATCATTTTCCCTAGATGAGTAGCTAACTAGCTCATGGTATCAAAAGAAAGAGAACCATTCACCCAATTAGAGAGTGATCTAGGTTTGGGTTGTTGTGGGCCCATTGAAGGGAAAGGAGCACCAGGAAGAACTTTATATAATGTGCCCACCTTAGAGTAAATAAAATCAAGGTTTTGAGCACATAAAATGGCCTTCTCTTATGTAGCTGCCCCAATCATAATGTGATGCAGGGGCATTAGACACTAGCCAGCAATGTAGGAGGTTTTGTCCACATGTTGTGGCTAGGAGGGTTCGAAATCATCTAAATTGTAACAGCTAGGTGTCAATACCTTAGCTGACTGTATCATTTAGAGTAGTTAGAGTTGTAGAAGTCGAATAGTTCAGTTAGTCCATCTGTCATGTTTTAGTTAGTTGAATGATTGTAATTAGGCTTTTGATTTTCTAAACGGTCCTCACAGAGGAACCGAAGAGACACATTTTAATGTATATAAATTGTCTCCCTCGGATGTATAGAAGGAGAGAGAGAGGGGAAGAGGAAGAGAGATTTCTGCAATAAAATCTGTGTATCAAGAAATTTCTTCCAATTAAATGAATTTCTGTTCCCATTGATTATCCAACTATTTTGAATCGTTATTTGTGAATAATTTTGTTTAATTGTGAGGCGATTGAACACTGTCTTGTATATAATCATAAATTGAGCCGTTGTACAATCTTTGCATCTCTTTGTTCATTGTTTCCCTTGAATTTATTGAAAAATTGAAACCCCATCTGCAAACGAGCTCTGCGTATTATTGTGATCATCGAACTCTGTCGCATAGTAGTGCAAACCCCGCTTACACAGAAACATAATTGTTTTGCTATCGGAACCTGACCCACGGTTAGACGGGAGCTAACAAATAAGAGGATAGCATAACCCGGCTTGAATTGTGGTCAAACACTATTTCAAAACCGTGAGTGGATTTTTGAAACCCGCTTGCCCATATAGCACCGCTTTTTCGGAGTAAGTGGTATTCTCCAATCGCGAGCGATTCCATAGAACCGCTGACACGTGGCAAAGGTGGACCCACGAAAACTGCTAGTATAGCGCGCCATCACACGTTAAAGTTCGACATCGGAGGTCGCACGATATTGTCGAGCGTCGTCGATCTGGAGGGGAGCCATCGGACAGTGGTCGTATGAGGAAGATGCGCGAAGGTTAGCCAAGGTATAGTGCGTGAATTTGATTGGACTATTGATATATAAGTGGGCCCGGGGCTGAAGGGCTATTACAAGCCATTTGTTCAAAAGTAATGGGCTATTAATACAAAGTTCTGATGGTTGAAAACCTTATTATAAGGTCTGGCGGAGAATATAAAATTCGAAGATATAATTTAAAATTCAAAGGTTGTTGATAATGTTATTTATCAAATTCTACTAATTTGATAAATAAAATTCCGAGAACCAGATCGGAGGCCACGTGGAGAAGGAGAACGGGGTTTTAGAAGAGAATTGCTGACAGAGCCATGCCTACAGTTGACCATCTCTCCTTAGGGATGACTTTCATTCTTTGTTTCCGTCATTTGTGGTATCAGAGCCATTGTTTTTGAGTTGTTTTTGTAAGGATCTAGCATGGCAATCCGATTTGGTAGAGGTGCTGGAAGAAGGAGATCTGTTGCCAACACAGAGGTGTTGGGGATGTTGCAGATGGTCAAGGCCAGAATGGATGCCATGGAGTGAAGACAGACTAGAGATCCTGAAGACATCAGCGAACCTGAATTAGAAGAAGCGGAAGAAAATTTTGAAATTCCTCCTGACATGAGGCTCCTTAGAACTATTCTGGGGTCTGCAGTTAAGCCCAGGATTGAAGTATCAAATTTTGCAGGAGGATTGAATCCAGAGGAGCTGGTGAATTGGATTAATGAAATGAACAAGTTCTTCGACTATGAAGAAATAAGTGAAGGTAAAAACGTCAAGTTTGCACTGACAAAGCTGAAAGGACATGCCGCACTTTGGTGGGATGGAGTGCAGGCAGAAAGGAGGAGAGTTGGCAAGCAACCTATCAAGAGATGGGCCAGAATGATGGCTAAATTAAAAGGTAAATTCTTGCCTAGTGATTATCAACTAACATTGTTTAGGCAACTGCAGAACCTGAGACAGAGGTTGCTGACAGTAAAGGAATACACAAAGGAATTCTACAGAGTGAGCATAAGAGCTGGGCAATTTCAGGATACACCAGAGAAGACCGCCAGATATGTGAATGGTCTCAAGCTGGAGATCCAAGATGAGATTGGTCTTCTGTCTCCTAAGACGGTGGAAGAGGCTTACCAGATGGCCTTGAAAGCAGAGGAGAAACTCCTGAGAAAACAGTCTGCCAAGAACAGAGGTACTTTTCGGGGAAAGGGAAGTCAGGGTGGTAGAGGAAAGCCTACTACGCCTAGGGATGGAGCTAACAGTAGCTCACCTCATAATACATCTACAGAGGATGATGCAAGGGGCAGAAGGGGTTCTTACAGAGAAAAAGGAAGAGGAGGCAGAGACAGAGGTAGAGGTAGAGAGTTGAGGTGCTATAGATGTCAGCAAGTGGGACATAAGCACTATGAATTTCCAAAGAATGTGGGTGCTGGTCCAAGGAATGCTGTTGTTGCCCAGGCTGGAGAAGAGGCAGAAATTGAAGAAGAAAGTCTACCAGAGAGGAGAGAGTCCTTGGTGGTTAACAAGGTCCTGTTGAAGCAAACCAAAGAGGCCACTGAGCCTGCACAAAGGAAGACTTTGTTTAGGAGCATATGCAAAGTCCAAGGGAAATGCTGCCAACTATTCATTGATAGTGGTAGCACAGACAAGCTGGTTTCCACTAAGGTGATAGAGAAGTTGAAGTTGAAGACAAGGGAGCATCCAACTCCCTATAGGGTGTCCTGGCTGCACAAAGGGCACCAGCTGGTTGTAAAGGAATAGTGTGAGATAGAGCTGCAAATGGGAAAATACAAAGATAAGGTCATGTGTGATGTAATGCCCATGGATGTGTGTCGTATACTACTGGGTAGACCTTGGCAGTTTGACAGAGCGATAGTTCATGATGGCAAGAAGAACACTTACAAGTTCTTCAAGGATGGGGTACATCATACATTGATACCCATGGAAGAAGGAGAGCCATCCAGCAGAGTGATTGATCCAAAGACCTTGTTGCTGAGCAGGAAGGAATATTGCAGCAGATAGAGGAAGAAGAGGTAAGTTTTTCTTTATTTTGAAAACCTAAGTTAGTTCTTACTTCTACAAATATTTCTGATTTTCCAGTAGAAATCTAAGAGATGCTAGAAAATTATTGTGACATTATTGTGGATGATTTACCTGATGAGCTGCCACCTATGAGAAAGATCAGCCATCAGATAGATTTTATCCCTGGTTCAAATCTACCAAATAAGGCAGCCTACAGAATGACTCCCAAAGAAAATGAGGAAATCAGGAGACAAGTACAGGAATTGGTGGACAAGGGGCTGATCGGAGAAAGTTTGAGTCCATGTGCAGTACCAGCAGTATTGAGCCCAAAGAAAGATGGAGGCTAGAGGATGTGTACTGATTCCAGAGCAATCAATAAGATCACAATCAGGTACAGATTCCCTTTGCCCAGAGTTGAGGATTTGATGGACTGTTTGAGTGGTGCTAAATATTTTTCAAAGATAGATTTGAAAAGTGGATACCATCAGATTAGAATAAGAGAGGGTGATGAGTGGAAAACTGCTTTTAAAACAAATGAAGGACTGTATGAATGGATGGTAATGCCTTTTGGGTTGTCAAATGCACCTAGCACTTTCATGAGACTTATGAATGAAGTATTGAAAGAATTCATTGGTAAATTTGTGATAGTGTATCTAGATGATATATTAGTTTTCAGCAGAACTAAAGAAGAACATTTAAGGCATCTTAATCATGTCCTGAAAAAGCTGCACCAAGAGAAACTGTTGATAAATTTAAAAAAATGCTCATTCATGAAGGGAGAGTTGGTGTATTTGGGTTTTTTTGTTTCTGCAGAAGGATTGAAGATGGACCCAGAAAAGGTTAAGGAAATTGTGGAGTGGCCTTCACCTAGGAATGTTTTTCAGGTAAGAAGTTTCCATGGACTTGCTAGTTTTTACAAAAAGTTTATAAGAAATTTCAGTAAGGTCAATGCACCCATAATTGAGACAATAAAGAGGAGAAAAAAACCATTTAAGTGGACTGCTGAAGTAGAAATAAACTTTAAAATTTTGAAGCAAAAGATAACTTAGAAGCCTGTTTTGATTTTGCCTGATTTTACTAAACCATTTCAAGTGAAGTGTGATGCCAGTGGGGAAGCTATTGGAGCTGTGTTGAGTCAGGATGATAGGCCCGTAGCTTATTTCAGTGAGAAGCTAAATGACACCAGGAGAAATTATTCCTCTTATGAGAAGGAATTCTATGCAATTGTTCAGGCATTGAAAAAGTGGAGACATTATTTGATGTCCAGGGAATTTGTATTATATTCTGATAATCATGCTTTGTAGTATATTGTACAGCAGCCCAAGTTGAAGCATAAGCATGCCAAATGGGTGGAGTATCTTCAAGGTTTTAATTTTGTTTTGAAACATACAAGTGGCCAAGCAAATAAAGTAGCTGATGCTTTGAGTAGGAGGCACATGCTTGTTCAAGAAACTAATTTTTAAGTTGTAGGGTTTGATTTCCTCAAGGAATTGTATAAAATAGATTCAGATTTTAAGGAAGCATTTGAGGCATGTAGTAACCTTGTTTTAACAGATAGAAGCCAGTGGCTGGATTATTTATTGTAGGAGGACTTGTTATTCAGAAGGAGCCAACTCTGTGTACCAAAATGTTCCATGAGAGAGAATTTGATCAAGGAGAAGCATAGTGGTGGACTTGCTGGACACTTTGGTACTGATAAAACCTATGAGCAGCTGAGTCACTTCTATTACTGGCCTAGGATGAGAACAGAAGTGGATAAGTTCGTGAAGAATTGAAAAATCTACCAATATGCCAAAGGAAGGAGCCAGAATGCAGTATTGTACACTCCCTTGCCTATTCCAGATAGGCCTTGGGACATGGTGAGTATGGATTTTGTTCTAGGATTGCCCAAGACTTAGAGAGGGAATGATGCAGTCTTTGTTGTAGTGGATAGATTCTCCAAAATGGCACATTTTATTCCATGCTATAAAACTAGTGATGCCACCCATGTTTCTAACTTCTTTTTCAAAGAAGTTGTTAGATTGCATGGGTTTCCCAAGAGTATTGTTTCAGACAGAGACACCAGATTTGTGGGTCATTTTTAGAGGAAACTTTGGAAGAAACTTGGTACCAAACAGAGTTTCAGCTCAGCTTATCATCCCCAGACCGATGGACAAACTGAGGTAGTGAATAGGAGTCTGGGAAATGTGTTGAGAAGTATTGCAGGAGAGCATCCCAAGCAGTGGGATCATATTTTTCCCCAGGCTGAGTATGCATATAATAACTCACCAAACAGGAGCACAGGGCAGAGTCCATTCCATATTGTTTATGGAATGCACCCCAGAGGAATATCAGAGTTAAGAAATCTGGCAAGGGCAGAGCTAAGGAGTGCAGATGGTGAGGAATTTGCTTCAGAGATCCGGGCCATACATGAACAAGTGAGACAAAATCTACAAGGCAGCAGCATCAAATACAAAAGTAGAGCAGACTTGAACAGGAAGGAAGTCCATTTTGAAGTAGGAGATCTGGTTTTGGCATACTTGAGAAAGGAGAGATTCCCAAAGAAGCAGTATAACAAATTGAAGTTTAAAAAGATTGGGCCATGCAAGATACTTGGAAAATTTTCTGCAAATTCTTATGAGATTGAATTGCCACCTGATGTTGGAATATCTCCCATTTCTAATATTGTAGATTTGTACAAGTATGAAGATGATGGTGAAGAAGAAAGATCAACAGACAAGGGACAGATTGAGTGGAAAGAGCAGCTACCTCCAGGGCAACCATTACAACCAGAGAAAATATTGGACAAAAGAGTGTTCAGGAAGACCAGAGGACAAGAGTACTTTCAGTACTTAATCAAATGGAAGGATAAGCCAGAGGAAGATGCCACTTGGATGACTGAAGGAATGTTGTAGAAGGTAGGCAGATCAGTGGAAGAGCTCATGGACAGGAGCTCATGAAGAAAATTTCCCTCGGGAGTCTGATGTAGGGGCATTGGACACTAGCCAGCAATCTAGGAGGTTTTTTCCACATGTTGTGGCTAGGAGGGTTTGAAATCATCTAAATTGTAAGAGCTATGTGTCAATACCTTAGCTGACTGCATCATTTAGAGTAGTTAGAGTTGTAGAAGTCGAATAGTTTAGTTATTCCATCTGTCATGTTTCAGTTAGTTGAATAATTGTAATTAGGCTTTTGATTTTCTAAACGGTCCTCACAGAGGAACCGAAGAGACACATTTTAATGTATATAAATTGTCTCCCTCAGATGTATAGAAGGAGAGAGAGAGGGGAAGAGGAAGAGAGATTTCTACAATAAAATCTGTGTATCAAGCAATTTCTTACAATTAAATGAATTTCAGTTCCCGTTGATTATCCAACTGTTTTGAATCGTTATTTGTGAATAATTTTGTTTAATTGTGAAGCGATTGAACACTGTCTTGTATATAATTGTAAATTGAGCCATTGTACAATATTCGCATCTCTTTGTTCATTGTTTCCCTTGAATTGCTTGAACAATTGAAACCCCATCCGCAGACGAGCTCTGCGTATTATTGTGGTCATTGAACTCTGTCCCGTAGTAGTGCAAACCCCGCTTACACAGAAACAGAGTCGTTTTGCTATCGAAACCTGACCCGAGGTTAGACAGGAGCTAAAAAATAAGAGGATAGCGTAACCCGGCTTGAACCATGGTCAAACACTATTTCGAAACCGTGAGTGGATTTGCGAAACCCGCCTGCCCATATCGCATCACTTTTGTGGAGTAAGCGATATTCTCAAATCGCGAGCAATTCCATAGAACCGCCAACACGTGGGAAAGGTGGACCCACGAAAACCGCCAGTATAGCATGCCATCGCACGTTAAAGTTCGACATCGGAGGCCGCGCGATATTGTCGAGCACCGTCGATCTGGAGGGGAGCCATTGGACGGTGGTCATATGAGGAAGATGTGCGAAGGTTAACCAAGGTACGCCGCGTGAATTTGATTGGACTATTGATATATATGTGGGCCCGGGGCCGAAGTGCTATTACAAGCCATTTGTTCAAAAGTACTGGGCTATTAATACAAAGTTCCGATGGTTGACAACCCTATTATAAGGTCTGGCAGAGAATATAAAATTCGGAGATATAATTTAAAATTCAAAGGTTGTTGATAATGTTATTTATCAAATTCTACGAATTTGATAAATAAAATTTCGAGAACCAGATCGGAGGCCACGTGGAGGAGAATGGGGTTTTAGAAGAGAATTTCTGACAGAGCCACGACTACAGTTGACCATCTCTCTTTAGGGACGACTTTCAGTCTTTGTTGCCATCATAATGACATCTTGGGAAATTTGAGGCTGAAGGGATCGGGTGAGCTAGTCTCTAATAAAGTCAATAGGGATATTTTTGTTTCTTACTAACCTCTTGTGTCTGTGCCACTTGTGAATATGACCAAAAATGTGGGTGACAACATCTTATTTAAAGTTGGAGAAAAGGCGAGTCTTAAGATCCTGTTGTGTAAATAGTTGAAAATGTTTCAAGAAAGTCCTAGCCAAGGAAGAAAAGTCATTATAGGATGTGTGACTGAGTTTGACATACCATTTGGTGACATCCCCTGTCAAGGTACATTGGAAAAGTCTCAACCTCTTAGAATCATCCACCAAATAATTAGATGAACATTATAGATGAAAGATGGTGATATGTGTCGAAGGATTCTATTGAGGGTTCCCTTCAAACTTAGGAATATCAAATAGTAGCTCAACAGGCATAGGTGGCCTCTAACGATCATGACAGATGGGATCATTGGTTAATTTATGTAGATCATGTAGATCAAGAGGAGTGAGAAAAAGAAAATTTAACTAACCATATAGGTCATAAGGGCCTTAAACCCTAGACATACCATAAGGTTCTCCCATCCTGTACTGACAAGCACTAGAATTATGATCGAGGTTGTAGTTTATCCAAATATTTTGATATCTCGAGCTAGTAGACGAGGTGTAAGTATTATGCCCCCGGAGAAAAAAAGACCCCTATAGGCTTGAATTCCCATAGGGTTATACCCAACACTAGGGAATGGACCTCCTTGTTTAAAACCAGAAATATTGTTATCACAAAAAATGATCACTTAGCCATATCTAACTAAGTGGATCAACATACACCATGTAAGACTAATTTTACAATAGTAAAATTTCTTTCACTATAGGAAGTAACTCGATAGAAAATATTTTATTAAGTTCTTCTAATTAAAACATGAAACCCCATGAGGAATAACTAAATAAATCATTATTTATTTGATTTTCCTCTAGGAATAATTAATTAAATCATTATAGATTTATTATTCATTGTCACATTTGACTCAATCATGAGAAAAAATTAAATAAATCACTATTTATTTGATTTTTTTTCTAGGACTAATTAATTAAATCATTATTTGGTTGATATTCCTCGTCAAATTTGACCAAATCACTTAGGAATGATTAAACAGATCATTATTTGTTTATTATTCCTTAACCACTTCCTTGAAATAAAAAATAAATCAATTATTTGTTTATTATTTCTAAATAAAGGTATTTAACCAAATTAAATATATTTTCCCTCCAAAACATATAATAAAATATTCCAAGCAATTAGATCTAGATTATGGTCAATAATATTTTATTATTTCCCATTATTCGAGGATAACCCAATATTTTGTTATAAATAGGATGGCAAAAAATCATCTATTGATGGTAGCTGAACATGTTCTCCTTGATCATCAATCATTGGAGGCTCAAAGAATCTCAAATTCTCAACATTAACAATAGAGTATATTTGCATATAAGGAGGAAAATCTAGCTTAAATGCATTGTTACCAATCTTTTACATAATTTTAAAAGGACCATGACAGATTGGCTTAAGCTTTTTACCTTCCCCTTGAAGTCTCTCTTTGTTAATATATAACCAAAATTCGTCACCAAATTGGAATTTATGATTGACACGATGTTTATCATGCCTCGCTTTGTAGCTAATTTGACTCTTTTCAAGTTGTTCTTGCATTGTGTGATGTATCAACTGAATTTTTTCAATGAAGTTCTTTACTTTATCCATGTCACTATGGCCATCAATAGCAACATATTTCCCAAAAATGAAGTCCAATGGCAATCTTGTCAAGTATCCAAGACATGTCTCAAATAGCGATGTGTTTGTGGAAGAATGCATTAGAGAACTTTTGAGGTCTAAAACGGACCTCCTAAGAAAAATGTACAACCAAAATAAAATTTATAAGAACCAATAGGATTCAAGATGATGATGTCAACCATGTGGGATGATTCACCATTTTTGCGGTAAAAAAGTACAAAATATTAAAAAATAATAAAATAATAGAACTACTTTTTCAACTTATATTTTCAACTTATCTCCCTAGGCTTTTACTCAAATTTCGAGCGGGATTACTCGTTGGATGTTGTAATCTTGGTCTCATCACCGAAATCGGATCTAAGATCATGTTGTGTGATAGCGGGCATCTTTTTTTTCCCTTTATTGTTAAGTTTCTTAGGCCTTAGTTCGGATGTAGTTTCCAACAGTGGGATTCATCATTTCCCTCTTTGGAACAACGTTTGCATGTGGTTTTATCCCCTTCTTTCTTAACACTTGCATTTTTCTTACCCTTCTATTTTCCTCCCCTCTCTTTCTTCTTACCCTTGAATGGCTTATGTTTACCACCCTCTTCCTGAATGTTCTTTCCCCTTGCTTCAAGGTGTGTGGCTTACACACATACCTCATCTAAGTTGCTTGGATTGAACATAAGGATAGTGTGTTTTAAATAAGAATGTAAACCCCCAATGTATTTGAATAGAGTGTCTTTGGATTGCAAGTTTACACATAAAAATAAATCTTTTCCTAAACTCCTGGGTATAATCTTGAACTATTCAACCCTTAAGCTACTAAAAGATTTTCCATCTTACAATGTCTTTTTGCATGTAAGCTAAAGGATAAAACTGTCTCTTAATTGAAGAAATAAACTCAACCCAAGAAATGGATATGTTACCATGGATTCGCATTTCCTCTTGCGTCTTTGCTTCGCACAAGACCAATGCTACTCCTTCTAGCCTCAATGAAGCCAACCAAATATTTGTTTCATCATCTTGTAGGCTTTGAATTTTGTAATAAACCTCCATCTGACGAATCCAATTGTCCAACTTCTCTGCATTTATCTTGCCATTGTACATCGGAAGTTCAAACTTAATGTCCAATTTGAGAAAGGGAGTTTTTCCTTTTGAGTTTTTTGAGTGAGTATGGGTGGTTTGTGTGGTGGAAGTGGAATATGATGGTGATGGCGAGGATGAGGATGATGAGGAAGATGGTGGAGATAGAGGAGGATTTCCTCCACTACCCTTTGAAGCCTTCTCTTCATCCTTTTTGTCTTCTGAGGTTCACTCTCCATGTGGAGGCTTAGAACTCCCTCCAACCATCCTGGTGCTCCTCTCTTCATAGAGGATCCTAACCATGTCATTTAGGTCATAGAAATCCTTCTTGAATGTTTCCTCTTCTGAAAGACTTTCAGTCTCTCCTACACCTACCATGATGTCTATGGACTCAAGCTCAGCTTCTAGTGCTACTTGTATCTCCTCAATCTCAGATAGAGATATAACTTTAGGTGCTTTAAGTGAAGTTGGGAGTGAAACTTTTGGTGGAGATTGTGGCCTTGTGGCTCTCCCTCTTATGTTCCTAACTTCAGGACTTACAACCAACATTTTCCCTTCTCCTCTCTGCAACTTTAACCTTGTAAGCATCACTAATTTGCAACCATTAAAACCATAGTTGCACAAAACTCAAGCAAATATCAAGAAAACAACCTTGCTCTGAAACCACCTTTATCTAAATTTGAATGTTAGTTTTTTTGTGCTAATTTCATCTTCATAATTATAAATAAATATTGATCATTTTCTTCAAGTGCATAGGTTTCCTTGAGGTGTTTGCAATTGTTTAATAGGTAATTGCATATTGTTTTATGTTAAATTCATGAACATATTAACATTAAAAGAAATTGTTGAAAAACTGTAAATAAATGTACAACAAACCATCAAATAATCCATTAACACAATATTTTGATGAAGGAGTTCACCCCTCCTAGGCTACATGCCCTTGGTGCAGCTTCCATGGCTTGGGCCTATGTATTAGCTCAAAATGGAAAAAAGTGATGTTTACAATCCTCTAGTGCTCCTGAAACCTGTACAAAGTGCTCAGAATGTCCAAATCTCCTAGGATAGACTCTTTCTTAGTCCAATTTGGTCGAATTTTGCAAAATTTATGGCTCAGTCAATTTTTCCTAGGAAACCCCTCCAAAACTAGAGAGAACTCCAGTTAACTCAACCAAATTTGGAGTTCTGCGAAACTAACCACAGAGGATAAGATTGGATTAATTAGGGATAAAAGGAAGTTAACTATGGGTTAGGCACTAAATGTGCGTTTAAAAATCTGCATTTCAAGATGTCATTAACATTAATAAAACAAGGATTAACTTTGCATTAACGTGCTCCGCCAGTGGTCTCCGTATCGAGGTCACATGGGTTGGGGGCTGGCCCCCACCTTACCCCAACCATATTATAATATAAAATTTAAATATAAGTTGAGACCTTTGTATGTTAAGAACCATTATGTGGATATAGCAGTGTGTTGTTGTGTTTGTGTTGGGGAGGTCACGGGGTCAACCCCGACCTCCACCCATCCGCCATATATAATTTTTCCACTATATATAATATGATTTCAACCATACCTTAGTCCCATTTTGACCTTTGGGAGGGGGCACATGGCTGCCCCTGGCTACACCATGTGTCCTCTTTCCATTGGTGCGTTTCAAAAAACAATAAAACTGCGACAAATTACCAACCTTAACATCAAATCCCTGAATGACACTTGTCACAACTTGATTCGTCTGGAGGATCTTTGATCAACCTTTGACCCCTGTAAAATAACCTACCACGTCAGTAGTACGGATTGATGACTGGGAAGTCGTCTGTCATTTTTTTTTTGAAATTTACCTGTTTGAGAAAATGGTCAACATGCTCTAACTTTCACATACAGAGTCGGTCTTAGATGAAATGAAGTGCGTCGAATTCAGGGAGACGAGCACTTCACGGTCGTTCAAGTTTCGAACGATTCTAAGCAGTTCCATTTTTTAGCTTAATATTGAACACTTGATCACCTTATTTAGTTAAAATTCTAAATTCTTAGTCTTTTCTAGTGTTTTCCATAGGTCACAAGTACCAGTCGCACAAGAGACGACAAATGTGATAGAACTTGCCACCCGACAGTCAAGGAGGGAAGCTAACCTTTTCAGCCCCTAACCTGGGTTCTGCTACTTCATATTGCACTTTTTGGCCCAAAAATTGTGATATCCTCCTAAAATAGGTCAGAACCCATTGGGGGAATTTTGAGGTCTAAAATGGGCCTCCTAAGGAAATTATAAAATAATAGTGGAAAAAATCTAATAAGATTTGATGACATCATCAAATTTTAGAGGGAAAAATGAAAAAACTATTTTTTCAATTCATATTTTCAACTTATCTCCCAAATTTTTTACTCAAATTTCGAGCGGGAGTACTCGTTGGATGTGGAATTTAATTCCCCATCCAAGGAGTACCCATGTTGCATACTTTAGATGGGTCCTACTACACGAAAAATGAGAAATACATAAAAAACGTGATTACAATCACGTTTTTTATGTATTTCTCATTTTTCGTGTAGAAGAGTTCATCGAAAGTATGCAACATGGGTACTCCTTGGATGAGGAATTAAATTCCGCATCCAACGAGTACTCCCGCTCGAAATTTGAGTAAAAAATTTTGGGAGATAAGTTTAAAATACGAGTTGAAAAAGTAGTTTTATTATTTTATTATTTTTTAATATTTTTACTTTTTTACTCCAAAAATGGTGAATCATCCATTATGGATGACATCATCATCTTGAATCCTATTGGTTGTTATAAAGTTATTTTTGTTGTACATTTTTCTTATCAGGCCCATTTTAGACCTCAAAATTCCCCTAACGCTGTAACTCGAATTTTTTTTTTTTTTTTTCAGGATTTTTTCTGATTTTTTTTAGGGTTTGCCTAGAGCACTGTTTAGGGTTGTTTTACCTCTGTTTCAACCCATCTTAGGCCTACATATGCTCATTTTTTCTTCTTGAATTAGAAACAAGCCCCCTAGAGTTTCAGTACACTTCCACCTTTTTAGGAGGAGTTCAACTGTGTAGGTAGTCTAAGATTTTTAGTTCTTTTAGTCATTGTTTTAGGGTCTAACACATTCCTTTTGAAGATATTTAAGACAGGTTTTTCTACATCCAAAGCTCCCTCTTGATATTTTTTTTTCCTTCCCACTTAGGGTCCCATTGTTTTCCCTACGTTTCAAAGCTTCTGCCCTATCTTTTGCATCTTTTTTCCCCTCTGTTTTCTTTCTTTTTTCTGCACCATTTCCAGCATTCTAGATTCATTTGATCCTAGTGCCATATACATTATATCTTGTGACCCTTTTCGTGTGTTTTTATTTGGTTGTTTGCCTCTCCTGTTTTAGTTGTTTGAGAGCCTTGTTTGGGTGGGGTTTATGCTTGATTTACTGTTTATTTTACTGTCAATATTTCAGTTTCATTTATAGTTTTCAACATTTTATTTTAGCAACACCATGGCATCATCATAAAACATGCTTAATTAACTCATCCACAATACACACTTATTTTCACACACTCACACCTAAAGAAAACGAGAACTTGGTTCAAGCTGCCAAGACAATACTTAAACATGCCACTTAATAAATCTAACTGACATAGATTAAGCCCACTTGGGCATCACATCCATACAATCTTTGTAGTTAGTTGTAGGATTAGTGTGATAGGCTTCCAATAACACCCATCGATTTCATACATTGAGACATAGAAAGTTGAGTTAACAGGGAGCTTAAAATCCTTCGCCATCCCGTGGTCAAAGTTGGAGTGCGTCAAAAACCCATTTTAGAGGGGTTTAGGTTAGGACATCATGTGAGTGGTTCACCTTCAGGCTACCCAACCCATAGTAGAGAATTCCGTGCGTTTTTTTATTTACCGAGAAACTCAAGACTTGACCACCCCTGTGGAACGAAGGTAACCTTAGTGGCCAATATTAGGAAAACTCCTTATAGGACTAGTTATGAGATGCAGTTGGTTCTCGACCCTAAATTTCTGCATGAAAGGCCATCTAAAACAATAGAATCTAGGATTGTTTGAGGATTTAGATCACCTTTAGGCTAGAGGTCAATTTTATTTTGATAGGACATGCTTGCTTGCATTAGAGTAGCTTGTAGAATAGTCAGTTTACACTTGGCACCAAATTCCACTGTACTAGGTGTTTTCTTGTTGTTTGTTACTCTTATGTTTCTATAATTATCTAGAATTTAGTGTTATTTGTGTCTTGACATCATTGTGCCCCCAAGGTATTTGTCGTGAAGAATCCAAGGTCTCCATCCTCAGTTTCTGTTAGGACATATTTCTCCTGCCCGTTAGGTAGAAACAGTCCTCCCATTCCTCCAACGAGTCCCTCTTATGACTCAGATTTTGTGGATTCATCGAGTGCTTCCTCTGATTCCTCATCCTCTCATCCTCATATCACCACCATTTATGGCACAAATGCAGGTTCACAACCCCAAGGTGGTATTCCTAGTCGCAATCCGGGCATTGCCACTCCATGGATCCCCTTTACGGCTAGTCTAAGTCTCCCAGATTTTAGCAAGCTTATCAACTATCCTATTTCTCATGATGCTATATGGCCAGCTATGCAAACTAAGCTTCCTTTTGACATCCCTAAGTTCGAAGAAAACTATGGAGAGGACCCGCTAATCACGTATTCTCCTTCCACATGTGTTCATAAAAATCCATCACCGATGACTCCATTTGTCTTCAGTTATTCCAACGTATGCTCACTAGAGAAGTTGTAAAGTCGTACGTTGACCAGCCCATCGCATCTCATTCCGTCATTCTGATTTTGTTACTATAAGGTGAAAATGTGAAGATGGGTAACACTTTTGTCAGAATTCGGGGCGGAAATTTTTTTTCCTCCATAGTTCGGCCGAACTCATTCTGTCATTTACATTGATGGTGTACTGATGGTAATGTAAAATAGATTTTTCGCCAGAGATTGGAAAATCGGAAAAGAAAGTTCATCCAAACTTTCAAAATAGTTCGAATGAACTATTATTTTATAAATATATCGCCCGCAAACTATTTTGGGTTTCTTGTTCACATTTATCTCGTGCGATTGTATTTGATTTTGTGTTGTTCTCACATTTGTCCCATGCGAATTTAGTTGATTTGGTGTTGCGCTGCGGGATTTTTGTTGATTTGCGCCGCAGTGAGGATGTATGTTCTGCTAATTTTGTTATTTTCTGTAAAAATATATATATTTTTTTTAATTTGATTTTTTTTGTTCGCAGAGTTCTTCCACGACGTCTTTAGCATCTTCAGGGATTGAATTAACAGCCAATTTCTGCTGCAAATTTCCAGGTGCATATGTTCGTATCCAGTCTAATTAACGACGGTGTTTGTAAAGAAGGATTTTCTCACTGTTTCTGCTCAGAGTTACTGTCTGTATTTGGACGTGCAACCTTACGTATTGCATTTTGACCTCTCTAGGAACATCGTGTAGCATTTTTTTCTAATTTACCGGCTATAAGAAGGCCAGGTTCAACTTCCCTATCATTATCTGGATATGATGCCACTTATCTTTCTAAACTTTCTCAATTGTCCAGAGAAAAAAGAGAAACGAAACTAGCTTTTAAGCAAATAACAAATCAACTATTCGTCTCTTTTCTCCGATATTGGATTATTAAGGATTTCAAATACCTCTCTTTAAGTTGTCCCTGTCTTTGAGAAATGCCAAGCTTAAGTCATATGATGCTGACAGCTTAGAGAATAGCCAATACTAGTTATGTAATCTATACTAGTCTATGTGTTCTACTCCCTACGTTAACAAGTGTAATGAGAGCTTCTAGTATCATGCAAGTGGTTACAATGTATTCAACCTTATGGAATATGTACAACCTTTGTTAGAATAGTTAACAACTTATGTTAGTTACGTAATCAAAACACTATGATCAATGGTCTTTCAACATGCTATTATTGGTGTTATTAGACCTGTAGACCTCATTAAGGCTCATTTTTTCTGCTAAGAATTGACTATTCATATCTCATATTAAAAGTAGTTAAATTAAATTTACTCAGAATTTAAGCCTCTTCAAAAAATATTTAATATATCTTATCGTAATATTTCTTGAGCTTCCTTCATGATATCTATGGTTGCTCACCTTCATTCAATATTGGGTAAAAGGTCATGGTCTTACCTTATTTTCTATTCTAATTCCCTTTCCTAACTTTGATTTTCATTAATATTTGTTATCATAATATTTCTTTAACTTCCTTCATGATATCTATGGTTGCTCACCTTCGTTCAATATTGGTTTAAAGGTCATGGTATTACCTTAATTTCTATTCTAATTCCCTTTCCTAACATCCTAACTTTGATTTTCATTTAATATTTCTTATCATAATATTTCTTGAACTTCCTTCATGATATATATGGTTGCTCACCTTCATTCAATATTGGGTAAAAGGTCATGGTCTTACCTTAATTTCTATTCTAATTTCCTTTCCTAACTTTGATTTTCCTTTTGACCTTGGATATAAACCGAATCATTATATTGTGTAAAAGATCACAGTCTTACCTTAATTTCTATTCTAATTCCATTTCCTAACTTCCTAACTTTGATTTTCATTTAATATTTCTTATCATAATATTTCTTGAACTTTCTTCATGATATATATGATTTCTCACCTTTTTTCAATATTAGGTAAAAGGTCATGGTCTTACCTTAATTTATATTCTAATTCCCTTTCCTAACTTCCTAACTATGACTTTCAGTTAATATTTCTTATATCATAATATTTCTTGAACTTCCTTCATGATATATATGGTTGCTCACCTTCGTTCAATATTGGGTAAAAGGTCATGATCTTACCTTAATTTCTATTCTAATTCCCTTTCCTAACTTTGATTTTCCTTTTGACCTTGGAGATAAACCCAATCATTAAATATGATAGTCATCCATTATAAGGAACTTAGTATGGATTGCTTAGTGGTTTCGAACCCTTATGATGATGTGAGGTGGTGTTTCAAACATGGGAGTAACTTGTGTTTGCATATGATGCTCACGGGCCATGGTTTCTTTTGTGTATTATAGAAGGTTTAGTTCTACCTCCTAAGATAAACTTTCTAAAAAACTTCCCTTTATTCCTTAATGTCAAAATAGATCTATACTAAGGATTACTCTTTATATGTTTTTCTACCATATAAATTCTAACGATAATTAATCACATATATGTGTTAAAGTAGAATATGAAATAAGCCCTTTTTACACTTGGCTTGGCTCTTAGGTACATAGATGTGTGGGTTTGGGAATGTGGTTCACATGAAAAGTAATAGGGATGGATTTAGTGGAAACCTTTTATAACATCGGGACTCAAACAATTGTGATATTTTCCCTTCTTTCCAACTTAGTCCATCCTTCTAGAGAAATCCCTTTTAATGAAGGAGATATATCCATATTGATCCACTTATATTTGTTCACCAACAACTATTCCATTTTGGACTTTTATATCTCCAAACTATGCTCATTGAATTTATGCATATATACCTTTAAACTACTTGAAACTATTTTATTACACCATAGGAATCATTTCGAGAAAAAACAAATTAGCCATAAAAGTTTCCCATTGAAACCAAAAGTGATTTGATACAAAACATAGGTTTTAACCTTATGTAGTTAATTGTTTCAAATATAATTTTAATAAAATAAAAAATATTCAATGTAAAACACATGCACACATTAACCTATAATTGTGATATTTTCCCTTCTTTCCAACTTAGTGGACATCCTTCTAGAAAAAACCATTTTAATGAAGCAGATATATCCATAGTGATCCACTGATATTTGTTCACAAAAAACTCTTCCATTTTGGACTTTTATATCTCAAAACTATACTCATTGAATTTATGCATCTTTATTTTTAAACTGCTTGAAACTATTTTAGTACACCATAGGAATCATTTTGATATATCTCCCATTTTAATGGGGTGTATCACATTTCGAGAAAAACACATTAGCCATAAAAGTTTCCCATTGAAACCAAAAGTGATTTGATACAAAACATAGGTTATAACCTTATATAGTTTAATTGTTTCAAATAGATTTTTAATAAAATGAAAAATATTCAATGTAAAACACATAGTATTTAGAAACAAAAAGTAATTTGATACAAAACATAGGTTTTAACCTTATATTATGTTAATTGTTTTGAAAATAGATTCTTAATAAAATGAAAAATATTCAATGTAAAACACATGCATATTAACATATAATTGTGATATTTTCCCTACTTTCCAACTTAGTCCATCCTTCTAGAAATATCCCTTTTAATGAAGCAAATATATCCATAGTGATCCACTGATATTTGTTCACAAACAACTACTCCATTTTGGACTTTTATATCTCAAATCTATGCTCATCGAGTTTATGTTGATCTATATCTTTAAACTACTCAACTATTTTATTACACCATAAGAATTATTTCGATATATGTCCCATTTTAATGGGGTGTATCACATTTCGAGAAAAAAACAAAAATTAGCCATAAAATTTTCCCATTGAAACCAAAAGTGTTTTGATACTAAACATAGGTTTTAACATTATATAGGTAAATTTTGTTTCAAATAGATTCATTTAATTTTAAATGAAAAATATTCAATGTAAAACACATGCATTCTTATACACCCTTATGTCTACGTAAATTAGTTTGAGTGATTCCACGGGTCCTATACACCCTTCATAGGGTATAATTGGGACATGTAGTGTTAACTTCTACAAGTTCTATAGGAAGAGTCTGTAAAGGGCCAGGTAGCCTCGGGATCTCATCTTTTATGAAAGGTGACATATATAGTAAATGCCCCTATAGTCAATCTCTGGAATAGATCTAAATTGGAGTTTTTCATTTTCATATCCATGGTCTCAAACAATGAGAGAGAGAAAAAACCTTTTATATTCAATGTAAAACACACATTTATTAACATATAATTGTGATATTTTCCTTTCTTTCCAACTTAGTCCATCCTTCTAGAAAAATCCCTTTTAATGTGGCAGATATTCCTAAAACCATCACAGGTAGTAGACCTCCCTTCTTTTAGGTCGAAGGTCTCCCTTTTTTATGAGGGACAATTCCTGTAGCAGAAGCTTTTAGCTTCATGCCAGTTTTGGAAGAGTTTCGGGAACTGCAACAAGTATTGCGTTCCAGTGTTGGTGGTCATCCTTAAACCATCTCTTTTTTTCAACATTTCAGAGAGTTGATTCAGCCAAGTGCTGCCATGCATACTTTGCAGATTTGTATTACAACTCTTTTCTTGGACTCACACATACCCCTTCGGATTAAGGGGGGATGTTGAAACACCTAATCCTACATGGGTAGGTGTGGAATGCGAAAAGTCACAATGGAGTCCAAGAGGCCGGGGTTGAAAGAGTCGGCGTGAGGTGTAAGGCTGAAGGCTGTAGAATCTATTTTTTTTTGTTTTTTTTTATTTTATCGTGGGCCAAAGGACTCTTGCAGTTCAGTGAGGTTAGGGCGCAGGGGGAATTTTAGATGCTGGTCGACCAACGTAGGGAAGAGGGAGTGTGCGCAGAGGGAGTAAGGTATGGGAGTAGAACTTCATGGGTAGGTGTGGAATGCGAAAAGTCACAATGGAGTCCAAGTGACCTTGGAATATGAAACCAAGAGTCACACCATTGTAATATACATGTACATCTTTGTATAATGGAAAATAATAAAGCCTCATGCTTATCCTTCATTGTGTGTTTAGTCTCTTGTGTGTGTGCTCATCTTCCTCATACACCATGTGTGTGCTTTAACATGGTGTTTAACATGGTATCAGAGCGGACGATTGCTGGCCCTGCTCCAATTTGAGTGAGCCATTTGTGTTTATGGCCTGTGCATATGTGCAAAAATTCTTGACATTTTTGCAGCATTTAGAGAATTTCTGCAGCCGACATTTTGCCGCATTCATCAAAGCTTTTTGCAGCATTCAGAAATTTGATCTTGGAGCATTCAAAATCCGTGGAAGAATTCAGAGATTGACTCTGAACAAGAGAAGCAGTGGTGTTGAAGAAGCGCATCTGAAGGTTTTCTAAATTCTGATCTTTTCTCTGCATTTTCTGCCTTTAATTCTACATTTCAAGAGATACTGGAATATTGTTTAAAGAGGGTTTCTGAAAGAAAATTTTCTGAGGTTTTCATTGAAAAATCTCTGGAAATTTCTCGGTTTTACTGCTGAAATATTCTGGAAAATTCTGCATTCTGAGTTTCTCTGCTGCTGGAAAAAATCATTTTTGCAAGTCCACAAGTTCTTGCAAATTATTCTGCTGTGTATCTAGAAAAATTCTGCTGTATATTTGAAAGGAAAAATTTTGCTGCTAGAGTTCTTACTCCTCTCTGCTGTTTTGATTAAAAAAAAAAAAAAAAAAAAAAAAATTCTCTGCAAACCCTTGGCCTTTCGGCCCTCTCCTCTAACCATTACTCTACGGCTTCCCCCCATACGCAGCCCTCGTCAACAATTAAGTCGGCCTTAAGGCCTGCCACTCCTCCCTTCTCAATACGCTATCATCCCAAACACTCACAAAACGCTCTACCCTCACGGCTATCAACAACACTCCCTACGCTTACAACACTCCCTACCAACTAACCCTCGCCTCAACACATAACTCCCACCTGCCTTACGCTGCCTCCCCCTCGACTCGCTCTCAACGCATCCAAACCCTGTCTACTCCGCTTACCCTGCTCCACGGCTCCCCTTCTCTCCTCGGCCGTCCCTCCTCCTCGCCCTATCCTCTCCCTCTCGAGCGCTTCAACAATACCCACCCCCCTACCACTACGCCCTCACCATACACACTAAACGCACTCACCCATTATTAATTTTTGATTTTTTAATCCCTCCCGCTTCAATTGTTTTTTAAATCCAATTTTTTAGATTCCCACGTTACATTAATTCCCCTCCCATTAATTTGATTCCCTTTTATTAATCCTTTCCCTTCCCTTTTAAATTTATTTTAATATAAACCCCATTCCATCTCAAAAATCTCTTCCCCCATTATTAAATTCCCTTCCTTCTTTTTCTTTTAAATTTATTTTATAATTAATCCCCTTCCCCATATTTCGATTTTTAAATTTAAAAAAAAAAAATCTTTCCCTCCTCCTTTTAATTACTCCCCCTTTTTAATTTATTCCCCTCCATTAATAAACCCCCCCCACCATATAGTTTCCCATCCCATCTTAATATTTCCCTTTCCCTTTTTAACTTATTCCCATTTTTTACTTAATTTTTAATTAATTAAAAAAAACAAAAACAGCAGAGAGAGAGGAAAGAGAGTTATGAACAGCAGAAAATGGAAAATGGCATATAAGGAGCACATGGACTGAAATTTGCAGATTTACAGTGTGATTTGTGGCATTGATTTGAAGGGTGTTTTTTTTGAAGAATTTCACATTTGAAGACAAGTTTGCCATCATTGAAAACAACTCTTTGAAGAAAAAATTCAGCTGCCTTAAAGGCCTCTTGCATAGTGTTTTCAGCTGCACATTTACAAAATATTTTGCAGAAATATTGTATTGAACTGACATTGATTTGCATCTTCATTCAAGACGTGAAGTGTATTTGAGTTGAAAAAATTGTTGATTTCCCTCCATCATTTGAGGAGTAGATTTTGTACATTGAGATTTCCATAATTGGAAATTCTTTTGAGTCATTTTCATTTCTTGTTGCATCACATTGTAAACGGGTGCATTTTCGGTTGAAGCCGACACCCTTTCATTCATTTTTGAGCCTAAGTTGTTGAAAATGGCTAAAATCAATGAGGTATTAGAGTTGTTGAATAACCTCATTCATTCAAATTTTGATGATGTGATAAAAATGAGCAAGGATGCTCTTTGTAATATTCAAATTTGTTTGCAAGATGCACATGAAAAGATTGAGTTTTTACAGTTGGAATCTCAGCTTCAGCAAGACGAACTTCAGCAAAAGAGTCACCATTCTGAACCTGTTTCTGTTCAGAAGATTGAGAAGGACTCACATCAGAAGAAAGAAGATAAAGTTGCAGTCGATTCCCATTTAGTTCCTTGAACAAGAGCAGATTTTCATGCAGATGCAACAGCACAGCCTGCACTTCTCAAGCCCATCATCAAACCTTGGGAAGAGCTTGTCCACAACAAGCACCAAACTAGTCTTGGATATGACAAGGATGTGTCCTTTCATATTCTAGAATACACCAAGCCCATCATATTTCAGAGTGCCGGATTCCTATATGACAGTTCACCTGCAGCTGTTCCAAATCCTGTTCCGCTTCCACAACAACAGATTGCGAAATGCCAACACTGTGATCGAGTTGGTCATATGAAAGATCATTGTTTTGATCTTCATACATGCAAGAACTGTGGTCAGCACACCCATTCTTCACACAGATGTTTCAGACACAAGCCTCCTGCAAGAACCAAGATTCATCTTGGATGGATCGCTTCTTGGCAATGGGCATCAACAGCCAAGAAGATGTTTACGACACATGTTAGAACTTGTTCACGAATACTGAGCAAACTTGCAGTTGAGTTTTCACCATCATCTCACCTTGTCCCAGACAGGGGGGAAAATGGTGATCATGTACAAGCTTCGACGAAAGGTCAAGCGAGCCTGAGCCACAATCTCTCATTTCATGTTCAGAGTTGTAGCCAGCAGTTCAAGCGAGCCTAAGCCACAATTCGACATTCCAGAGTCAGAGATGTAGCCAGAGACACGGATGCCCATGATAATGCCTTCGGTTGGTGGATAACCTTAAACCATCATCTTTGGTTGGTGGATAACCTAAAACCATCACAGGTAGTAGACCTCCCTTCTTTTAGGTAGAAGGTCTCCCTTTCATATATGAGGAACATTTCCTCTTAAAGGGTATTCTTCAAATTAGTTGTAAACTTCTACCTTCTTTCCCAAGATTGGTTGAGTTCCAAGAAATGCTTCAAGCATAAGAAGTTGTTATGTAATAATTAAAACTATCAGCTGTGTAGTATCTTTAGCTCTTTTAGGTCGGTCTCCTTTTTCTGAGGACAATTCTTCAGCTTAGCTCCGCTGCCAGCTTTAGAGTCTGAACTGCAACAAGTATTGTGTTCCAGTGTTGGTGGTCATCCTTAAACCACCTCTTTTTTCCAACATTTCGGAGAGTTGATTCAGCCCAAGTGCTACCCTGTATACTTTGCATATTTGTATTACAACTCTCTTCTTGGACTCTCACATACCCCTTTGGATTAAGGGGGGATGTTGGAACACCTAATCCTACATGGGTAGGTGTGGAATGCGAAAAGTCACAATGGAGTCCAAGTGACCTTGGAATGTGAAACCAAGAGTCACACCATTGTACTATAAATGTACATCTTTATATAATGGAAAATAAGTGAGCTACACGCTTATCCTTCATTGTGTGTTGAGTCTCTTGTGTGTGTGCTCATTCTTCTCATACACCATGTGTGTGCTTTAACATGGTGTTTAACAGATATATCCATGGTGATCCACTAATATTTGTGCAGCAACAACTATTCCATTTTGGACTTATAAATCTCAAAACTATGCTCATTGATTTATGCATCTATATATTTAAACTACTTGAAACTATTTTATTACACCATAGGATCTACATTCTTCGAAAACATTAGCCATAAAAGTTTCCTATTGAAACCAAAAGTGACTTGATACAAACATATTTTAACTTTATATAGTTAATTGTTTCAAATAGATTTTTAATAAAATGAAAAATATTCAATGTAAAACACATGCACATTAACATATAATTGTGATATTTTCCCTTCTTTCCAACTTAGTGGACATCCTTCTAGAAAAATCCCTTTTAATGAAGGAGATCTATATCCATAATGATCCACTAATATTTGCTCACAAACAACTATTCCATTTTGGAATTTTATATCTCAAAACTATTCTCATTGAATTCATGCATCTATATATCTTTAAATTACTTGAAACTATTTTATTACACCATAGGAATCATTCCCATATATCTCCCATTTTAATGGGTGTATCACATTTCGAGAAAAACAAAAATTAGCCATAAATGTTTCCCATTGAAACCAGAAGTGATTTGGTACAAAACATAGGTTTTAACCTTATATAGTTTAATTGTTTCAAATAGATTTTTAATAAAATGAAAAGTATTGAATGTAAAACATGTATAGTATTTAGAAACAAAAAGTAATTTGATACAAAACATAGGTTTTAACCAAGTATATAGTTAATTTTTTTGAAAATAGATTCTTAACAAGATGAAAAATATTCAATGTAGAACACATGCACATTAACATATAATTGTGATATTTTACCTTCTTTCCAACTTAATTCCATCCTTCTAGAAATATCCCTTTTAATGAAGCAAACATATCCATAGTGATCCACTGATATTTTTTCACCAAAAACTATTCCATTTTGGACTTATATATCTCAAAACTATGCTCATTGAATTTATGCATCTATATCTTTAAACTACTTGAAACTATTTTATTTCACCACAGCAATCATTTCGATATGTCTCCTATTTTAATGGGGTGTATCACATTTTGAGAAAAAACACATTAGCCATAAAAGTTTCCCATTGAAACGAAAAGTCCATTTTGATACAAAACATAGGTTTTAACTTTATATAGGTAATTGTTTCAAGTATATTCTAAATATAAAATTAGAAATATTCAATGTAAAACACATGCATTAACATATATAATTTTGTGACACTTTCCCTTCTTCCAAACTTAGTGGACATCCTTTTATAAAAATCTCTTTTAATGAAGCAGATATATCAATAGTGATCTGCATAGTGATCCACTGATATATGTTCACAAAAACCTATTCCATTTTGGACTTTATATCTCAAAAATATGCTCATTGAATTTATGCATCTATATTTTTAAACTACTTGAAACTATTTTATTACACCATAGGATTGATTTCGATATATCTCCCATTTTAATGGGGTGTATCAAATTTCGAGAAAAACACATTAGCCATAAAAGTTTTCCATTGAAACCAAAAGTAATTTGATACAAAACATATAACCTTATATATAGTTAATATTTCAAATAGATTTTTAATGAAATGAAAAATATTCAATGCATTAACATATAATTATGATATGTTTCCTTCTTTCCAACTTAGTGGACATCCTTCTAGAAAAATCCCTTTTAATGAAGCAGATCTATATCCATAGTGATCCATTGATATCTATTCACAAACAACATTTTGAGAAAAACCAAATTTGATACAAAAACATAGGTTTTAACCTTATATAGTTAATTATTTCAAATAGATTTTTAATGAAATGAAAAATATTCAATGTAAAACACATGCACATTAACATATAATTGTGATACTTTCCCTTCTTTCCAACTTAGTGGACATCATTCTAGAAAAATCTCTTTTAATGAAGCAGATATATATCCATAGTGATCCATTGATATTTGTTCACAAATTAAATTTCGAGCAAACCAAATTTATTACAAAAACATAGGTTCTAACCAAGTATATAGTTATTTGTTTCAAATAGATTTTTTTAATGAAATGAAAATATTCAATGTAAAATCACATGCAATATAATTGTGATATTTTTCCCTTATTTCCAACTTAGTGGACATCCTTCTAGAAAAATCCCTTTTAATCAAGTAGATCTATATCCATAGTGATCCACTGATATTTGTTCACAAACAAAATTTCGATAAAAACCAAATTTGATACAAAAACATAGGTTTTAACCAAGTATATAGTTATTTGTTTCAAATAGATTTTTAATGAAATGAAAAATATTCAATGTAAAACACATGCACATTAACATATAATTGTGATATTTTCCCTTCTTTCCAACTTAGTGGACATCATTCTAGAAAAATCCCTTTTAATGAAGCAGATATATCCATAGTGGCATTGATATTTGTTCACAAACAACTCTTCCATTTTGGACTTTTACATCTCAAAAATATGCTCATTGAATCTATGCATCTATATTTTACTACACGATATGAATCATTCCGATATATCTCCCATTTTAATGGGGTGCATCACATTTCGAGAAAAACATATTAAAGCCATAAAATTTTCCCATTGAAACCAAAAGTGATTTGATACAAAACATAGGTTTTAACCCTATATAGGTAATTGTTTCAAATAGATTCTTAATTTAAAATGAAAAATATTAAATTTAAAACAAATGCATTCTTATACACCCTTATGTCTATGTAAAGTAGTGTGAGTGATTCCACGGGTCCTCTACACCCTTCATACGGTATAATTGGGACAGGTAGTGTTAACTTCTAGAAGTTCTATAGGCAGAGTCTGTAAAGGGCCAGGTAGCCTCTAGATCTCATCTTTTATGAAAGGTGACATATCTAGTAAATTCCCCTACAGTAAATCTTTGGAATAGATCTAAATAGAAGTTCTTAATTTTAATATCCAATGTAAAACAAATGCATTCTTATACACCCTTATGTCTACATAAAGTTGTGTGAGTGATTCCATGGGTCCTCTACACCCTTCATATGATATAAATGGGAAAGGTAATGGACTAAATTCTACAATTTCTATAGGCAGAGTCTGTAAAGGGCCAGGTAGCCTCTGGATCTCATCCTTTATGAAAGGTGGCATATCTAGTAAATGCCCCTACAGTCAACCTATAGAATAGATCTAAATAGAATTTTTTCATTTTAATATCCAATGTAAAACAAATGCATTCTTATACACCCTTATGTCTACGTAAAGTAGTGTGAGTGATTCCATGGGTCCTCTAAACCGTTCATAGGGTATAATTGGGACAGGTAGTGAGCTAAATTCTACAAGTTCTATAGGCATAGTTTGTAAAGGGCTAGGTAGCCTCTGGATCTCATATTTTATGAAAGGTGACATATCTAGTAAATGCCCCTACAGTCAATCTCTGGAATAGATCTAAATAGAAGTTCTTCATTTTAATATCGATAAAACACAACCACTTTAAGGTAAAATGTGTACATGTGTCATTTCTCCCACAAGCTAAAGGCTTCCTCCCATTAATTCTAGATGTGAATTCTACCATAAAATTTTTAAGTCAAACTTTAAGATAAACCATGCACATGTCATTTATCTCATGATCTATAATATCCCTGTTTAGCGCTGCCCTAGACAGGGATATTACATACAACATAACTCTATTTTCACCTCCTTATGAAGAAGTGAAACCATATAACTGTGAATGTCGAATATACTTATGGTTAGCAACAAATTATATGGTTCCCTCAAAATAATTATGTTATTATACTCATACGGATGAACGGCACGTGAATAATCAAGGCTTCATAAAAGTCAACTAAATATTTCCATTAATTCCCAGGAATATGAAAAAATTTACTATATCCATATCATCCATTAAAAAATTGAATGTGTTATAAGTCTTGAGCTGAGAGAATATGACTAAGGTATGATATTTGTTCTTCCTAATGACCACTAATGACCACTAGGATCCTCTCATTGTTGGTATGTCTCATAATTTTTGCACGACTAACTCTTTTTTCTTTTTATTTTTTATATATATGTGCACTATACATTTTTTTAGGTGTATGGTTGTTTTTTTCATGGTTTTGTAGATCTTGTCAAATAAATTATATTTGTATTCTAATGAAAGGTTAAAAGATCTTGGATTAGGTTTTTATGAATGTTATAATATATCTATATTGTATTTATTATTGTAAAAATAATATATATTCAAAATTTTTGCTAATTTTGATGGGTTTGGATTTCCATGATAAAATATTTTTGTTAATGTGCATGTTTTCTATCAAATATTTATCATTTTGTTTGTAATATATTTACAAAATTATTTACCCAAATTTAGACTTACATTTACTCAAACTAAAAATGCTAAAGGAGAATTTATTAAATGGATCTTAAAATAAGCCACAATAAAAAAAACATCCTCCCCAAACAAAAGGAAGGAGAGGATATGCCCAAAACTAAACTTTTTAAAACTTAAACATACTACTTGATTCGTATAGGAGTGAATTCATACAAATTTATTGTGCAAGAAGATATAAAAACAAAAAAAATATAAGACTAGGGTGAAACCGACCCCATTGGATCAAGAGTATGAAAATGAATGGTGAGCATGAGAATTTGAGAATTTAGTTTATTTAATTTTTTTTAATCTTTTATCTTCTAATTAATGATAATTAATGGAGGGGAAGAACATGAATTTTTTCTTAAAAAAATATGATTAGTAAGAAGATTAAGGGGATAGAATGACCTCCTCCTCTTTTAACATTTTAATATTTTCTTCATCTTTTCTGAAACTGGGTTCTTGTCATTTTATTTAGAGTTTGATTTCCTTTTATTGCACTTGATCTGAAGTAGAATGATCACGTTATAGAACTACATGAGGTTATTCTTTTTTAACATCATATTCTTCCCCGCATACTGGAAAACTCAAAATTTATTGCTAGTGGGAGAAAACTAGAGAGTCTCGGGCCTAGTGGAATAATGGAAACTCTTATATTTCTTTTTCTTCCTCGTGACTTCTTGAAATACCCTTGCTTATCATTTGTAATGGAATAGAAGAAGGCTACATGGCTAGATCCTTAGGAATTTTTTTTGCAAGGTTCTCATACTCATGGAAATTGTTGCATTTAAAAGGGACCTTGTTATAATCCATGGTTTTGAAGATAACTCCAACCTCTAGTTCAAGATGAATCTCCTAGAGAAGTCTTTTTTTTAAGTCCATATCAATACAAATTTTGGTATATGCAAATATATTCTCCTTAGTATTTGAGAAAGTAGTATAGTGGCCCAATTTAATTCCAATTCTGGCTTTAAAATACAACCACTCCAGGAAATAAGGGGGACATGTGGAAATATGATCTAGATAATTGTAGAAGAAATTTCAATTTTGGGATTAAAATATAGTGGTTGATTTGAGAGAAAAATATCCCTGGATCCCATGAAATAAGCCCCAAGTATGAATACCATATATGTGTCTTCCTAGATTTTGAAATAAAAAACATAAATCCCATTTCCACATTGAAAGGTACCAACATGTCCATTATCTTCCGAATGAATAGGACGCCAATCGAAAATCGATATATAAGTATAATTCGGAAGCCAATCCAAAATCGATATGTAAGTATGACAATGGCTAGTAAACTACCTATTAATGTTTTCTCTTTAGGTGTAGACATGCTTTCCTTTGAAGGATCAAACCAAAGTCGAGAGAAGGAATTAGATCTTCCTTTCTTGGTAATGTTCCCGGTTCAATAGTTTTATGTATAACTAAACGAGAAGGCAGAGATGTGATTAGTCATATTGGGATGGAATAAACCTCACGAAGAAGTATAAAAATATTATACATATGAAAAATGTTGGAGTAATTCCATACATGGTATGACATTTCGTAGAATTGGGAGGCATGGGAGAATCACGTTTCAAGGTGAGCACCCAAGGCAGAAAACCTAAGCCAACAATCGCAGGACCTTTGTTTCGCCACATTTTACGGAGAGAATATCTATAGAGAAAGCAACATAGGGATAATGGGGGTGGCTAAGGTGATCCTAGCGAGAGTGAGCTGAGCATATTTGGTCCTAGCATCATGCATAACATGTTATCTTGATTGAATGATGATCTTTTGTAAGGAGAATGGAAGCACTTGGCTTTATCCCGTGTAGGTGAGATCAAGTTATTCCGTGATTATTTTAGATATTATATATGGTCATGATCCTCCAATAATTATGGAGAAATGGGAAATTTCCCCATGATTCACATAGACAATTAACATAGACAATTAAAGTGGAGGATATTCTTGATACGGGGAAATGTCCGACCTCCAACATCAGGAACTTGTTCTATGATAGCATTCATGAAGAGAGAAGAAATGTTATCGTTCTCTTTCCAAATCAGAATTATATTAACGACCCACTTTAAGTAGCCAACCTTTTTTCCTCTAGTAGTTTACCAAGTTCCTTCCTAATTAAAGCATCCATATCAGGATTAAGATGCCTCTAACTATGTCCTAATAACTTATCATATTCCTAAAGGTGTGTGTCTAAGGTTAAATACTCTGAAATATTTGTAAAAATAAGAATTTGGTTTTCTCCCTTCTGTTTCAATCGGTTCTAACGTCTAAGATTTTGGAATCATTATGAGAACCTATGCCTACTAGAGAAGTATGTCTAATATCTCCTCACTTAGAGATATCATTTTTTTCACTCTGTTTTTAATTGTCTTTGGTGGAAATCATTCTTTACGATGGAATTGGGCCTTAAAGATAAAGATTGTGCTTAATATTTCTAGCACCGTAAGAAATAGGCTTCTCATTGTCTTAGTGAATTAGAAACAAGAAAATTCTTTTATGATCCTCAAAACGTACACGAATATCTTAGAAACAAAAAAATGTGTTGGTCATTTTAAAAATACACAAGATTTAAAACTCTCTCGCACATAAGAATGATAAAGAGAAATGATTCTATATTTAGGTTTGTAATTAGGAAACTAACTATTAAAATGAGAAACAACAAAAAAAAGTTGATTTATTAGTTTTTTTTTTTTTTTTTATGGATATATGTAAAGTCAAATAAGGAAAATCTTCCGTTAAGCTAATATAGCTTCTAAAAAAATACTTTTTGAATATTTTTTAGTAAAATTATATATCATTTCGATTTATGATATGTTTATTTCTTAGTCTTTGAATTGATATAAATGTTTCTATCCCATTCTAATCCTTTTTCAAAACTAACAAAAATTGCGTTGAATTTAGAAATATTGTTAGAGCATGAAAAATTATCTTGTAATATAACTAATTAGCCATGTATTACAGAGAATACAACACAATACTTGTATAACTTCCTTCATAATAAGAAGAACTATGTAAGCATGGATTCCAAATTTAATTATGGTTTCGACCAAATTACTGAATAATCTTTTTTTTCTCCTACGAAGAAAATAAAAGTACCAAAACCAATTTAAATATAATCCAGCCCTAAACAATGGGTAATTTCAATAGAGATAGTCTTTGGTTTGCTTAAAATAGTAATGTTATTAGATAAGAAAGAATAATGTGAAAAATAAGACTTATATTATTGATAGTTAAATATTTCCATGTATTCATTTATTCTATAGGATGATACAAAATTTCTTACCTCTATATCATCCACCATGAAACTAAAGTATTGCACATATATGAGTGAGTTTTATGAGTCAGAGAACATGATTGAGGTAATATAAATATTTTTCCTAGTGGTTAGTTGGAACTTGTTAAAGGTAAGGAGGGTGAGAAAAATTTGTTTCATAATTATTTATATTTATATCGGGGCATTATTGTCCATAAATAAAGGAGAAATGGGAAATTTTCCGATAATTCACATAAACACATAAAAGGGAGGTTATTTTTGATAGAGATAAATGTCTGTCCCTAGTGAGAGATCCTAACTAGACCTTGCATTTTTTGGAATAGGAAACTTATCCAAATTATGGCTTGTGGACCATTATCAATTTTACGAATTTCACTATTAAATTTTATGTATGAAATATTAAAATTAAAAATAAAATGTTGTATTAATATAGAACCTAGTTACAGACAATAACAATAAAACCTGTTGAACGAAAAACCATCGGAATTGGAAAGGAGGGCGCATGGAGAGATGGACGCAGCAAGGGTTTCTGCAAGGTTTCTGCAATGTTTCGCCGCCGCCAAGCCTGAGGATCAGGGTAGCTCAGGCCCAGTAAGGCTCTCTTGCGGTGTTGACTCCAATTCGATTGCATCAGATCTAATCGGCGTGAGAAAGGTCTTTTTGCAGGTGCCGCGTGGATTTGGAGGCTAGCTTTGAGCCCCATGGGAGGTTTATCGCAGAATCCAAGCTATGGCCCCAGCCCCAAAGCAATCAGCGTATGATCTAGCCCGACCAAGGGCTCCCTACACTCGACCTTTGCAGGTTCATTCCACATTTGTTCAGGAAGGTGCCGCCACAAGTTTTTCCCATGATTTCTCTACGCCAGGTAGAGAGATTTGGCAGTCGTGGTCTAGACTGGACAAGGAACACTGCTACGGAGTGCAAGAGTCCCTGTTTCTCAGAGAGTTTTGGGGGTGGGGGGGGGGGGTTCTTCCTGATCTGATATCTCGGTATCTGAACCCACTGCAGAATCAAAAGAAAGGAGAGGCAGAGATGAGGGATCGACAGAAGCAACAAGCGCTTACCTCTGAACTCCAATCAATCGGTAAGATCCCAGTTCTGCAGAACTCTCCCCCCTTTCAAATTTTTATTAGACCCCCTATGGGCAAGTCTCATGTAGTCTGGGTAACTGATGATACCTCTATTTTACATTTCAAGAATAAAATATGGGGATTGATAGGGTACCCAATATCGATCCAACATCTGGTTAATGGGCATAGCTCCCTCCAGGATTGTAGGCTTTTAAAGGATTACTCCATAAAAGCAGAGATGACTATTACCCTAAACTTACGTCTGCGAGGGGGTGCTGTGAACCAGAACATGCCAAGATCTGCAGGGGGAGATAAAGGGAAAGCGACCATCAGTCAACAACAATCAAATGGAGGCCCCTCCTACAAAAATATCCTTCAAGGGAAAAAAGCAGCAGGCTCACCTCCAGAACAGGCTGGAAATGTGCCGAGACCCTATATTGTAGAACTACAGGACCAAATCCCAGCACTAAAAATCAACAGTTCAGCAACAGAGGACCATATAAAGACATATGAAGCCCATGCATTAATATGCCGCTTCAACAGTTTCTGGCCCAAACCAATGGATCTATTTCATTGGATTTTCACTCAATGGTCTCTGGAATGTGAAATACATCTCTGTTCCAAGGGGTTTTTAATTGTTAAATTTCAAACCTCGGAGGAAAGAGATATTATAATCAGAGAAGGGCCTTGGTTCTGGGGGTCCACGGGGTTGTTTATAACCCCATGGTTTCCAGATTTTGACCCCAACACCATGACAGTTTCCAGGTTACTAGTATGGGTGAGACTACACAACCTGCCTCTTCATTTTTGGAATGAACAGGTTCTCGAGAGAATTGGAAATAGCCTTGGGCGGTATATCAAAACAGACATGGAAAGATTGGAACAAATAATTTTCACCTTTGCCCGGATCTATGTAGAAGTAGATTTAAGCAAAGGGCTACCGGAGAACATCATGCTGATTTACAAGCAGCAAAACTGGTTGCAAACACTCGATTATGAGAACACTGCATTTAGATGCAGGATTTGCAGGATGACAGGACATCTACAGAATACATGTCCAAAATCCAAGAAAGCAAACAACAAAAAGAAATCAAATAGGAAGCAGAGGAAAGGCTGGCAGTTTCCCCCTCCTGACTCTGAGGAGGACGAGTCAGAAGAAGAAGAGGAATTAGTTCCTCCAGAAAGTAAGCAGCCCACACAGGAACCAGAGATACAAACAGAGGACAAGACCGCACTCATGGATTCACTCCATCAGTCGAAATAATCAGACAGGAACGTCGAGGACATGAGCAGTGGAGGGATTAAAAGACATCATACTTCAGAAACTTCGGATTCGGACAAGGATACAGGAACTCATATTGCAGAAAACCAGATTGTCCTTGCCACTTGTGTCCCTTCCGAGGGCGAATGGCGCAAGGTTGAGAAGAAGAAAGGCAGAAAAACCTGATATGCGGGACGCCTTTCCCACGATCTAGTAGCTTCTAGTTTTTCTGTCTCTCACTCTCTTCATTTTTCTCTTTCTCTTTCTTTCATTCCTTTTGAATGCAAGGTAGCCTTGCTATGACGCATTGTGTGCCAAAGCACATGAGCCCAATGGGCAATTTCTGAAAATTCTTAAATGCATATGCTATGTGTAACTTTTCATTTTTATAAATAAAAAGTTACCGATTTTTTCTGAGGAAAAAAAAAAGAACCTAGTTACAATTTTGAAATGAGAGACAAACTTGATATAAATAACCATTTCAGTCATTAGGAAAAATATTTGTTTGATGTGGAATGATGGTATAAATAGTAAAATCACTAATCATCAAATAAATCTAGCATCATACTAATAAGCAATAACCATTTGATATTACCCATTATAAATTGACTCAATCACAATAATAAGAATAAATCATTATCTAGAAAAGGATAGTCTCGCACAAATGGAAAACAATTATATTCATTCTATCACTAACAAGCAAGGAAGTAGTCCCACACCACACATTCAATTCACTACAATTAGTATCCAAAACGTAAATAGTCAAGGATTCAAGTCACTAAATCTTCATAAACTATAATACCAAAAAAAATATACTTTATTACTGGGTCTATATTTTTATACCAAAGAGGGAGAGGGAAGTTTATTTTTTAATTATCCACATGTCTATCTAGTTACCTTATTGGATTTTTAATTTATTTATTCCATTTTGTTTTTTTACAACTTGGAATTCATTTTCTATGTTAGCTATAGTTTCTTCTTAAATATTTTTTTTACCTTGTTACCCATTTATATTTTTTATTTAGCTATCCATTTGTGCTCTTTGGGGGTTCATCTCTTTTTTTTACCATCTAATTCCATTTTTCATTATTGTAAGTTACTTGCATGTTGACGTATAAATTACATGACATATGGGATATCATTTAAAACTAAACCAATAATCTTATCAAACTAGCCCTTTTCAGTGTTTTGAATTAAACTATGACATAAAAATAATTTTGGCCATTTTACTTCATTCAAGCGAAAGGGTTAAATATGATTTCACATTGGTTAGGTGAAAATAGTTTATATTTGAGGATGGGGTACAATATTATAATTAGGATCTTATTTAATATAATCTTGAATAATGAGGTATGATTTTGGACAATTAGAGTCACTCAAGGATTATTGAAAATTTTGAGAAAGGATGATGAGAATAGGTGAAAATATCAAACTCAACAAGGATGGCTACAAGGCAGCTAGTCCCTGTCTTGAGCAAGAGTTTACGAAACCAAGTCTAAGCATACAAGACATAGTTTACTAAACCAAGATTAAGCTAGAGTTTACTAAACCAAGACTAAGCATACAAGGTAGAGTTTACCAAACAAAGACTAAGCATACAATGTAGAGTTTAATTTGGATTTTTCTTTTTTCACAAAATGTTTCAGGTGATATACAACTCATAGGCATTCACCTTTAACTGTGCAGTATGGTATGGCAAGCAAAAAGATTTTCCAGGGCGAATTCCAGCAACTGTTATCAACTTATCACTCTAACCAGGTTGGGAGAGTAATGTACCAGATTAAAAGTCATGTATGCCACATCAAAATTGAAGAGGACAGTATTGTGAGAGTTATCTAAAAGAGGAAAAGGTAATTGCATCCTTATAAACTTTTTCTTGGTGACTGTCTCCTAAAGATCACTTTGAATTTTTACTTGCGATTGCAAGCTTGAAAGTATTCCTGGGAATTCAGCAGGAAGAACAAAAAAAGAAGATAAATGACCCTGAAAGTATTCCTAGAAATCCAGCAGGAAGAACAAAAAAAGAATATAAATGACATTTTGTTAGATCATTGTTGAATGAATGAATATATGGACCTTCTCCTGGATCTTGACTTTGTGAATGCTACAAGGAAATTTTTTGTTAGAGTAAATAAATGTATGGGTTCTTTTATGAGTTCTGAAATCTCTAATATCCCTAAACCTTATTTTTAGTTGGAATGGCGATTTTTGGGTGGAATGGTGTTAGCATGGTATTTGGCCCTAGCTTGTGGAAATGTCATGCCATAATTATCCAAGGAACTATTTCTTGATGTATAAGGAGCATTTTTTTATGCTCAATGATGCCTCCTTCTGAAGTGTTACTATGTGTTCATTTATGGGCTTTGCTGAAAAAATTACCATATTGAAAATATTGCTCCATTGCTTCATAGTTGGTTTCAAACAGTCGTGGGAAATGCATGCATTGCACTGATTTTGTTTCATGTTATGTTCTTGGGATCTCATGCTAAGCCCATGCTCATACCAACCATTCTCTTCTACTTTATGGACTCATATGTAGCCTTTGGAACCATCAATGATGGATGGAATGAGACAAGCACGCACTCATAAGACACTAGTCCACTAAAGCCTAGTACAAAAAAGTCTGGTACTACTTACACTATAGAGTACTCCTTTTTTTTATTTGGTACTGCAGTATGATTATTCCTGTTAATGTAGTATGCTTAGTCTTGGTTTGGTTTAGCAAGAGACAGTTTAAAGACAGTTTGACGAACTATATTTCACTTCTAATCAACACCAATTCATTAGTCAATTCAGGAGAAAATATACCAAAACTTATGCTACAAATTTTAGCCTTGAATATTTCACTTCTAATCAACACCAATTCACTAGTAAATTCAGGAGAAAATATACCAAAAGTTATGCCACAAATTTTAGCCTTGTAGCGCAATCTTCTCATGCATAAATCATATCCAATAATCACGTTATGATATCAATAATTACAGCAGTAAAATTTTCCCTATTGTCTTCAACACCAATGTTAAACCCCTAAAAATTTCAGCTAAAATGTATGCCAAATCAGTAAAACATATGAGTGTTGGAAATTACCAAACAATGAAGACACTGATAGCTAAAAATCAAATATGAAATAAGGAAATTTTGTTTTGTTGAATAAATCATCTATATACTTAGTCTTCATTTGGTTTAGAAGAATACAGTTTAAAGACAATTTGACGTAATGCAGTATGCTTAGTCTTGTCTTTAGCAAAGACAATTTGACTACTCTAGTTTGACTACTCGAAACTATGGCTTCTTGGGATCTCAAAATGAACACAAATGGATAAATAACCAACACTGCATAATCTACTTGTTAATAATCTTGCCACTACTAAAGATTTTCCTTATAAAAAAAATACATGGAAATAAAGTACTACCAAACTATGTCTATTGCACTTTGAATTTGAAATCAGTACTTGGAACAAATCCAATTTCCACCGACGGACTTGTTCTTAAACATACCCCTCTTTCATATAAAAATTATTGAAGTATATGGAGGCCAGCAGCAGAGAAGTGAAAAATATTAGAATCAAGGACTGAATTGTCAAAAATTGTACTTAGCAATGTGAATAACAAATTAGTATCAATAGGCTTGCAAAGAATTAGACCTTACATTAAGCAATAGCGGAGTAATTTTACTTGTAAAGGACCATCGGTTCAAGTTCACCAATTACTCAACCCAAGCTTATTTGAAGGTATTATGGAATTCATTTATCTTTTAGCATCAAGCCTTCTAGACTCAGTCATGACCACAGGATAAGGCTATTGCAACCAACACATAATCAAATGATAAAGCTAACTTACATTGTTAGATGTTGCATTAGACAATTGATATTTTGATAGATTCAATAACCTTTTGTGTTCGAATGCTAATTATACCATTCTAAGAATATTGGATAGTTTAATCACATAATGAACTGCCTAGCATATTTAACTTAAAAATATAATTTATATGTATAAAATGGGTTTAAGAATATATACCATTGCAAGATCTGAAATATTAGAGTCTTGCAAGCCCTTCTTACTCCATTAAAGTTAAGTATGCAAAAAACTAGTTTTTTTTAGGTCTCCGCTAGCACTTTTGGCCTTAGAGTAGAATTGATTTCTTCTTCATGACAAATGAACAAGCTATATTTTAGAGCAGGACCGAGGAAAATTCATTTAATTAAAAGGAATCAAAGAATGACCTTAATAATGTACTAAGAATCAGTCAGGGTTGTGAAAGGTCAAGTTATAGGCTTATGACTCTGATAAGTATAGTTGCAATGTTTGAGATATTTACTAGTTAGTTCGAGAAATAAGAATATGCATGAGAAACTGGCATTCACGAGCACGATCTCTCCATGATCTCTACTTTCTAATTTTGACCAATTCACACATAAATAAATCCTCAATATCACAACGAAAGTATAGATAAAACAGATGCTACTTGCCCAGTAAACAATTCCAATAACATTCAATAGAAACAACAAAACCCACATACCAATTGCAATTCTAGATAATTCAATTCAATTCAACCCTTTATCCTGTCTCTAAAATTCTAGGACCAAAACGAAGCTCTTGTATAAAAGGGGAAAATAAACATAAAAGTAGCTAACAGGCAGCTCCATAGCCCACCACAGGTACACTTTGGTTAGCCAAAAAAATTGAAAGTCATTAAAGTGATTTAAAAAAATTAAAAAAAACATGGATGACCATGTGGTCCCTCCAATGATGGCAACGTGCCTCACCTCCTTCTTCATAAAATAGCATGCATGCAAGGTAGTAAACAAGGCCACCTAACATTGTATCATGCCAATCTGTCAGCTAACCTACCTACAACCATTATGAGGTTGAAACAATTCTCTATTTTAAATGCCCAAATTTGAACCTGCAACCATCATCAACCTACTGAAAAGGAAAAGGGATATAACTGATCGTTGGTGTTCCTCCTATTATACTAGTTAGAGTAGAACAAAAAGCACTTTGGTGTTGGGTTGGCTGTGAGCATGGCATAGGCTGTGGCTTGTACTACCCACTGTTCGATTCCCGAGAGATTGAATCTCAGCGGATCCGCATTGCCTAGCAGCAGAGGTTGGAAATCACCTCGCAGGAATGGATTAAGAGTGAGAGCTACTGATGAAGCCGAGGAGTGTAATGAAGAAGCGTGCGGTCCAGATAAAGAGGTAATGTAATCGTCCTTGTCTTTCCATATTTGTACAGCTAACGGTATCGATCAGTGTTTTTTATTGGTTGCTTCTAGTATTAGACACTATATATCTCTTGGAAACCTTGGGATTGTAAATGGCCTAAGGCATGCTGTCAAGGGAGAGAAATAGTTACCATGCTAACTCCTTTCCTCAGAACCCTTTGATGCCAACCCTAAATTCATAGCGGTTGGATCTCTCAATGCGTGGACCAAGGACAATACTCCTCAATTAGAATGGACAACTAGACATAGAGATAGTTATATAGGAACCGCCTTAACCTTAATAAACACGTAGTTTATCATAAATTATGTAGATTATTATTTACATTTTATTTATAATATATATATATATATATATATATATATATATATATATATATATATATATATATATATATATATATATATATATATATATATATATATATATATATATATTTCCACATCACAGAGAGAGAGCGACTAGAAACCTTAATGTTAATTCTATGTAATTATGTGTTGCACAAATGAAGTGGGAGATCATACTCCATAGTGAATGGTGAAAGGTTTTCACATACTTCCTTAAATGGATAACATAACCTTGTTAAATATGGCATAAAATTTTAATGTTTGAACACTTAAAAACTAATCACGATAGCAAGGCATGACATTATTAAATTTGACCAATGACATTACAAATTTAAAAATGTAAAAGATAAATATTAAATTTTTCTATATAGATAAGTTTGAGTTAAGGAATCGTTACAAGTGGTATTAGAGCTGAAAAGTTCGGTACCACATCCTCATTGTGGAAAATAAGATATTTTTGTGAAGGGTGCATTGAAGTGATTCCATTAAGGGAGTTAAATTATTGAACTATCAATTATCAAATTATTAATTAACTCATTGATGAGGCCACCCTTATCTACAAATATTGACCTATTGAGTGACTTGAAGAACAACCAAATGATGGAAAGTTTTTAAAATATGAAACAATGAGGAAACATATACATCAATAAAATAGAATATCAATAAAATAGAATATGAATATGGATAAGCTAAGTACAATATAAACACATTTGAGAAGAAATATGGGTGAGTATGTAGTAAACCCGTCGCGATATCTTAGTCGAACAAAAGAACATGTGATAAACTTGTGAAAACCTTTCAGAGGTAACATGTAGTTCTTGACATATTTTAATGTTCAACAAATTAATAATAACAAAGGGCCTAGAACTTAGCATTAAATTGAAAAACAATTAAAGTAGATAATACTTTCTCACAAAGTCTAATGACAACTTATGTGATTATAAAAATAATAGAAATGACAAGGTTATTCCAGTACATTTAAGTAATTTCTAGTACCGAGTACAACTCTGAATGATGTATGCTAGTGTCGTGCCATTTCTTTTATTATTGATAAGAAAATAATACAATAATATCACCTAAAGGTGAGTTCCTCTCCTTCAATTACAAATTTCTTACCGTCAGAGAAATAATATCTACAACATGGCACAAGTCAATCCAGAGGGGTTATAGATTCCCCACTTTTTGATTTCATCCTTATCCTTCCACCATTATTTCCCTAACTAGTTTATTAGCATTTTTTACTGGAAAAGAGAAAGTTGATTCTAAATTTGTTTGCAACCCTATTTATTCTTGAAGAGCGAGGTCTAACATTTCAATCTTGTCCATGTTACTTACCACCACCCTATTTCGTCTTCATCCTTCCATTAACATTAATGGCATGTCCAGAGGTGATTCATATTCTTTCCAGTTTTAGTTAATGTGAATGGGTGAATATTTTATTTGATTTTTTCTGGAGACGTTGTGAATAAAATCTCTCCATTTAAACCATAAAGAACATGAACATGTATTTGTATTTGTTAGTTCTACATTTTGCCAATAATTAGTGAACTCATTAGTTGAAGCTATTCACCCAAATTAATTGAATGATCCATAAATTATGCTCTACAACCCACAATCAAAGCTCAAAATCCATAATATTTGAAAACATGTCTTAATATTTGCCAGTGGAAAAATGAACATATTATTAATATTTCCAAGGTGCATTAAGAATATGTGGTAGTTAATGATTGTCCATGAAATCAAAATCTTATGGTTTTTATGAATCAAGGGCACACTTCTCATAGAAGTTACTCTATTGTTTATTGCAAAGCCATAATATTGGTTTCCAAGTAACTATATAACATGTTAGCCTTACTTCCACATGCAAAACTGCCTTGAACCCAGAACATAACATCAGGGAGTTTGATGGGAGGCTTTATATGCTAGGCATAACTTTAAGCCTTTCTTTCATAGATGACATGAAAGTTGATTTTTTGTCCCTATACTCCACGAGAACAAAATAAATTGAAAAAAAAAGAACTCAAGAATGAACTTGGTGACAGTGGTAATATTTTGATGGAAAAATAAAATAAAATATTCTAAACATTTTCTGCCAATGTTTATAAATGCAATTATAGTTCAATGAAGATTGGCAACATGTTTTTTTCGGTTTCCTGTGTATTTAAATACTTTTCTGGTATGAAAATGAGTTAAATCGGATTAATCTGAATGACAAACACATTGAGTACATTTTTCAGTCACTCCATCACAAGTAAATTACAACTAGAGGGAAATTACTTTGAACCTATGAATTTATTGTAGCTTCAACTGATTCAAGGTAGGTGAGCTATCCATTTTGCATTGATGCCTATTTTCATATATTATAATTATTTATTTAAGAGAAATGAATCATTTACATATTTTATCCTTTCTTTGTCTTAAAAAATTAAATAAAAATTACTTATGTCTAACCCTATAAGAAAATGACCCTGTTGAAATGATAAGTTGGGTGAGTGTTGCATCCACTAAGAGACCAAATATTTCATGCCCTCCCATAAGAATTTTCTTGGTAGCATGACATCCTCAACTTCATCCATGGTTTTGGACCTGAGATGATCAATGATTTAGAAAAAATACTTTAAATGAATGTATATGAGATGGAGGATAAAAAAATGTGGTAGGTGTCATTATTACATTGAGCTATGGAATATTTTGAGAATTCTTATGACAACTAAAAAAATATTTTTCAATACACCAAGTATTGACACCTTCAGATTTTATACATTGCTAAGAACATGAAAAATCACCTCAGTGATAGTATGTTGTAATGGGATTTTCTGATAGTGAACAACATCGTCAAATGTATTCCCTATTATGGTCTCAAACATTGAAATTATGATTAGAAATGATATTATGGTAAATATGTGAAAGAACCCTTAATTATAGATCCAATCAAATTAAAAAACCATCATTTTGATGGCATAATATGTTCAACCTTTCTATGACATGTAATATGTAAATTGGTACACACTGAAATTTCTAATTGTTAGTCATGATTACAAATGTACAAATAGAATCAAAGAGATTAATTCATCTTGTAAGGTTCAAATTCCCATAGGTATCAATACATTGTTGGAGGATAGTTATAAGTATTTAAGTAACTTGCTCACTGAGGGAGGTGAATGGCCTACTAAGACACTGATGTATATATAAGGAAGACCCCATACTATACTAATGGAGTGAGGGATAGTTAATACAAATACAAATTTAAATGAGATAAATTTTATGACCACATGTGGAAACACATTGCGTACCAGTTTTATCCATCACCTACAATGCAACATGGACAAATACAAAAATTGAAGATATGCTAATTTTAGTTGATGTGATAAAATAATACAACATGCAATCTAATATGGACATAAAGGAACTACTTCGATGACTAGACAATGGAAGGAAGAGCAAGAAGTTGTATGAACTCTACTTGAAGCATAATTAATACATATGTAACATAAATAAATAAGAATATAGTAATGCTACCTGGTATGATAAAGCACTAACAGTAATCTATCCGTAATATTAAAAATAAGGGTAAATATTATTATTATTATGTAAATGCTTGAGACTTACATGAACTAGAATTTATAGTAGAGCCATGTGATGGGGTCCTGGGTTAGGGGAAAAGCCATTGGATAAGTAAAATGATCGAGGCTATTGTTGAGGAAATATGATAATGCTACTAAGTTTTATTGAGTGCAGGTTGCTAATTTTGTGGAGTTATGAAGTATGTTGAGGATCTTATGGAATACCTAAGTATCAAATGGCGATGTATGTGATAGAATTAAAATAATTATATATTTATACATGTTTCCTAAGTAATAATTTATGGAAACTAACGATAGCCGAGATGGTGGTCAATGCAAGTTGCATCAGATGAAAATTCCCTTATCAAAGAGTGATCAATTAGGTTAAGTGTAGTAGAAGAACTTCTGCTCGAATGACTAACTAGGAAATAAATATCATATGTAGGAAAGCATATTTTAGCCTATTTGGGGGCTACAAAACACTAAGGACGATGTTTCTCTTGAAAGGGGGAAGATGTGACACCTCTTGGTAAAATATGTAACTACTTTGTAAATGTTTTGTTTTACTCCAAAAGACTTGGTAAAGCTATAGTACACGTAAAGGGCTAGGTGGGTCATTAAACATAAATGCCATTTTATGTAATTGATTTTTTTCAATAATATAAGATATGTAAAGCCATAAAATTTCAGGGAAAGCGATAAAAGAGAGTTTCATTTAAAAATTATTTCTCTCCTTAAGGATAAATAATATCACTTGGGACAAGGGAGCCAATAAGTTGAGACGAAAGAAAACCTAAGGCTACCTTGGAGAATTGGTACCTAGTTGGAGGAGATCCAAGAGAGGAGTTAAATCTTGAAGATTTGGAACCTAAACAGGAAGTTGATGCAGGTTGGAAAGATGTTTCTGGTTGAGGTACCCTTGAGCTGGTGGGTGGCCAGTGGGATCCTTCTGGAAAATAAGTGAGCCTGAGTTCCTGGGATGGACTGAAAATATATTGACGCCTTGGAAAAGACCTGACTGGGTAATTTTCATATAATTTCTTTGGGAGAAACTAGCTCGAGGGGAGTCATGTTATGCAGACACATAACTCATTGGTTGGGTGGAGCACTTTATTTCCTCGATTTTTGTGGCTGGTCAGATATCTAAAAAAATACAAGTATTGAATTGTTACTTGTTGTAATTATTTGTTTTTGAAATGTAGAAAACTTGGTTGTGCCGAAATATTTTTCTTCCCACATATGAATTTCTATTTATGGATGTGGTTGAACTCTATTCTCTTAAAAATAATTCAAATTCAGTAATGTGGGTTAGTTTGGACTAGGTTGGTTTAACTGTATCAAAAAAACCACCTGTTATTTTCTAATTGATATTTTCCCAAAATTGTATTAAGAATGAGAATATTGGTATAAACCATAGAAAATGTTAATGTTACATAGGGTTAGTTCCGGTTGACAAGAATAATTTTTATTTTGAAACAGTCCTTGCCTTATATAATTAGTGCATTATGTTCCCTATTGTATATGACTAGTATCGGAAGAAACAAGTCCTTCCTAACATCAAAACTATAATAATATTGGGTAATGATATCCCTAATGTAGTGAGAAGGGAGCTAGGCATAGAACTATGAGATTTAACCAACTGAAATTAAATTCTAAATATATTATAATACTAGGAGAACCTCTATTCCAGTGTATAGGTGTGCCAGTAAAGAACTTTTAACTTGAATGAGAATAAACTATGTATGGAGACTATAAAATCTAACAAAATTCACACATGAAGACTCATTAAAGTAAACATCTCATTGTAATAGGAAAATAAAGAGAACTAATGAATTCTGGTTCTTATAAGTTAAATAGTTGAAGATGTATTCAAGATATACCACACACCATAATCATTCAAGAATTCATTACTCTTTACATGACTAAAGCCATGATAAATCCATGGTAGGTCGAACATAGTGATATATAATATTAATAGTTGTTGGAAGGGTAAATGGAGACTATGTATCTTGTAACAAAGAGACTCTGTATCTTGGATCAAGGGTAAATAGTGACAACATAATCTGTGTGACACATTCCAAGGGGCTTTACCTTGTTGAATAATATCTTACCATGTTCATTTATAAATTTGTTTTTAAAATTTAGAAAAATACAAAAAATATATTTTAGATAATGTGAGGTTTGATTTATTTTAAAAGACATTGCATTTCTGGTACAAAAATGATATTCAGTAAAAATAGTGGTTAAATTTATTAAAAATTTTATTTATAGAGAGACTTGAAAAATTAAAGTTAAACAATCGAAATTGTTTGTGTCACCTCCATTAAATTATGTTTAACTTTAATTTCAATCAAATTCTAAATCATTAAATGTATAAGAATATCAAAATTTTTTATATCGTGATACATAGTTGTGGTAGAAGAGTAACATTTTATACTATCGATATAAATCTCACAAAAATTTAACAAAGTTATGTTCAAGTAAAGAGACTCTTGAGAACTTTGATCCCTATAAATTTCAAGGACAGATGTATGGCCTTGATAATTTGGGGAAAATTAGATGCAAATCTCTAAACAAAATTGTTTTTCTCCATTCTCCATAAAAACATATGTTGGAGATGACACAAATGATTTCGATTGTAGGTAATATCTTACCATAATTTGAGACAATGTTCTCCAACAAATTTCCTTTAATGGCATTCGACAAATATTAGTCTGGGTTTAATAAAACTTATGATATTTATGGAAAACCTACCTAACATTGTCAAAATGATTGGATCTTTTCCTAGAATAAATGGTAAAGTCATCTAGGAAAATATGAGTAATTTCACCTATTAAATCATTGAAACAATTATGCATTTCATCTTTAGAAGTAACACCTTCATTGATTATCCCAAAGAACATTTGGGGTTCGAAAACGTATACGAGTAATTTCACCTATTAAATCGTTGAAACAATTATGCATTTCTTCTTTAGAAGTAACACATTCATTGATTATCCCAAAGAACATTTTGTGGTTCAAAAACGTGCTACTGATGAAAGTAGTTTTCAAATGGTTATAACCCCAAAAAAAAAGAATATTTATAATGGACTTCAGTTATGAAATATCTATTTCCTCTAAGAATATTTATAATAGACATCCATAAAGGGAGAAGGAGAATGGACTTTGACAATTTCCTAATTCAAATATTTAAATTCTACGAAAAGTAAAATGTTTTCATTCTCTTTCCCAATCAAAACCATATTGGTGACCCACTTTAAATACCATACCAAGAATATCATTTTCGCAAGAGTAATTTAACAGGTTCCTTCCTAATTAAAAAAATTTGATTAGTATTAATATGCCTTTATCTATGTCTTAACAACTTAACATTTTCGCAAAGGGAATGGAGAGCTAAATTATTCTAGGGTTGAAGCCTCTTAAATATTTGTAAATGTAGGAAAATATATTTGGAAATTCATAAAAAAAATGGTTAATATTTTTTCTTTTCATCTATTTCTTGCTGTGGGTTTTGATATTTAAAATTTTGGGACCATAATTAGAACCTATGTCTTCTATGGTAGTCAAATATATCACTTAGAGGGATCATGATTATTAACATACATCCCTATATTATTAACATACTTATAAGTATGATTGGTTGAAAACATGTTTTATGATACTTATAAGTATGATTGGTTGAAAACATGTTTTATAAGGGTTTTGGGTACTTAAGATTTTGGAATCTGATTTTCTTCGCCAATTATAAAACAGAAAATTTATTCTCATTCAAGAAATAGTCACCAACGTTTCTCATTATCTGCCACATAAGTGTGAGAAATAGAAATGATTCTAGGCTTGCCATTAGAAGAATATATATATATATATATATATATATATATATATATATATATATATATATATATATATATATATATTTGAATTTCCTATGATATATGTTAAGTTGAATGAAAAAATTATTTTATTATATACCCTTTGACCAAAGTTATGACTGGTTTTGAGTTTTTCAACTCATGACTATTTCTAAATCCATTTACAAAACTAAGTGGAAGGTTACGTTGAATTTATAAATATTTTTAGTGCATGAAAAATTACTTTGTACGTTAACTGAAGAGTTCTACCCTGTACAGAATACAACATAACTCTATTTTCACCTCCTTGTGAAGAAATGAAACCATATAACTGTGAATGTCGAATATACTTATGGTTAGCAAAAAATTATATGGTTCCCTCAAAATGATTACGTTATTATACTCATACGGATGAACGACACGTGAATAATCAAGGCTTCATAAAAGTCAACTAAATATTTCCATTAATTCCCAGGAATATGAAAAAATTTACTATATCCATATCATCCATTAAAAAATTGAATGTGTTATATAAGTCTCGAGGTGAGAGCATATGACTAAGGTATGATATTTGTTCTTGCTAATGACCACTAATGACTACTAGGATCTTCTCATTGTTGGTATGTCTCATAATTTTTGCACGACTAACTCTTTTTTCTTTTTATTTTATATATATATATATGCACTATACATTGTTTTAAGGTGTATGGTTGTTTTTTTCATGGTTTTTATATTGGTATTCTAATGCAAGGTTAAAAGATCTTGGATTAGGTTTTTATGAATGTTATAATATATCTATATTGTATTTATTATTGTAAAAATAATATATATTTAAAATTTTTGCTAATTTTGATAGGTTTGGATTTCTATGATAAATTTTTTTTTGTTAATGTGCATGTTTTCTATCAAATATTTATCATTTTGTTCGTAATCTGTTTACAAAAATTATCTATCCAAATTTAGATTTACATTTATTCAAACTAAACATGCTAAAGGAGAATTTATTAAATGGATCTTAAAATAAGGGACAATAAAAAAAAACATCCTCCCCAAACAAAAGCATTGAGAGGAGATGCCCAAAACTAAACTTTTTAAAACTTAAACATACTACTTCATTCATATAGGAGTGAATTCATACAAATTTCATTCATATAGGAGTGAATTCATACAAATTTATTGTGCAAGAAGATATAAAAACAAAAAAAAATACAAGACTAGGGTGAAACCGGCCTCATTGGATAAAGAGTATGAAAATGAAGGGTGAGCATGAGAATTTAAGAATTTAGTTTATTTAAATTTTTTTAATATTTTCTCTTCTAATTAATGGTAATTAATGGACAGGAAGAACATGAATTGTTTCTTAAAAAAATACGATTAGTAAGAACATTAAGGGGATAGAATGGCCTCCTCCTCTTTTAACATTCTAATATTTTCTTCATCTTTTCTAAAACTGGGTTCTTGTCATTTTATTTAGAGTTTGACTTCCTTTTTTTTTCACTTGATCTGAAGTAGAATGATCACGTTACAGAACTACATGAGGTTATTCTTTTTGAACATCATATTCTTCCCCGCATACTGGAAAACTCAAAATTTATTGCTAGTGGGAGAAAACTAGAGGGTATCGGGCCTAGTGGAAGAATGGAAACACTTATGTTTCTTTTCCTTCCTCGTGACTTCTTGAAATACCCTTGATTATCATTTGTTAATGGAATAGAAGAAGGCTACATGGCTAGATCCTTTGGACAAAGTTTTGCAAGGTTCTCATACTCGTGGAAATTGTTGCATTTAAAAGGGACCTTGTTATAATCCATGGTTTTGAAGATAACTCCAACCTCTAGTTCAAGATGAATCTCCTAGAGAAGTCTTTTTCTTTAAAGTCCATATCAATACAAATTACGGTATATGCCAATATATTCTCCTTGGTATTTGAGAAAGTAGTATAGTGGCCCAATTTAATTCCAATTCCGGCTTTAAAAATACAACCACTTCAAGAAATAAGGGGACATGTGGAAATATGATCTAGATAGTTGTAGAAGAAATTTCAATTTTAAGATTAAAATATAGTGGTTGATTTGAGAGAAAAATATCCTTGAATCCCATGAAATAAGCCCCAAGTATGAATACCATATATGTGTCCTCCTAGATTTTGAAATAAAAAACATAAATCCCATTTCCACATTGAAAGGTACCAACATGCCCATCATCTTCCGAATGAATAGGAAGCCAATCGAAAATCGATATATAAGTATAATTCGGAAGCCAACCCAAAATCGATATGTAAGTATGACAATGGCTAGTAAACTACCTATTAATGTTTTTTCTTTAGGTGTAGACATGCTTTCCTTTGCTGAAGGATTAAACCAAAGTCGAGAGAAGGAATTACATCTTCCTTTCTTGGTAATGTTCCCGGTTCAATAGTTTTATGTATAACTAAACGAGAAGGCAGAGATGTGATTAGTCATATTGGGATGGAATAAACCTCACGAAGAAGTATAAAAATATTATACATATGAAAAATGTTGGAGTAATTCCATACATGGTATGACATTTCGTAGAATTGGGAGGCATGGGAGAATCACGTTTCAAGGTGAGCACCCAAGGCAGAAAACCTAAGCCAACAATCGCAGGACCTTTGTTTCGCTACATTTTACGTAGAGAATATCTATAGAGAAAGCAACATAGGGAGAAAGGGGGTGGCTAAGGTGATCCTAGCCAGAGTGAGCTGAGCATCTTTGGTCCTAGCATCATGCATAACATGTTATCTTGATTGAATGATGGTCTTTTGTAAGGAGAATGGAAGCACTTGGCTTCATCCCGTGGAGGTCAGATCAAGTTATTCCGTGATTATTTTAGATATTATATATGGGCATGATCCTCCAATAATTATGGAGAAATGGGAAATTTCCCCATGATTCACATAGACAATTAAATTGGAGGATATTGTTGATACGGGGAAATGTCCGACCTCCAACATGAGGAACTTGCTCTATGATAGCATTCATGAAGAGAGAAGAAATGTTATCGTTCTCTTTCCAAATCAGAATTATATTAACGACCCACTTTAAGTTGCCAAACCTTTTTCCTCAAGTTCCTTCCTAATTAAAGCATCCATATCAGGATTAACATGCCTCTAACTATGTCTTAATAACTTATCATATTCCTAAAGGTTTGTGTCTAAGGTTAAATACTAAGGTTGAATACTATGAAATATTTGTTAAAATATGAATTTGGTTTTCTCCCTTCTGTTTCAATAGGTTCTAACGTCTAAGATTTTGGAATCATTATGAGAACCTATGCCTACTAGAGAAGTATGTCTAATATCTCCTCACTTAGAGATATCATTTTTTTCACTCTGTTTGTAATTGTCTTTGGTGGAAATCATGCTTTACGATGGAATTGGGCCTTAAAGATAAAGATTGTGCTTAATATTTCTAGCACCGTAAGAAATAGACATCTCATTGTCTTAGTGAATTAGAAACAAGAAAATTCCTTTATGATCCTCAAAACGTACACCAATATTTTAGAAACAAAAAAATTGGTCATTTTAAAAATACACAAGATTTAACACTCTTTCGCACATAAGAATGATAAAGAGAAATGATTCTATATTTAGGTTTGTAATTAGGAAACTATCTATTAAAATTAGAAACAACAAAAATGAATTTTTTTTTTATGGATATATGTAAAATCAAATAAGGAAAATGTTCCATTAAGCAAATATAGCATCTAAAAAATACCTTCTGAATATCTTTTAGTAAAATTATATATCATTTTTATCTATGATATGTTTATTTTTTAGTCCTTGAATTGATATAAATGTTTCTATCCCATTCTAAATCTTTTTTCAAAACTAACAAAAATTGCGTTGAATTTAGAAATATTGTTGGAGCATGAAAGATTATCTTGTAATATAAGAAATTAGCCATGCATTACAGAGAATACAACACAATTCTTGTATAACTTCCTTCATAATAATAAGCACTATGTAAATTTAATTATGGTTTCGACCAAATTAGTGAATAATCTTTTTTTTCTCCTACGAAGAAAATAAAAGTACCAAAACCAATTTAAATATAATCCATCCCTAAACAATGGGTAATTTCAATAGAGATAGTCTTTGGTTCCCTTAAAATAGTAATGTTATTAGATTGGAAAGAATAATGTGAAAGATAAGACTTATATTATTGATAATTAAATACTTCCTTGCATTCATTTGTTCTATATGTTGATACAAAATTTCTTACATCTATATCATTCATAGTGAAGCTACAACTATTGCACATATATGAGTGAGTTTTATGAGTGAGAGAACATGATTGAGGTAATATACATATTTATCTTAGTGGTTAGTTGGAACTTGTTAAAGGTAAGGAGGGTGAGAACAATTTGTTTCATAATTATTTTATATTTATATCAGGCCATTATTGTCCATCAATAAAGGAGAAATGGGAAATTTTCCCATAATTCACATAAACACATAAAAGGGAGGTTATTTGTGATAGAGATAAATGTCTCTCCCTAGTGAGAGATCCTAACTAGACCTTGCATTTTTTGGAATAGGAAACTTATCCAAATTATGGCTTGGGGACCATTATCAATATTATGAATTTCAATATTAAATTTTATGTATGAAATCTTAAAAATAAAAATAAAATGTTGTATTAATATAGAACATGGTTAGAATTTTGAAATGAGAGACAATCTTGATATAAATAACCATTTCAGTCATTAGGAAAAATATTTGTTTGATGTGGAATGATGGTATAAATAGTAAAATAACTAATCATCAAATAAATCTAGCATCATATTAATAAGCAATAACCATTTGATATTCCCCACTAGAAATTGAATCAATCACAATAATAAGAAGAAATCACTATCTAGAAAAGGATAGTCTCACACAAATGGAAAATGATTATGTTCATTCTATCACTAACAAGAAAGGAAGTAGTCCCACACCACACATTCAATTCACTACAATTAGTATCCAAAACGTAAATAGTCAAGGATTCAGCTCACTAAATCTTCATAAACTATAATACCGAAAAAAATATACTTTATTATTGGGTCTATATTTTTATACCAAAGAGGGAGAGGGAAGTTTATTTTTTAATTATCCACATGTCTATCTAGTTACCTTATTGGATTTTTAATTTATTTATTCCATTTCATTTTTTAACAACTTGGAATTCATTTTCTATGTTAGCTATAGTTTCTTCTTAAATATTTTATTTTCCCTTGTTACCCATTTAGATTTTTTATTTCGCCATCCATTTGTGCTATCTGGGGATTCATCTCTTTTCTTTACCATCCGATTCCCTTTTTAATTATTGTAAGTTACTTGCATTCTGATGTATAAATTACATGACATATGGGATATCATTTAAAACTAAACAAATAATCTTATCGAACTTTCCCTTTTCGGTGTTTTGAATTAAACTAGGATATAAAAATAATTTTGGCCATTTTACTTGATTCAAGTGAAAGGGTTAAAGATGATTTCACATTGGTTAGGTGAAAATAATTTAGATTTGAGGATGGGGTACAATATTATAATTAGGATATTATCTAATAGAATCTTGAATAAGGAGGTATGATTTTGGACAATTAGTGTCACTCAAGGATTATTGAAAATTTTGAGAAAGGACGATGAGAATAGGTGAAAATATCAAACTCAAAAAGGATGGATACCAAGCAGCTATTCCCTGCCTTGAGCCAGAGTTTACTAAACAAAGACTAAGCATACAAGACAAAGTTAACTAAACCAAGATTAAGCTACAGTTTACTAAACCAAGAATAAGCATACAAGGCAGAGTTTACTAAACCAAGACTAAGCATACAAGGTAGAGTTTACTTTGGATTTTTCTTCTCTCGAAATTTTTTTCAGGTGATATACATCTCATAGGCATTCACCTTTAACTGTGCAGTATCGTATGGAAAGAAAAAATATTTTCCAGGGCAAATTCCAACAACTGTTATCAACTTATCACTCTAACCAGGTCGGGAGAGTAATGTACCAGATTAAAAATTATGTATGCCACATCAAAATTTAAGAGGAAAATATTGTGAGAGTTATCTAAAAGAGGAAAAGGTAATTGCAACCTTATAAAATTTTGCTTGGTGACTGTCTCCTTAAGATCACTTTGAATTTTTACTTGTGACTGCAAGCCTAAAAGTATTCCTAGGAATTCAGTAGGAAGAACAAAAAAAGAATATAAATGACCCTGGAAGTATTTCTAGAAATCCAACAGGAAGAACAAAAAAAGAATATAAATGACCTTTTGTTAGATCGTTGTTGAATGAATGTATATATGGACCTTCTCCCGGATCTTGACTTGGTGAATGCTACAAGGAACTTTTCTGTCAAGGTAAATAAATGTATGAGTTCTTTTATGAGTTCCAAAATCTCTAATATCCCTAAACCTGATTTTTAGTTGGAATGGTGATGTTTGGGTGGAATGGTGTTAGCATGGTATTTGGCCCTAGCTTGTGGAAATGTCATGCCATAATTATCCAAGGAACTATTTCTAGATGTCTAAGGAGAATTTTTTTTATGCTCAATGATGCCTCCTTCTAAAGTGTTACTACGTGTTCATTTATGGGCTTTGTCGAAAAAATTACCATATTGAAAATATTGCTCCATTGCTTCATAGTTGGTTTTGAACAGTCGTGGGAAATGCATGGGTTGCACTGATTTTGTTTCACGTTCTGTTCTTGGGATCTCATGCTAAGCCCATGCTCAGACCAACCATTCTCTTCTACTTTATGGACTCATAGCTAGCCTTTAGAACCATCAATGATGGATGGAATGAGACAAGCATGCACTCATAAGACACTAGTCCACTAAAGTCTAGTACACCAAAGTCTAGTACTACTTACACCACAAAGTACTACTTTTTTTTTATATGGTACTGTAGTATGATTAGTCCTGTTAATGTAGTATGCTTAGTATTCGTTTGGTTTAACAAAAGACAGTTTAAAGACAGTTTGACGAACTATATTTCACTTCTAATCAACACCAATTCACTAGTCAGTTTAGGAGAAAAGATACCAAAACTTATGCTACAAATTTCAGCCTTGTATATTTCACTTCTAATCAACACCAATTCACTAGTCAATTGAGGAGAAAATATACCAAAACTTATGCCACAAATTTCAGCCTTGTAGCGCAATCTTCTCATGCATAAATCAGATCCAATAATCACGTTATGATATCAATAATTATAGTAGTAAATTCTGCCCTATTTTCTTCAATACCAATGTTAAGCCCTTAAAAATTTTAGCTAAAATCTATGCCAAATCAGTAAGACATATGAGTGGAAATTACGAAACAATGAAGACACTGATAGCTGAAAATCAAATATGCAATAAGGAAATTTTGGTTTGTTGAAAAAATCATATATATACTTTGTCTTGGTTTGGTTTAGCAAAAGAGAGTTTAAAGACAGTTTGACGTAATGTAGTATGCTTAGTCTTGTCTTCAGCAAAGACAGTTTGACTACTCTAGTTTGACTGCTCGAAACTCTGGCTTCTTGGGATCTCAAAATGAACACAAATGGATAACTAACCAGCACTGCATAATCTACTTGTTAATAATCTTGCCACTACTAAAGATTTTCCTTATAAAAAAATACATGGAAATAAAGTACTACCAAATTATGTCTATTGCACTTTGAATTTGAAACCAATAATTGGAACAAATCCAATTTCCACCAACGGACTTGTTCTTAAACATACCCCTCTTTCATATACACATTATTGAAGTATATGGAGGCCAACAACAGAGAAGTGAAAAATATTAGAATCAAGGACTGCATTGTCAAAAATTGTAGTTAGCAATGTGAATAATAAATTAGTATCGGTAGGCTTGCAAAGGATTAGACCTTACACTAAGCAATAGGGGAGTAATTTTAGTTGTAAAGGTCCATCAGTTCAAGTTCACCAATTACTCAACCCAAGCTTATTTGAAGGTATTATGGAATTCATTTATCTTTTAGCATCAAGCCTTCTAGACTAGGTCATGACCGCAGGATAAGGCTATTGCAACAAACCCATAATCAAACGATAAAGCTAATTTACATTGTTAGATGTTGCATTGGACAATTAATATTTTGATAGATTCAATAACCTTTTGTGTTCCAATGCTAATTATACCATTCTAAGCATATTGGATAATTTAATCACATAATGAACTGCATAGCATATTTATGTTAAAAATCTAATTCATATGTCTAAAATGGGTTTCAGAATCTATACCATTGAAAGATCTGAAATATTAGAGTCTTGCAAGCCCTTCTTACTCCATTAAAGTTAATTATGTAGAAAAATAGTTTTTTTTAGGTCTCCGCTAGCACTTTTGGCCTTAGAGTAGAATTGATTTCTTCTTCATGAAAGAATAACAAGCTATTTTTCAGAGCAGGACCGAGGAAAATTCATTTACTTAAAAGGAATCAAAGAATGGCCTTAATAATGTACTAAGAATCAGTCAGGGTTGTGAACGGTCAAGTTATAGGCTTATGAATCTGATAAGTATAGTTGCAGTATTTGAGATATTTACTAGATAGTTCGAGAAATAAGAATATGCATGAGCAACCGGCATTCACGAGCACGATCTATGTACGGTATCTTCTTTATAATTTTGACCAATTCACACATAAATAAATCCTCAATATCACAACGAAAGTATAGATAAAACAGACGCTACTTACCCAGTAAACAATTCCAATAACATTCAATAGAAACAACAGAACCCACATACCAATTGCAATTCTAGATAATTCAATCCAATTCAACCCTTTATCCTATCTCTACAAATTTGGGACCAAAACGAAGCTCTTGCATAAAAGGAGAAAAGTCAACGTAAAATTAGATAACCGGAAGCACCATAGCCCACCACAGTGACACTTCGGTTAGCCAAAAAAATTGAAAGTCATTAAAGTGATTTAAAAAAATTAAAAAAACTTGGATGACCATGTGGTCCCTCCCATGATGGCAACGTGCCTCACCTCCTTCTTCATAAAATAGCATGCATGCAGGGCGGTAAACAAGGCCACGTAACATTGTATCATGCCAATCTGTCAGCTAACCTACCTGCAACCATTATGAGGTTGAAACAATTCTCTATTTTAAACTCCCAAATTTGAACCTGTAACCATTATCAACCTACTGAAAATAAAAAGGGATATAACTTATCGCTGGTGTTCCTCCTATTATACTAGTTAGATCAGAACACAAAGAAATTTGGTGTTGAGTTGGTTGTGAGCATGGCATAGGCTGTGGCTTGTACTGCCAACTGTTCGATTCCTCGGAGATTGAATCTGAGCCGACCCGCATTGCCAACCAGGAGAGGTTGGAAATAACCTCGCAGGATTGGATTCAGAGTGAGAGTTGTTAATGAAGCCGAGGAGTGTAATGAAGAAGTGTGCGCCTCACAGAAAGAGGTAATTTAATCGTCCTCGTATTTCCATATTGTACAGCTAAGGGTACCGATCAATGTTTTTTATGGGGTTCCTTCTAGTATTAGACACTATATATCTCTTGGCAACCTTGGGATTTGATTTCACTTATATTGCAGACAATCATTTTTCAAGTAGGAATTCAATATTCATTTGTGGATTATTCACAAGCTTTCTACATGCAACGATTGGACATTTGAATAGGTTTAATAAACTCTCCCCATTAGGTAGAATGAGTTTTCACTAACGCCATTTAAAATTTCAGAACGATTAAAAGGCACATTATTTGGATTATGTAATTGACAGGTTCTCAAGTTAATCAACAACACCTATTAGCAGCATGGCAGAAAAATGTGTATTGAGAATTTAAGGTTTCCTCTTCACTCAGAAAACCATCAGATTCTATTGGAACATAGAAAACCACCAGAATGGGCACTGTAGTTACGGGGTCATTGCCATTGCTCCGCCCTTGTGACAGCCACCGAAGTTACCAGGCTCAACCTATTGCCTAGCATGGCGTCCTAGGATCAACCTGACATGTACAAAGGAGACACCATTAAACACGAGATAGATAATGGGTTGAATGCAAAATAATCTGGGGTTTTCAGTTTCATGACACACACATAGAGAGGCAACCTTGAACAATTGAATTAAATCACCACCAGAGAAGAAATCATAAGTGTCGATTTGGTGTAACCAAGATCGTAGTATTTTAGTTATACAAGAAACATAGAACATAAGTTTCCATAATATCAAGAATAAATTTATGATTAATAAACTGCATGAAGCTGATACAGAAAGGCAGACAACTGGAGTATTACCTGAAGGTAACACAAGGCCTACGAGAGGGTTTTCTTTAGTTCCGACAGGTTCCAAGGATAAGGCCTACGAGAGGGTTTTCTTCAGTTCCGATAGGTTCCAAGGAAACCCAGGAAGGTTTTCTCCCTCAGGTACCATCCTCCAGCCACACGTTTACGACATAGTCATAGAGATGAAAGCGTCAGAGAAAAATTAAAAGAAATAAAATAGGATCAAATCTATTTAAGGGTTATAACCACTACTATAGCTAGTCTCCAGAGCTGCATAATACTATAATGATTTCATGTGGAGAACTAAAGGAAGAAAACCTTATCAATGTGTAGGATTTATACTTCTCCCTTAACCTCAGAGTTGAGGGCCATGAAATGGAGAGGTTTATTCTCCAACTCCCTGTAAAAGGAAGAGTAGTATTGTGTACAAAATAAATAAATAAACTTAGCAGAGGCAAGATAAAACTAATTAGAGTTGGCACTATAATATGTCATAGAATTTTGCTAGACAAGTGGAGTACTTTGCAACTACACACAAAATTTGTGTTTAAACACGTATCATTCATTTTGCAAACCCTCGAAACCAAAAAAAATGCTCTTAGAATGTAAAAATTTTATGTTTACGAATTAATGTCAGCATTAATTTCACCGTTCTTAAAATCGGGATATCATTTAGAATTTAACGTAAGTTCTATAACAATTTGCCTCAATATGAGGCCAAATAAGACCTCTAAATTTCCTATTCGCTGAAGTTATGGTAGGACAAATCTCATAGGTTAACCAAAAGGTATACCAAGATATAAAGTTAGAAACCTTGGTTTAAATTCATTTATAAACTTAGGTTACTGTGCAAGGACTAATAAAAATCTCATTGGCGATTACAATAGTCCCTGCAGCCCCGAAGGGAGCATGTACTAATAATTGGTCCAAAGGAATTTGAAAGTGGTTAAAAATCAAAAGAAAAGGTTCTAATTTTTTGTTCAACATTGTAGGGGTTCAATAAAGAGTTAATCATATGTCCAAGAAGGAGATATAAAAAATAGGTTGAACCTGAGAGGAATCTAGTTTAGTGACGAGGGGATTTTTATTTAGAATAAGAAAATAATTTCATAATGACATAGGAGGGCTAATATAATAAAAAATAACAATTAAACAAGGGCCATTCTCTTATAACATGGTACTATAATATCACATTCAGATTTCCTTAATGTCTTAATATATTTTCTTAAATATAGAAGGTATGGTGTTAATTTCCTTTAATATTTCATATGAAGTTTTAGGAAACAATCAAAACCAAAATATTTTTCTTAAATGGGGTGGAATATTTTGAATAAATAGGTTGTTTCACAATTTTGTATATTGGCAATCCACTACCCAGGAGTTTTCATAGCCCGCACTCTAAAATCATAGGCCTTGCTCCATTTTTAACACATGTCCATATCCCTTACATAGATATATATATATGCATTCACCACGTATGAAAAAAAACTATTTTCCTAGTAATTTTACCAAATTAAAAATATATGTTATAGAAATGGTGTATGGGGTATGCCCATGTGTATAGCTCAATTGGTTATTTCCTTGTTTCAAATTCGTGTGTAAAGTAGTATATTCAATGTTCAATTCCTCATGGGTTAGATGAAAAGAAAAAAAATGGTGTCTGAGGTACAATGGGTATTTACAACTAGGTGGGATGATTCATGTTGTTGAGAAATTATTGGCTATGCATGAATTGAATATTCTTCAAAATATATTTAACAATTGATGTATAATTAAAATTACTTTGCAGGGTGTGCTCCATTAATGAGAATGGATGCCATCCTCAGGTTGGGTGACATATGGCCTAAAATAATTTTTAAACATATTTTTGGAGTTAGTTATCTTGGTGAAATAAAAATTCCACCATTTTTTGAACTTCTTCATGTAGCATGGTACATTTATTCACAACTTATTTTAGTATGACATGACTCATAAGTAAAATGAAATGTTAGAGTGAGTATCAAGTGTACCCTCTTTTTGTAGTTCACTGCTCTTAAACTATATATTATAGCAATATAGATACATCTTAACCACGAATCTAGCAAGAGCTCAAAATGATCAAATATCGTGAGGTGCAAACCCCTTTTATAGTGCAAAGCTTAAAACAATAACACCACCAAAGATTGCATCTCTCTCTCTCTCTCTCTCTCTCTCTCTCTCTCTCTCTATATATATATATATATATATATATATATATATATATATTAAATTTCATTTTTGAATGGATAAATAGATTTAACCCCTTGAAGATACTTTGAATACATGGAATAAAATGGCTTAAACATGCAATTCCAACCAATATTCCCCCTATTCAAAAGTAACCCTTAATAAAAGGGTAAAAATGTAAAATAATGATACCGAAAATGCTATAACAATAAAATACAATTTTTTAGTTACTTTATATAATATATAAAATTTTTAATTTTATTATTATTATTTTAAACTATATATAATATTTAAATTATTAACATTGAGATAATTTATAATAAGATATTAAATTTATGGATTATATTGTCTACATTAAGTTTTTTTGCTATAAATCTATTTTGAAATAGATTTCAATATTACTTAATTTTATATATTCAAATATTTTATTGAAAATGAAAATTGAATTTCTTAATTATTATTATTAGTTTTTAAATGTCACATTGATTTGATACTAAGAATTAAATTAATTACACATCTCTTCCTTATTATTGTTCTAAGGAAGGAATATAATTTATTTACTTTTATTTCCTTCTCTTCTTTGGATATTGAAATATTTTTTTACAGTTCATATATATATATATATATATATATAATAAAGTTGATATTAAAATAAATTAGTTAGCATGGATATTAAAATGGTTTATTTACGTTTATTTCAAATATCAAAATATAAACAAGAGAAAATGTTCTTGAGGTTAAAAAAATATCAATCGAGTACAACGCTCTACAAGCAAACCCTAGCTCATGAACTAATCCTTGGGTTCCTCTGCGGCCTCTACCTCTGTCTTCTACAGGCTCTGCACCTACAGTCCTGCCATCACTTCCCAGAGCTCCTCTATATGGGATCCTGCTATGGAGAAGAATGTCAGCCCTTCAGCGCCCTCTTTCAAAGATCAGGTTGTGGGCTCCTCCCTTTCACAAGATCTTTCGTTCTTCACGTGCCTTATAAACTCTTCGGCCTCTCCCCGTTCCGATCTGGAGCTATGTTTGAGCTCCCCTCATCAGGAAAAATATAAAGAAGTTCTTGCCCCAAAGTCGGATGGCTCTGCGAAAGGACCTAATGATAAGACGGGTGAGCCTGAGCAGACGACACACCAGACAAAGAACCCCGACGGTAGCAACTCTGCGGTTGTAGAGAAGGACCAGTACAAGCATCAAAACATTAACGTATGCCACCCAAAAGTTGTGAAGATCCTAGAAATAGTCATTCAGGATCCAGACATTGAGGTCAACAGAGAGTACATGAGAGAACATGCCATCATTTGCAAATTCATGGGAATTTGGTCATCTGAAATAGCTCTTAAAGGTTGGATCCAAGCCAAATGGAACCCCAAAGGTGTAATAGAACTCTAGCTTGGTTCGATAGGATTCTTCACCATAGATTTCTCTCTCTTGGAAGACAAGGACAAAATTTTTCAAGGGGGACCATATTTTTTCAACTCTGCTGGTCTGTACATGAGATTATGGAAGGAGAAATTTACTCCTGAGAAAGAGGATTTCACTCGTGTCCCAGTTTGGGTTAGACTTTATTCTCTCCCTATGGACTACTGGGCACCTTTGGTTCTCCAATCCATTGGAAATAGTCTAGGAGAACACATCAAGATGTGATAAGGTACAAATAATGGACATTATATCTCATACACTCGGATCTGTGCTAATATTGATGTCTTTGGCACCCTTCCAGAAGCCATCAATCTGAACTTCAAAGATGAAACATTGACTCAAGCGGTGGACTACAAACACATAACTTTTCGTTGTCAGAAGTGCCACGAGCATGGTCATCTCTTTAGAGATTGGCCATAGAACCAACCATCCCTAAAAGAAAATCAAGTTGGCAGGAAGGACAAGCAAGGATTCATCAAAGTGAGTCACAAAAATAGGCAAAGAAGAAGGAGCAACACAAGAAGAGAAGCTCCAAAGCAACCACAACAAAACAAATATGACATCCTAACAACAACAAAGAACGAAACAATGAACAGAACAAGGACATGGAAACAGAAATGGAGAACACAATCAATCTCTCTCAAGAAGAACAAGCAACACAGGAATAAAATTATATGGATTTCACACAGGACCTACCATCGTCAGAGGAAAAAGTGGTAGAGGAAATCCTGATGGGTATGGACCTATAGAAGATCTCAAAGGAATGGACACCAAAAGGTTTTGAAGGAATACCAGAATATTAGCTACAAAGAATTGAAGAAGCATAGACTCTGCAACAAAACTTTCAAAAGCAAAGAGAAGACCAAAGCAAGGGGAAGAACCAAGCTGACGGAATCAAAGCGAACCTCAAAGCCAACAACCAGATCAAAAAGGGGCAACCAAAGAGAAGGGGTCAGAAAAGAAATAGTCAACACCTCCAAGAGCTCTGCAGTAGACTAATCAATGCAGGCAAGGGAAAGGTTCTTTCTCTTACTCCCAGTATTTTATTATGATCAACACATCTTGGAACATCAGAGGACTCAACAGTCGTACAAAAAAAAGGATCCTCAAATCCAAAGTTACCTCAGGAAATATTGATATTCTAGTGCTACAAGAAACAAAAAGTGGGTTGTTCGAAATGACGGCCATTCAAAAAGCCTACGTTAGGAAGCAGTACAGTCAGTTAGCTATTGCATCCTTTGGCACTGCTAGAGGCATAGCAACATTCTGGAAAGAATCAAAGTTTCATCTGATAGAATCCTTTTCTTCCAAGCATGCCCTCACTATGATTCTCCAAATCAAGGGAACTAAAGAAAATTTATGTATCACCAACGTCTATGGTCCTCATACAGTTCACGAGCGTTATGCCTGGCTCAACAATCTCAAAAGCATTCTCCAGCCTCTTAGTCATTAGTACTAGCTCCTGGGTGGTGACTTCAATATGATACTAAATTTGGGGGAAAAAAAGGGCGGGCTCCACAGACTAGAATTGAACTCTCTGGCTTTCCAAAGCATGATAGATGACTTAGGCTTTATATATACCCCCACTAAAAAATGCACCTACATCTGGAATAACAGGAGAGGAGGTGAGCATCAAATTGCCTCTAGACTTGACCGGTTTCTCCTCTCAGAAGAGTTATTCCTCTCCTCTCTGGAAACAGAAGCCAACATAGCTCTGCAAGCTGGATTTTATTATTGGCCGATTGTTTTAACCATTAATATATATGAAAGGCCGAAGAATGCACCCTTCAGGTTTGAGGCATTCTGGCTCTCCCACCCAGATTTCCAAGATAGAACTGAGGAATGGTGGACCATATTGCACCCTCAACATGCCAGCAAGATGCAAGGCTTCCATCAAAGACTAAAATTCATCAAGCAAGAATTAAAAAAATGGAACCAAAAAACCTTCGGAGATATCACAACAGAGAAAAAAGTGATAGAATTAAAAATGAGAGCACTTCAACAAAGAATCATTCAAAATGGATTGACAGAGGAAATCAAACAGTCAGAAATAGAACTTTAGAAACAATGGGAGGTAAGGGCCTCCCAAGAAGAAACCCTTTGGAGACAGAAATCCAAGATCAATAGGCTCAACGATGGGGAAAAAAACACTGCCTTCTTCCACAAATCAATGATCCAACATAGAAAGCACAATAGGATTCTCAACCTCAAAAACAAGCAGGATATTTTTCTTAATACCCACCAAGAAATTAAGGAATAATTGCACCAGCACTTCTTGAGTATCCTCAAAGAAAGCAATAAACACAACGAGGAACACATCAAGCAGATCACCACCAACATCCCATCCATCTTAACTAGAGAACATAATCAGATTTTGTTAAAAAAATAACCATGGAGGAGGTGGAAGCAGCAATACAGTCAATGCCAAATGGCAAGGCACCAGGGCCTAATGGCTTCACCATCGACTTCTATAAATATTTTTGGAGCAAGGTTAAGGAATATGTCTATGAAATGGTGGAGGAATCAAGGATGAAGAAATCCATCTTTCCTTCCCTCAACGCCACTTTTCTGGCGCTCATACCTAAATTAGACAGGGCGGACTCTCCTGATCACTTCAAACAAATTGCTCTTTGTAATGTAGTATACAAGATTATCTCCAAGGTTCTCGCCACTCGCATCAAACCTCTCTTGCCTCTCCTTATCTCAGCTAATCAAACGAGGTATGTTGAGGGTAGACAAATCATGGACAACAATTCTCTCTGAGGAAGTTATTCACTCTCTCAAAGAATAGGGCAAACAAGGTATGCTAATTCAGCTTGATATGTCTAAAGATTTTGACAAGATTAACTGGAATTACATCAGACATATGTTGGCTACCTTCGAATTCAGCAATGACTGCATCAAAAGGATTATGGATTTAGTCTCAGGGGCTTTTTTCTCCATTCTCCTCAATGGTCCACCTACCTCAATCATCAACCCTTCAAGGGGCATCATACAAGGAGATCCTCTCTCCCCATTCCTCTTTGTCATCATGGCTGAGGGTCTAGGCAGGTCCATCTCTGTAGTGTCCTCCAGCAATCTTATCTCTGGCCTCAATCTCTACCCACCACTCCCTCCCATTTCCCACCAGTAGTTTGTGGATGATACGCTCCTTATGGGTAGCCCTACAACCAAGGAGGCCCATGCTTTTTGCAAAATTATTGATGAATTCACCCTTGCCTCTAGATTCTCCATCAATGATTCCAAGTCGAAAATATTCTTTCTCAAAACTCCCACTGGCATCCAAAACCACGTCACCAAAATCCTGGGATTTCAAAAAAGAAGTTTCCCCTCAAAATAGTTATGCATTCCCCTGACGGACAAACCTCTAGCCTTCTCGAACTGGGAACCCCTCAATTACAAGCTCAAGAAAAAGATCTCCAATTGTACCTTTTGCTCCCTCAATCTAGCGGGAATATTAGTCCTTGTCCGCTCTGTTCTTCAAGCCATGCTTCTATACCAACTCTCAGCCTTAGCTGCTCCCTGCTCCATCTAAAACCAGATCAGAGCCATTCAAATAAATTTCCTCTGGAAAGGCAAAGACAACAATGGAAAATGGGCCTTGGTGGCCTGGGACAAATTTTGTATGCCCAAGAAAAAGGGTGGTCTTGGACTTCGTGATCCAGGCATCCTGGGCAAGACTCTAGGCACCAAGACCTAGTGGCGATGGCTCACTAATCCTTCCACCCCCTGGGCCTTGCTATGGAAGGCCAAATATTCTCCCCCACACCCTTGGGACTCTCTTATCAAGATCTTAGGAAACCTTAGAGGCTCTCCTATCTAGAATCAGGTGTGGGACAATAGATCGCTCATTCAAAATCACATCTTCTCGAAGATAGGTAATGGTGAGAATGCCTTGTTCTAGGTGGATGCTTGGGAGCAATGCCCCAAATTTGACTTGGAAATTTACAAGCCAACTAGAAGGAAGCTAGAAGCTCAAAATAAACACAAAGTCAAAGACCATTGGAAACTCTCGAGAGTCTCCGAGTGGAGGGAATGGGTGGAAATCAAAGACATTATCCCTATCCCTTTCCACCAGCTGATGAACATTCTTACAGAGGAACTAAAAAACAGGAAAATTCAAAAGGAAGAAGGACCGGACATCCTACAATGGGGCACAAATGTGGCAGGGAGATTTAATATCAAAGAAGCTTATAACATCTTACAAAGCCCCACCCCTATTCCACAAGACCGCAAATGGAAAAGACTCTAGAATAGGAACCATTGGCTGAAGATCACACCCTTTCTTTGGTTGGTTATGGACAAGAAAATTCTAACTTTGGATAATCTATTGAAGAAAGGTTTCACAGGACCCTCCGTGTGCACACTGTGTTACTATGAAGCGGAAACAACCAATCACATCCTCAACACATGTCCTTTTTCTTCCAACATTTGGTCCTGGTTCCTTCTTGTCTTCAAAGCCTCTTATCGCTCTCACGATTCCATTCACTCCTCTCTGGAAAATTGGCGTCATGCCTTCTCTAATCAACCCCTCATCAATTTAGCTTGGAACCTCCTCCCAGGCATCATCTTTTGGGCCCTTTGGAAGGAATGGAACTTAGGCATTTTCAATAGTAAGGCCTAAAAGGAAGAACAACTTCTCCACAAAATTAAATTCACTCTGCGTGAATCGACCTCCATTGCCAAAATCAGAAACCTTACTCCCCCTCACTCGGTGGATGAATGCAGAATCCTTTCCCTTTTCAACCTCCCCCCCATCATGCACCCTTTCCCCTACTGACTCTATCCCTTCCCTGTTGTTGTCCATTTGGCATCCTCCTGATCATAACTTCAACAAGATCAATTATGATGGAGCGTCTAAGAACAACCCAGGCATTGCTGGATTCGGTGGAGTTTTTCACAACTCTTAGGGATCCACCCTTTGGATTTACTATGAAAATCTGGGGCAAACCACTAATAATGCAATGGAGCTCCACCCGGTGGCTCACAAATTGACAATTGCCAAGCACAACAACTACTAGCCCCTTCTTGTTGAGGGTGACTCCAATGTCGCTACCCAAGATTGCAGGAAGCTTCATTAGGGGCGTATCATCGCTCAGGTTTCTGACTGCTGGCGTATCAACAAAATCTTACATAAAATCAAAGCAAGTATAGGGGAAGCGAGAGGGGTTTCTTTCACGGTAGTCAGAAGGGAGGCAAATAAGTTGGTTGACTACCTTTCTAAGCAAGGCATAAAAACCACGGCCAGACTTGTTTCTCAGGACTGGAACGTAATGGATTCTCCAACGGTAAAAACTGGTTGCACGAACATTAACAAAACAGAGCTTCAAAAGGCATTGGTCTTGTTAGAACCGCCATCTCCTATCACTCATGATGACCCGGTACAAAGTACTCCCTCTCACGGTTGATCGTGGTGGTGGATTTTCCTTGGTTTTCTCACCCTGGTATGCCTCCAATCAAGGCCATTACTCCAAGCGGGCCTCCATCACACTTGCTTGGATGCAAAATAGTTGTTCACGCGCTCCTCACTCCCCTTGGCCCGCCCCCTTAAATTCCCCTCACGTCGTCTTCATCCCTCATTATTTCCCACTGTTGTGCTCCCCTCTTACCCTACCCAGTAGCTACAGCTTCCGGCTTTAGCCACTTCCCTCCATCTCTCTGAGCAATGAGTCATCCATGGCTCCCCATCGTTGCCACCCTCCTCCCGAGTCTCACCGCAGTTGCAACACCTACTAGGATAATCCTTCCCATCACCCGGTCGCGAGAGCGGAGACCTTAGCGTGCAATGCTACTCACATCTTCGCGGAGAACACTTCAAAGCTGCTGCAGGAAGTTCTAGCTGGTACGGTAGTGGAGGCCTCTGCCCGTCGCAAGTCCACCCCATCGGGATCGGTTAACAATGCTTTCCAATGGATCCCAGAACCTACTCTGACCAGGAGCCGCGAAAAAATTTATAGCCATGCCATCGATCTGCATTGGCACACCAAAAAATTACTAGCTATGGCGATCTAGGAGCAGAACAATGTTAGAAAAAGGCTGGAAAGGAAGATGGATGCACTGTCGGAAAAATTTGAATCTTACGTAAGAGTGGTTCACCACCTCCGCTTCGTTGATAACTCCTCCCCCCACTACGATTTTCTGAAACGTAGCTCAGTCAAGAAGCATTAGCCGCAGCCCAGAGTCAAGGAAGAATTTCATGCCAAGGGGAATCCGCAGGAAGCTGTTCCGTCACACCGCAATCTCCTCGACCTGGAGGAAGGGATCCTAGACCTCCTGATAAGTGTGGAGGACTATCTCAATGATGAAGAAGAAGTGCAGCCCCCCTCAAGTCCATAACTCTCATTTTATCCTGGTATTTTGTGTTTTCTATTTGTATGAAGCTTACTCAGCTCGCAAGATGAAATGATATTGTTTCCAGTTCTAGGAAAACTTCTTTCTTTTGCAGTTATACTATGTTTTTTTGTCACCCCACTCAGCTCTCCTCCCTTGTATCCCTCTCCCTCAGTGTGGGCTTGACTCTGCAAACTTGTTGGACTTTGAACTTCGGCCTATGAGGGTTTTTTGTTCGATATGTTTTTCTACTTAATGTGAATATATCTTCCAAATTTACAATATATATATATATAATATAAATAATATCAAATTATTTTTATTTTTTTGAAGAAAATTTGTAATTTTATTGAAAGAACAAAACTACACTTTTGTAGATAATTTAAGGAATTCGATCATATCAGCCTAATGGCTAATGCACCAAAGAAAAATAGCAATAAATACAAAAATACATAGATTGACGAGAGTAAGTGTGATAATAATCACCTAGTTTCCCCATTCTCCCTTTCCTTCTCTCCACCTTTCGCAAACACCTTGATTAGGTGTTTTTGTTACTATTTTCATTTGATTTTCGTCTACATGCAAGAAAATTTCCTGATCAGAGTCTGATCTCTCAAATATGTAGCATCTCCTTATGCCTCTTATATCAGTTTCTATGTATGTCTGCATATTTTCTCGCTCAATTACTATGATCTTTGTTGGTTCAAGGCCCTTCTAACTAGTTTCCATGGTTCCTAATTGATCCCCTCCATCTCGATCACTTTGGATGTGAGGTTTACTCTATGCTTTTGTGTTTTGAGTCTATTGTTTGGTTTCTTGTCCTTCATCTTCAGAGGTGTTAGGGAACTACCATCCCATTAGATTTGAATCCTACCTTTTATTTTCTGTTCATCCTTGTTTATATTGTGGACATGTATTCTAGGTGTTTAATATTTGAAAACAAAATTGATATCTCAATGTCATGTTCTCATACTTTAGCACTTGTGTCCATTGAAAATTTTCATGTTTTAAGAGAAGATGATCTGGAATACCCTTGCTAAGTTTGATCTCTACGCATATCCTAGAAAAATTAAAATTACCTTTTGTTTATCTATCAAAATCAATATTTTTAAATATTCCCAATGTATTTTTGATGTCCTCCATAACCTTGTGGTGCTAAATAGGAAGAGGTAGGTTTGGCAGCTTCACCCAAACTGGCATCATTGTTACCACTATACAAATATCATCAAATAATGGAAACTAACGGATGACAAAGAACCCATCTCTTCCCAACAATCATGGCCCTTCATTCACAACTTTACCAACATCTTGTTCTGAGAAAAATTTAATGATGAAAAAACCTTTAGAACATAAGAAAATATCACAATTTGGAGTCCAAAAGGAGTATACCCACTAATATAAATCTAGAGTTTTCAGCCAAAACCCATTAAAACCATAGATTAAATACATATTTTTTAGTTCCTCAAATTATGATTTTACCTTTGGGGTTTTGCATCTAAAGCATAAACCTTGTCCATTTTTTAAACAATGTAAGGGCTTGGAAGATTTTTGGCCTGATAAACTAAAGCGACACGCTTAACATTCAATGCATACTTGAATGAAATTGAACTTGTAGAGTTTCTAGGATTTCTAGTATTGCAGATACCCATTCCTAGACTTCTTCCTTACAACCTCATTTTTATGAAGATGGTAGAGTTACATTAGATGTCATAGTCCTACAAATAGATGTCATGTTGTAAAATTTTTCCTTCATAAATCAAGCTTTAGAGACTTATCGGTATACCCATGGTATTTTGCATTTTTTTTTTCATATATATTACTAGATTCGAGACCCAAACCTTTAAGATATGAGATTTTCCATTTTGTGTTTTTGCAAAAAATTGCAAGACCCCATTCATATTCAAATTTTTTTTATGAGAAGCGAGCCTCTGATCATAATGAAGCGAGGGCTTGATATGAAGGGAAGGTGAAATCTATGGTAAATGCCTTCGATTATGCCCATGATACAAGCCCATCACTCATAGATTTTAAAGAAAGTAACACCCAATATTAAGAAACCATAGATCCCCCACATCTTGATTCTCATAATTGGATAAGAGGGAAAGCAGATATGATCACCACATATTCCCCTCGCATGCCTGCTCCACAACCTAACATATTCCATATCTTGCAAGAGGGGAAAATACTAACAAAATATCCATGATTGGAGAGCCATTATCTATCACAAAGTAAAATAGCTTACTACCAAAAACACAAGTATATACAACACTCTTTTATTCCATATACTAAAAGGAAATCACATGGGGATAAGAGATTTGGGATCATGAAAACGAGATACAGTGTGCGAGTTTATCGATTAGGAAAAATTTTGTAGGAGCCAAGGCTCCATTGGCTACACTTGGTGTTGATTCTATATAGCCTTGATACAACCCTTCTAAAACTATTTTGATATATCTACGACCCTTCTCCATCATCCATTGAAATACAAGATCCTTGGTTCGCATATTGCGACGAGAACCAAATAAACTTAAAAAATCTATGTTGGCGGATGACGCGAACAATGGAAACCATAGATCTCCTCTCATCCATCACGCTCTCTCCCAAAAACTGTTCAGATCCCAGTTAAGCTAGTATCTTTGTTACAAATACTAGTCATAAATAATATCAACTTTATTTATTTATTTTAATTAATTTAAAATCATTTTAATAATTGATATAAAATGATCTTATCTCATATGGAAATGGAAATATTTTATTTATAACTAAGAGTGAGAGTGAAATATTTTTATCATATCTCATTTGTATTGAGTTGTAATATCAATAACCAATAAAGAAAGCACACTTAGAGTGGGACTTCGTTTTCTAGTACTTTAAAGTAAAACTAACTAAATATATATATATTTTTATTTTATTTTGGTTGTAACCAATTCTATTTTTTTATTTAAAAAACATTTAATTTAATTTTAAAAGGAATATGTATCAACTTCATGTTGAAAATGGATGAAATTATACATCACCATAATATTGGGTTGTAGAACGAGCCTCTCGGCTCAATTATTTATAATATTTTCTTGGCTTCATGGCATGATATAGATCATGATCCTTGACAACAAAGAGTTATGAAAGTGAAAATTACATAAATTTAAAAAACATAATGCTCAATCGATGATTAGAATTTCGTTGTAATAACAGGGTGACGATTCATAAAACTTAAATTGTAAGGTAAACTAATAAATATTAAGCTTAAAAATACAACAGATTTTTTGGAAACACAAAAGGGAAATGAGTATTTGAAACAATAAAATAATTTTTTTGGGCATAAAAAATATATATTTTGGAATGCAAACAATTCAAAATTAAACAAGTAATAAATTATAAGTTGAGATTAATAAAAAAAATGATAAAATTCTGATTGTACATTGAATGAAATTTAGAAAGAAACATGTATCTTAAAAAGACAATGCTCGAATATTATTTAGAAGAAGAAATAAATTTATACTTGATACTACATACATGAGAAACTAATTGATATCAAATAATTTATTGGTTGTTTTCATATATTAAGAGTATATAAGCCTCTATTGTTTGTTTTCATAAAAAATGAGTATATAAGCCTAATAGAGGTATCTTTTCTAGTTGAATAAAAATGAGAACATTTGCGCTGATAGTGCACCATGGTTGGTGTGAATTTGACATGTAAATAATGCATAATGAAGATGAGAGAAAGACCAATACAAATAGAATTGTTGACATTCATAATAAGAAAAATGGTTGGAATAAAATAAGGTTGCCATTGTTGTGTATATTATGGATTCCCCTGTGAAGATACCTAAGGGAGGTTACATGTGCATATTTGTAATTCAGTGATATTTTTTGATACTTTTGAAAACAGAAATGTGTGTTTAAGTGTTAGGGAAATGGTTATATATATATATATATATATATATATATATATATATATATATATATATATATGTATATATATATTGAAGTTTTATTTGAGTGGAATGAAAAATTATTGAAGGATAACTATGCATGCAATCCAAGAAGGAGGATATGCCAAGGTAACCTACCCTATGTCATAGATATTAAAATTTTAGCTACCATATTTTCTAGGGAGGCCCATTTGAAATTACAAATGTGTGGTCTTTTATCTTATACTAAAATCACATAGTGATGTGGAGGTCTATATAATATGCATGTGCATGAAAATCGATGCCCTTATCATTGTTTTGGAAGTGATTTGATAAAGTTGTAGTTTGATATAACATAGAATGAGACCACTGTTATATGTATTGTTGGATGAACGAGATAATAATATTCTAAACTAATGAGATTGATCTAATAACTTTAAAGAGTCAATTTAATTCTTAAAAGAGTAATTTTCTATGCAATTTCGTGAGAGAGGGTGTTTTTATTGTTTAATGAATTTGATTATTGGTGGGTATAGCAGAATTTACCATGAAATTTCCTTTGATAGGTTGTATTTTTTTTTTTTTTCTAAATTAGGCTAGCTCTATTATATCATACAGTCCAAAACATTACAATCCTCATCCTCGAGAGTTGGAAAGCTAGTTCCAGAGGGAAATTTCGTTTTCAAAACAACAAAAAAGGGGTTGCCCCAGACGGGGAAACCAGCCGAGGAGAAGAGTACAAAGATTCTAGAATATGCTGCCCATAGTGGGAAACCAACCTTGTGCATTACATATTTAAGACAAAACCAGAAAACTAGTAGTATTGAAACAACAGAAAATTGACTGGAATGAGAGAGAAGCACACAAAATTTAACCAGATGGAGTGTTATCATCCTTTTTTGGTCGTTGGAATTGCTCCTCCTTAATTTTGCACGGATATTTGGACTCGTCATCCTCCTTCTTGGACGCATGGGCTGTTGACAGAGGAAGAAGTAGCATTAGGCGAATGGGAGGAAGCAACATGAGCCTCAACACTCGCACTGGTGCTATCCTCATCCGAGCTCGAGCTGCCATGATTGTTGTTCTAGGCCTGTTGAACTGGTAAGGCCACCATCTTGCAGGCTGAGGAGGGGGAGGCGGGAGGGATGATGGACTTGCGACATATTTTCCTAGAGTGAAGACCAGAGCTAGAGGCTTTAGAGGGGGATTCAGGGAGGTGAAGAGACATGCGAGCAGTTAGGTTAATAGGGTCAAGGATTTTCGGCTCTGTGCAGTCAATCGAGAGATTCACTATCCTGCCGGCAAAGGAAGATATGGGAGGAATGGAGGGAAGACTGCGTCCCTCGCCTCTGTGACATTACATGCGGTGGCGTTTGGGCATGGCAGAGGGGTATGAGTGGGGTTGAGATGAATGAGGGAGCACAGAGACGACTGAGGGAGGAGAGGGGGAGCCGAAGGCCAGAGTGAAGTGAGCTGAGGAGCACAAAATCGAGCAATGGAACAAAAGCTTGGCAGAGGCACAAGGAGTGTCTCCTCGAAGCCAAAGGGAGAGCCGAATGTCAGATATTGGAGCAAGGATAGTAGATTTATGGGCCATGGAGGGCAGTGAAGGCATGACACTCGGAGTAATGGAGAAGAGGACAAAGTTAATGGCAGAGAGCTGCGAGGATGTTCAAGGGTGGTGAGTAAATTCACCACGCACTAGCATTTAAGCTGAGTAGGGTGGCCATGTGCATCCGCGTGATGAGGACAGGTGTCCTGCATCCTCACGGTCATGTGGTAATGCTCTTTATTCCATGAAAACACTCGCATCCAGCGGTTGGAGATATTTGAGCACCAGAAGAGTGTATTATGTGTGTATAGCTTCATGATAAAAATTTTTGAGCTTACCAGTTGTTGCGGCCCTTGTTTCGAATTTTGCATGAAGATAGATTTTAGGTTGCAGATCGGCACGTGGCGGGAACAAAAATGGTAGGTAGCGGAGCTACCGAGGTTGCGAAGGAGCAAGAGACAGATGAAAAGGTTGGCGTAGACAAGTGCAGATGAAGGAAAGATGTGGAAAAGGAAAGACAGTGGAACTCTTGTTCAACAAGAAGAAGCCGAAAGAAGCCGAGTGAGAATAGAGGAGAAACTAACAGTTGCGCTGGCTGGTGAATAAATAGGTTGTCACCCAACAGCGAAAGGGTTACACACCGAGAGAGAGAGAGAGAGAGAGAGAGAGAGAGAGAGAGAGAGAGAGAGAGTTTAGAGTAGAACGAGGCTGAGGAGCAGATGCTACAGGAGAGCTCTATCCTAGTCTCAACATCATTGTATTTCCTGTGTCTCCATAGATCTATTATTGTTGTAGTATCTCTCCCTGTACTACGGGACCTTCGTAATTGGATCTGGAAGCTCATTATGTCGAGCGATGTAACACTTGATTTTGAAAAATGATTCTTAATATATCTGAAGGTTGCTGGTATATCGTATGTATTGAATGTGTTGCATGATTCCTGTAGTACTTTAAAATTTTAATTTCTTATTATCTGCATGATGTTATGAGATATCTTCTATATACAATGTTATGTATGCATACGATTCTGCATTAGCTTTGAGTTGTGGATCCATCTGCTGATACCAGTCAATTCCCCTCCTTCATGTGGTCACGACATGCCTCGGGTGAGACTCTCTGCTCTTCGGAGTAGGGTAAAAATGTTGGTGTGGTGCTAGACTACAGCGGACTCCCTTGTTGGCCTAATCCTTGAACTTGGGTCTTGCCCGCAAGACCTATTTCCTCGCCAACAAATGGTTCCGTTGCCGAGACCATAAACTTCATTAGGGGAACTAGATCATGGTATCAAGGATATTCAAAGGAGAAATATGGAGATGGTGGGATAACCACCTGCACCAGTTTATAACTCAGCAAGCTAAGGTGAGAAGTAAAAAAGACAAGGCAATCAGAAATCTAGTTATGTTCTCTGATTCTGCCAGCGATATCTATAGATGGTTGTGGGGGCTCCAGACCAAAGTGACTAAGGACAAATCACAGAAGATCAACTGCAAGTGGGTGCACGGAGATCTGGTGGCCCTTCATCAGATGGATACCGAGTTGACCTGAGCTGTAGATTTCTGGGTAGAATCTACCTTGGACGGGTATATTTTGGATTTCGCAGTGGAGTGCTAGCAATATTTCTCCAGAGAGGAAGCTATATTCCGATCTGGACTAAGAGGGAAGCTTCTGAAGGAAATTCCATTGTGGATTAAGGCCCTGATGGTGGATGAAGGGTTGATGGAGTTCCAGAAATCATGAATGGAAACGTAAATCTCCAGTGTTGGGGGAAGGGCCTGAGGGAGAAATGTGAAGAGGGGTGGTAGGGGAATGGATGTTGAAACTGCAAGGAGGTTGAGGGAGCGACGTGCACATCGGAGGGAGCAGATTGTCGAAAGGTGGTGAGAGAGGGTGATGAGGGAGTTGGAATGACAGGGTAGTATTCGGAAGGATAAAGAGGAGGCGCCTCAGAAGATAGTGGAAATGGAAGGTTAGGTGGGTCCCCAGGAGATGGGAGGGAGCATTGAGGAAGTGCGGCGGGTGCATGAGAGCCTAGCCATGAGGAAGAGAGAGACGATGTCTGATGGAGGAGATGCAGATGTGCACCCCGAAGAAGATTCCGATGTCAAGTGGTGCGTTGTGATGCACCAATTATTCCAAGAAAGGACAACATTCATATCTCCAGGTATTTCTACTCCCCAAAGTTCGAATAGCATGGGTCCCTACCTTTCCCTGGTACTCTATAAACCCCTAAGTGATATTTTTGTTAAGTTAAGAGAGTTGAGTCGATTGAATAGCAATCAGCTATCAGCAGCAACGCATGTTAATAGTAGCATTGCCAATGGTATACTTACGCAACCAGGACCCGGAGGGTTCATTCTAGTTACACCTCCACAAGCAAATATGGTAGGATCATTCACCCGGTACCCAAAATTTTTTGGGTGGGGAAACGACGATGTGGAACAACATTGGTACCTCTTTGAAGCCATATGGAGGGCTAGGCAGACGCCAGATGCAGGAAAACTGATCAAATTAAAAACCACGCTGAGAGAAAGGGCATTACACTAGTTAATAAAGTGGTCAGAGGCCCACCAGAATCCAGTGATTGCGGATGTCAAGCGGGACTTTGTCTGAGAGTTTAAGCTACCACAAACGGACCAGCAAGGTCTGTCCGAACTATGGGAGATCAAGCAAAGATAAGGAGAGACTGTGTGGGAGCTGATGCGCAGGTTCAAAGATCTGATCGGGAAACTAAGCTACCCGATCGACCTGAATCATCGGAGGGACTAGTTCATCAAGGCTCTACTTCCCTTGACGCAAACCCCCCTCACTCAGGAAGAGATCGACAACTTGCAGGATGCATTGGAACAGGCTATGAAGATAGAGTTAATAGTAGGCTACCCGCAAGAATATAGGGGAGGAGAAGCCTCGCAGGACCCATCCCTACTGGGACTGCAACATCAGATTGCCAATCTGACCAAAAAACTTAAAGAGATTGCCTGGTAGAAGGATACGTAGCGACCGAGTGTCCTCGGTTGCGAAGCTAGGGAGTGGGGACCTCAACAACGACAGTGCAAGGGGCTCTACCTATTGGATGAGTTATGCAGATAAACTCGCAAGGGGTCTATCTGCCGCAACAACAGTATACCGGGTTCCAAAATCAGCCAACCCAAGCCACAACAGACTATTGCGAAATTTTTCGAACAGTGGGTCATCAGCCTCGGATGTGTCTAGTATTACAGAAGTACTCTAATGTTCTGAACAACGTGTACTGTGAGTTCTGCGCTTCGACGAATCACAGCACCGAACAGTGCAGAGCTCTAGATGCACTGGCAGATCGATTAGATCGGCCCTCCTACAGAGTGAATGAGGCTCCGAGAGGCAGAGGAGGCAGTATGAGGGGAGGCCGTACATGAGGACGGGGTCTGCTGAGATGCTACAATTATGATCAAGAGGGACATGTGGCAAGATAATATCCCCTACCCAGAAGACCATGGTGTTCCCAGTGCTGTGTGAACACACACACGACAGAAGACTATCCTGAACTTATCAAGAAATGGGAGGAAAGAGCAAGGCAGAGAGGCATGAATCGGGTGACCACAGAACATAGAGGGACAATGACTCCAACAATGTAGAACGTAGCCATATTTATGAAAGGAGGAAAGAAAATGGGGGAACATGCACGTGAGAAGGATACGATGAGGGTGATCAGGCCAACATCCCTGAAACAACTGATTAGGCTGGAAGTGCAGAATAAATATTTTCAGGAGGCTGTAGAAACTTTTACCCAGCTGGGGGGGAGACAAAGGTATTGAGTTACATGTGAAGAAAGATACCAGAGAATAGAGCACTACAGGGGCTCTGATCGAGGAATGGTTCCACCTGTTTCTCAAAATTGTTGACAACGCTCCAATGCGGGAATAGCTCAAGCATACCTTAGAGGAATTGTTGGAGGGGAATGCAAGAGCAAGGGAATCCCCAAAAACAGCACCACAATATGTACAGTGAGTAAAGAAGAACAAAATAAGGATGGGAAAGGTGTTCCGGTTGGACATGCAGGTTGCGGGATTCCAAATCAGGGACACCATGCTCGATTTGGGATCCAGCATCAATATCCTGCCTCGAAAGACTTGGGAAGCTTTAGGGTGAGCACAGCTGACTTATTCGTCGATCCAACTTAGGATGGCAAACTAGTAGTGCATTGTGCCTATTGGTAGACTCGAAGACATCGAGGTAGACATCGCAGGGGTAAAGACCTACACAGACTTAGAGGTAATAGATATTATGGGAGACAAAGATCTGTACCCTGCATTGCTAGGGATCGACTGGACTTTTGAAAACTATGCCATCATTGATCTCAATAAGGAGTTAATGATTTTTGAAGATGGGGAAGTTAGAGTCACTCAACCTCTAGACCCATATCAAGGTCCGAGATATACAAAGATAGTAGATAACACGGAAGATGCTCAGCTATTGGACAACCTCTATCAGATGACAACAGGGAAGAGGGAGGATTACATTAACCCGATAGCAACTGGCTCTGTAAGATGGCGAAGTGTTCAAAGCTCAGAGCTGGGCTCAGAAACAGCATGGGAGGATTGGCAGCAAGGTGAGTATGAGACCAGCAAAAGGAGATGCGCCAGTATTGCAAGAATCCATCAGATTGGGGCTGAGATAAGGGAATACCCCACCTTGTCCAATATGCAAGCAGTAAATACCTTCATTGTAAAGGTATAAGATAAGGTACCAGAGGAGAAAAGAATACCACTCATGGATGTAGCATTACAGTCCACCTCAGCCAGGTGGTGGAAAAATCACCACAACTCCCTGTCGCGGTGGAGTTGTGTTGCGGTGGCTTTGAGGGCACGGTTTAAGGAAGATGAAGGACCTCGAAGCAAGCGAAGGTACCAAGGAAATTTCGATCCGAAACGCCATCTGAAATTATGTTAGGAGTAATGGAGAAGTGTGGGATATGCAGAGGAGCTGTGGGTACATCAATTTGTTCACTCCCTGGATACCATTCTGCAAGCCTGGTACTTAGAAGAAGATAGGAAGAGAGGGACCAGTTCTTGGCCGGAGGTTGCAGAAAAATTTGTCCAGTGCTTCTCATTTAAGTGGAAGACAGACCCGATATCCCAAGCATTATAGGCCATAAAAGGAATACTATTTTTCCCCAATCAGAGCACAGACGAGAGGCCGTTGGTGCTAAACCCCGATGGCAGACACAAGTTAGCTTGCCAAAGGATTGACAGTGAGCCAGAAGATGACAGTCTGGAGGATCTAAGGAAGCTGTACTTTGAAGAGACAAAAGGAGAGCGGAAAATCAAAGAAAATCCTACCACCAAAGGAATACATCTACTTCTACTGAGGACTAAAAAGCTAAACATCGGCAGGGAGGAAAAACCCAAACTGGCTACAGTTGGGGACTACTAGGACAAGAAGAAAATGAAGGAAATTTTTAGTCTCCTCAAGGAATACAAAGACCTATTCCCTTCGTCGATTGCGGATTTGAAAGGGATCAAAGGGGATCTCAGAGAAATGAGGATTATATTGAAGCCAGACGCCAGGCCAGTGAAGCATCGACCTTACCGGCTGAACTCGTGGATAGAGGAAAAAGTCAAAATAGAGATCGAAAAAATGCTGAAGGTAGGCCTGATTTTCCCTGTGGAAGAAGCAGAGTGGGTGAGTCTCGTCGTCATTCAAAATAAGAAGGACAAATCAGAAATCCGCGTCTGTGTGGACTACTGAATTTTGAACAATGCCTGCATCCATGACCCATTCCCCACCCCATTCAGTGACGAAGTACTAGATAATGTTGTGGGGAATGAGGCATACTCCTTCACTGATGGGTTCTCAGGATATCATCAGGTGCGCATCGAGGAAGAACACAAGAAGAAGATGACGTTCACAACAGAGTGGGGGTCCTTTGCATATCACGTGATGCCATTTGGGTTGAAGAACGCACCTGTCGTGTTTTCTAGGATTGTCATAGCAGCTTTCCAGGAATATATTCATAAGTTCCTCGAAGTCTACATGGACGACTGGACAGTCTAGAGCTTGCTGAAGGATCATGCCACCCTGCTACACATAATGTCCGACCGGTGTCGGCAACCACGGATTTCATTGAACCTGAAGAAATGCATCTTCGTGGTTCCATTTGGAACGCTCCTAGGACATGTGGTGTGTAGGCAAGGAGTTTGTGTCGACCCTGAAAAGGTGGTAGTAATCGTCAACATGGAAGCACCAGAAACCGTGAAGCAGTTGAGATCACTACTGGGGCACACGGGCTATTACAGGAGATTCATCAGAAACTATGCGAAGATAACTGCTCCTTTTGAGAAGTTACTACGGAAGTCATAGGTGTTTGAGTGGACATATGACTGCAGTTTAGCTCTTGATGCTTTAAAGGAGAATTTGGAAACTGCGCCCATTCTGGTTAACCCAGATTGGGATAGGCAGTTCCATGTGCATATTGATGCTTCTGGTATTGCACTTGGGGCTGTCTTAGCGCAACTAGGGGAGATGAAAATCGACCACCCAGTGTACTTTTCCAGCCGTGAGCTATCTAATGCGGAGCGGAATTACACCACCACAGAGAGGGAGGCACTAGTAATGGTGTACTTGCTCCAGAATTTCTACCACTACCTCCTAGGAGGTAAGTTTAAATTCTTCACTGATCACTCTGCATTGAAATACCTAGTCAATAAGCCAGTTTTGGAAGGACGGATATGCCGATGGCTCCTACTCTTTCAAGAGTTCACCTTTGAAGTGATTGTTAAGCCTGGGAGGCTGAATGTCGGACTCGATCACTTATCCTGGTTGGAGACTGGAGAAAATGAGGGCTCTCTAGATGATTAGTTGCCTGATGCTAATATTTTCCGGGTAGAAGCCATACCAGATTACTTGGCCGAAATCGCAACATACCTCACCACGGAGCAATGTCCACAACACTATACCCCGGTCCAGAAATGACACCTGGTCATCCGAGCTGCTGAATACCAACTGATTGCGGGGCATTTGTATAATTTGGGGCTTGATGAGATTCTGCGGAGGTGTGTCCTCGACCATGAACGCAAAGTCGTTCTATGGTAATGCCATAGCGGCATCACGGGAGGACATGTGGGGTCGAAACCCATAGCCAGGAAAGTGCTCCAAGCTGGACTATGGTGGCCAACTTTCCATGCTGACAGTAAATATTTTGTCAAGAAATGCGATGTTTGTCAAAGGATAGGGAAGCCCTCTCACAGAGACAAACTCCCACTACACCCAGTGAATGTATTACAACCATTCGAGAAGTGGGTTGTCGACTTCGTAGGCCCCATAGCACCTATAGCCAGCCATTCAAAGGCCCGGTACATCATCACTGCCACAGACTACCTAACTATATGGGATGAAGAAATGGCAGCGAGGGATTGTACGACAGAAACTGGAGCCTAGTTTATCTTTGAAAGCATCATCAACATATTTGGCTGCCCAAGGAGCTTAACCAGTGATCAAGGTACACACTTCATTAATGAAATGATCAAATCGTTGCTAGACACCTTTATGATACAGCATCACAAAAGGAGCCTGTACCACCCACAGGCCAATGGCACTGTCGAAGCGTTTAACAAAATCCTCGAAAAAGGCTTAACGAAGATTTGCAATGAAAAAAGGGATGATTGGGATGAATGTCTGCCAGCCGCAATGTGGGCCTACCGAACAAAAATGAAGTGCTTGACGAATTAAACACCTTTCCAGCTGGTGTATGGCCGCGAAGCTATGATTCCAGCTGACTTCACCATACCGAGCCTTCTGATCACCACATCCCTAAAGTTCTTGGAGGAGGAATCACTACAGGCATGCCTGCACGAATTACAGGAACTTGACGAGGCAAGGTTCCTTGCTGAGTTTCATCAAAAAGTTCAGAAAGACAGGCAGAAGGCGTGGCATGATCGACACATTAAGAGAAAAATGTTCCAGGTTGGCGGCAAGTTTCTACTATATGATAGCAGGTTTCAAAAATTTCCAGGGAAACTGCATATGCACTGGTTGGGACCATACTACGTCGCCGAAATCAAGGATTCCGGAGCAGTTCGGTTGGCTCAACTGGATGGTACTATTTTACCTGGATGGTTGAATGGTGCATGCCTGAAGTCTTACCATGACTAAGTTTTTTTAGTTTTCTTTCAATAACTCTCGCAACCGAGACAATTCAGTATAATAGAGTAGTTGAATAACTCTCTCGCACCCGAGATGAGTGCAGGTAGTATCACTTTTCCATGCATAGGTCATCAATAACAGCTGGGTCGCGGGGACCACAACACAACCGATTGTGGTCGGGGAGGGGCACGTCCAGCATGCCATCCACGTAGGATAAGAAAATGTGTCAAGTGCCAGTCCCCATCATTTCGTCCAGTACTTGTGTCAGTCCGTAGGATCGCCAGGATTTGCAAAATAAATTTCCATAATTAGAAGTAACCTTACAGTAATAACTTTGCCATAATTAGAAGTACCCTCAATCGTCGTGTCCGCCCATTTCCCCACACCACCATCAGCAGATGTCAGAACACACCTCAGCATGAAACTAATCACACGATTATCGCCACGGGGCAAGCCAGCAAGAATTAATTAGTTATGGGGTCTCATCAACCTCACTCGCTGGTTAATTACATAGCCTGCATGCAGAAAAGAGCGATAATGTCGGAGATTTCTGAGTTAGAAACATGTCAAGGAGCCAGGAAGGTCATGAACGCAGAAGAACAGGGAAGGTTGCAGGAGGTAGAGAGCTAGGGACGCATAGGTGAAGCAATGATACAGGTGTACCAGTGTAGAGCGAAGATGGCTAGAACAATCCTATCAGTTGTTGAGCCTGAGATAGACGGAAGAATTGCAAAAACAAAGTCACTAGTCGGGAAATATGATAGTGCAACTTTGATAAACTCAGACCTCATAGACTGGTTCGAATTCCTGGTCATGAAGCGGAAAACGTATATGGAGGATTATCTGACAGAAGCTGAGAATCCTGCATCAAGAACAAGACCAGACTTCCTAGGCCTCCGACAATCAACACTACTCAATATAAGAGACTTGTCGGTATTTGGCACCATAGGCACTGCTATGCAGTGTACAAAACTCTTACTCAGCCGGATTCAGAACAACTCTTTGTGGTTGGGGAAGGAGATCCCCATATGCGCAGAGGATATTCACCAATTGATAGGATTATCACAAGAAGGTCGGGAAGTCTCGACCGCATTCCAAATAGTATCAAAGCAGGCTAGGAAGGACGGAGAGCAGAACCTATATGCCAAGTATGGTACACGGTGTGGAGGCAAGGGATCTAGGATAGACCTGATTGATCAGCCCAATGTTAAAGTTACATGCTACCTCATCACTAGCAAAATGATAAGGCATTATACGAAGGGAAAGTGCACCCTAGACACCATCTCGATGGTAGAGCACTATATCCAGGGAACACAGCTCAATTGGTGTTCATTCATTCTCCACAAGTTGTTCGATGCATGCGAGGACAACTATCGGAGAGTGACGGGATTCATATATGGGTAATTGATCATGGCCTTCTCCATGTGGAAATGGTCCTTCCCTGACAGGCAAACACTAGTTGAGATACTAGACAGCTAGCCACTAGCATTGAAATACACTTCCTGGAGGGTATCCAGAAACCCAAGTTCGAAGGAGGCTAATGAGGAGGGATTCCGGGTTTGGTATGGTATGATGGTAGATGTGGTCACGAGCCAGCAGCGAATACCGGGAATTCTGCTGGACAAATACAGTGAACAGGTCTGGTTTGGGGTCACACACAACCACACTCTCCTCAGGCCAAAAGGTGTGCTCACGATGACTTTTGAAATGACGCCCCTAAAGCTGCACATTGATGAAAACACCTTCCACTCGGAAGTCTGCAGATGGCCAGGAGTACAGATGGAGGTCCGGGAGGGGGAATACGTCTATGAATTCGTAGGAATGATAGTTGTACTACTACTAGGAGAGACACCAGAGAAAACAGCAGCCAGGGTGATGGGACTGTAGTTGAATCCAGTCATCGATCGAATAAATGACAAGGTACACAGTCTCAATCATACTGTTCAAAAGATAGCCAATGTGTCTTCTGAATTCTCTACCTTTGAAGAATTCCAAGCCTCCCAGTCCACCTCACTCCCCATCATGACTCCTATTTTCACCCCATTGCCTAATATTGTGTTTACTACACCAACCCTAGCGCCCACAATGCTAGTGCGAAAGTCAAAAGATGAAAAGCCAGGTGCAGCACCAAAAGCAAAGAAACCTAGGGTCGAATTCTCCAGCTCCATGGTTGACCTCACTGGCGAGGATCAGCCGCGACGGAGAAGCCGGGGAGTCCCGATCAGAGAATAACCCCTCGTGGAGACCCCGGTAACTAGCGAGATTCCACCCCCAAACCCACTTCTTCCACTTAGCTTTCTCAATATTCATACTTCCACCACCTGTAATTACCAATTGCCACAATTCACCTCGTTTCGGGAACCTAACACCTCTGCCCCATCCACTTCATCCGCCACCGTGTCCGACCCCATCACTAGAGAGACGACTAGTGGGGACCTCGAGACTGAAGTTAACTCGGGTACTGCAAAAGTACTCGTGGTTAGCCAAAATCTAGCCCCCCAAGTCACATTTGCTGAACTTATCAGCCAGGCAGAGCAAGCTATAAAGGACAAAGATGACCAACTTCCAGTGCAGACTCCAGAATAGCCAGCTCACTCGACCCCCCCATACACAGGAGCAGCACCCGAATCACGACCCGATGTCAACATGGGCGATTTTAGCAACCAGGCCAAGAATCCAACCCCACCGTTGTCACCAACAGAACATTCGGCCAAGTCAGTAGCCAGCGGGCAACCCTTACAGGCAAGGCTGCTAGAGTAGGGTACATCAGGAGTAGAAAGCAATGGAAACCTGGGGGACGTCCCAACTGTTCCACTTCATACAACGGGCAACACAAGTGGCCAATGGGCTCCACGCCAAACTTGAATAGAAATGTGAGCAGTAGCATCAACAAATCATCGCGCTTACTAAAGAGCATGATCAACTATGAATTGAAAAGGGGGCCCTGCAACAAGAAGTTGCGCCGGTGGCTCAAATATTTTAGGACATCTGGCCTACTGTAGTGGCCTACGACACCCAGGTACCGCCACTGGAAATCCAAGCCGATGATGTGGGTGAACGAGCTATCCATGTCAAGGTAGCATGGGAAAACCTTCGGTATGAGAATACTGAGCTCAAAGTAGCTCTAGCGGCCTGCCCAACTCTGACAAACCCCCAAGTCATTTATGCCAACCAGATAACAGCAAGACAGGAACATGTTGAGAGAGTGTAGGAAGCCTTGAGTACTACAGCTCGGAAAGCGTATGACCTACTTAAGGGTCTACAAGAACATACGACGGCCCTAACTCTCAAGACCCAAACCTTGTCTCTACAACTTCAACAGATCAACCAAGAGATTCAGAATTCAAAGGACCTAGTTGGCCTTGATCTGCTATATGTCGCAACAGACAGCCTGGAAGTCTAGATTCAGCAGATAGAGGCTAGTTCAGCAACAACCAATCAAGCCCTCCGGAAGCTTAGGCAGCCTATCATGGCAAGTGCTCAGAAGATGCAGCAACTGGTCGCTCAGGCCAGTACACAGGTCTTGACCATCTTTGGCAAGCTCCCAACTGAAGGAGGAGAGGAAGCTGTCACTCAAATCGCAGCCGCCACTGTACCCATTATGTAGGAGTGGCGAAAGGTTGTAGATTCCTTCCAGGAACTGAAGGTCGTGGCCCTTGCAAAGGTCCCTAAATTGGGACCCTTGCTTGGGAAAACAGAGGAGGGACGCCGACAGAACAGGAGACATGGGAACAAGCGGAGCCATGGAGGTGGAGATGGTGATCTGCGATTAACTTGGGACGAGTCAAGAGACTGTGGTCGAGGCTTGTTGGGGCCCGTGTTTTGAATTTTGCATGAAGAAAAATTTTGGGTTGTGGATCGGCATGTGGCAGGTGCAAAAATGATAGGTAGCGGAGCTACCGAGGTTGTGAAGGAGCAGGAGATAAATGACGAGGTTGGCACAGACAAGTGCAGATGAAGGAAAGATGCGACAAAGGACATACAGTGGAACTCCTGTTTAACAGGAAGAAGCCGAAAGTAGCCGAGTGAGAACAGATGAGAAACTGACAATTGCGCTAGCTAGTGAGTAAATAAGCCATCACCCAGCAGCGAAAGGGTTACACACAAAGAGAGAGAGAGAGGTTAGAGTAGAATGAGGCCAAGGAGAAGACGCTACAGGAGAGCTCTGTCCTAGTCTCGATATCATTGTATTTCCTATGTCTCTATAGATCTATTATTGCTGTAGTATCTCTCTTTGTCCTACTGGACCTTCGTAATTGGATCTGGAAGCTCATTCTATCGAGCGATGTAACACTTGATTCTATTGAATGTTTCTTAATATATTTGAAGGTTTATGGTATATCGTATGTCTTGAATGTGTTGCATGATTCCTATAGTACTTTAAAATTTTAATTTCTTATTATCTGCATGATGTTTTGAGAGATCTTCTATATACAGTGTTATGTATGCATACGATTCTGCGTTAGCTTTGAGTCGCGGATCCATCTGCTGATACCTGTATGTTCCCCTCCTTCATGTGGTCACGGCACACCTTGGGTGAGACTCTCTGCTCTTCGGGGTAGGGTTAAAATGTGGGTGTGGTGCTAGACTACAGTGAACTCCCTTGTTGGCCCAATCCCTGAACTTGGGTCTTGCCCGCAAGACCTGTTTCCTCTCCAACGCCAATGGTGAGGGGAGTATTGTGACTGAATCCCTTGTTGGCCAGAAGATTCAAAACTGAATTGGTTGTTCGTCGAATGTGTTTGAAGGATACAACTTTGTGACGAAGTAGCCATTTCTCGAAGAGATTGAATCGAGCTGCAAGTCTCCAACTCATGGAGAATATGGAGGTCGAAGAACCTAGAAGGAGATGATGGGCTATGTCAATGATAATTTGAGAGTCACCTTTGATCTCTAAAGGGAAATAGTTTTTGTTCTGAGCAAGCAGGAGACCTTGAAATAGTCGTTATAACTCTGCAGATTTGGTGGTGTCCCATCCAATGGAACCAAAATAAATCATGAGGGCTTCTCCATCTGCATTTCTGAAAATACCACTAAAACCTCCATCCCCTGGATTTCCCTTTGAGGCTCCATCAAAGTTAAGTTTAAATAATCCATATGAGGAGGAGACCAAGAGCAGGGCGAACTAGGAGAGTGGTTTGAGGGGGGCTCGTTGTTCGGATGAGAGTGGATGGAGAGATTCAAGTTAGCCCAGATGATGCTTTCGAGGGGGGTGGGAGGGGAATTCAGACTCTTTCCAGTGGTGCAGTGCAAGGGATTTCTAGAGATTATTGTTCAAATTGGTCCAGAGGATATCGGGAGGGGTGGATTGATCTTTAAAAAATAGCCTATTACGTTCCTTCCAGATCATCCACAAGATATGCCCAAGAAGGATGACCCATAGGGAATTGACTAGGTTGCTATCGAAGGGAGTGGATTGCAAATAGTGAATAGTATTGAGAATATCCCCTCTCTGTTTTTCGGATCTTCTACAAATCAAGGAAATGTTATCCCAAAGAGAGTTTTCCAGATGATAGGAATTGAAGGTGCTCTATGGTTTCCTCAAAATTTCTACAATTCAGACATGGGGAAGGACCAGTGAATCCTTTTTTCAGCAGGTTGTCCCAGGTTTGGATGTGTTGCTTGCTGAGTATCCATAGGAAGGTGAATATTTTGGGCCAAATTTTGGGATTCCAGATCTGTGCCCAAATGACATCTTGAGGAGCCTGATTATTGGGGAGGAATAGGAGGTATACTTCTTTCTTGGTAAAGGTACCACGAGAGGAATAGCCCCATATTAAGATGTCCTTGCCCTCAGTGAATCAAATTTTCCTCTTGAGATGTTCCCTGTTGATAGCTTCTGTGAGTTCAATATGCGAATTAATCTACCAACGATCTACTGGGAGCCATTGTTGGTAGCTAGAGCTGAGGAGGGGAGTCTAGAAGTGTTTGATTTGGGTGTTCTCCTTTTTTTTGAGGATCTCCTGCCACCGAGAATTGTGAAATAGGGAGGCTAATTTGGGCTTCTGTTGCCGTGAATCCTCCCAGAACATAGCATATGAGCCTGATTGAACTTCCCAAAAACTTTTTTCCTGTATGATGGCTTCATGCTATGTTTCTTCCTTCCAGATGAGGGAGCCATTAACCTCTGTGTTGAGGCAAGTTAGCTCTTGGGCAAGCCAATTGTTTCCGTACTTGGAGAGCCAAAGTTGAGCCCAGGGGACCTCTAGGTTGGAGACCCATTTCCACCATATTCTCTCTCCCATAATCACATTGCTATAGTGTGGGTCTCTGAGTCCCAGACCTCTAGAGCTTTTGGGAGCACTGACTTCATTCCAATTGACCAGTGCCCATTTTCTGTTGTCTTTTTTACCTCGCCAAAGGAAGTTCCTTTACAGGATGCAGATTGATTTGAGAACCCATTTGGGGGCAACCAGGACTGAGAAGAGATATAAGGGCATGGATTGGAGAAAAAACTTGATTAGGACAAGGAACCCAACAATTTTCAGCATTCGATGGGTCTAGAGGGAGAGTTTGGCTTCAAGTTTATCCAGGAGTTCGTGCCAGGAAGAATGTTTAATGGCTGAGTCAATGACGGGGGCCCCAAGATATTTTGAAGGTAGGGTAGATATTTGGAAGCCTAAGATTCTAGAAATGTTGTTGTTAGGTCCCTATATTACTACTTTATTCCCTTATTATTATTAGCATAGCCCCATTATTGTTATTGTTGTACCCCTGTAACCCCAATATTGTTATTATTGTGCCCTTACATTGTTATTGTTAGCTCAGCTAGGATTATATTGTGGGCCCATGGACTCCTTTATATAGAAGGAGGTTTTGGTCATTTGTATCATCCAATAATTGTTCATTTATGTAATGTATTGGAGGTTTCCCCCTCGAAGTGGCTTATTTCCAAGGAATTTATCTCTCTTTTCTTCCATTTTTGGAGCCGTTTTCATAACATTTGGTATGAGAGCTTTGGATTCTAGGGTTTCACTTCTCCAAAAAAGTCATCGTGTCATTTTCACAATATTTTTTTTCTACGAAGGTTTAGAAGTAAAAATTGGTACAACGTGAAGCTAAAATCCTAAGGAACCTCCTGTAAAAATTTCAGATCTTGGTTCGCAATATTTTTGGAGATATGATCTGGGGATGTTAGGGTTTTTTAAGGCTCCCAAATTTCAACTAAAAAAGGTCATCATGGATATTTCCCTTTAACTTTTCATACACAAAGTTTCAGAAGCTAAAATTTTTACAGTACAAAGCTGAAATTTTGAGGAACCTCTTGTAAAAATTTTAGATCTTGGTTCAGAAAATTTTTGGAGATATGATCTGTGGAAGTCAGGATTGTTTCAGGCTCTTGAATTTAATCTCAAAGAGGTGACTGTGGGAAAACCATCATAAATATCTCTTTGAGTGTCGGATTAGGATTCTATCAGGAGTGGCTGCAAGCACATAAAATTTAGTTTTCAGTATATTAATTTCAGAGCCGAAGGATGAAACAGTGACACGTGGCAAGTCATCCAATTTCGCTCTACTAAACCAGTACATAGTTAGGTCATCGTGGGAGATTGAGGATAGCTTTGTCTTGAAGAATCCAAATAAGGTCAAATGTGTGGCATTCGAAAGAAGATTCAAAGGGCTAATTCAAGACTAAATTTCAGATATTGAAGATTCAAAATCACATAGATAATTCAGTTTCAATATCGAACTCCTCAAAAGCAAGAAAAAGGTGTGTATTTTTTTCGAATTACATAAGTGTCATTTTAAAAAAATAATTATTTTGAATTTATTTGAGAGGAATATTGAATAATAGATATCAGTATTCGGTTCTAAAATTCCCCCTAAAAAGAATTCAACACCCATTAAGCCTTCAGAAGGCTCTACTATGACTCATGAAGATGAAGAAACACAACATGAAAGATCAAAAGTACAAGAGCAAGTGCACCAAATTTCGCTATCGCAAAGAGCAATAAAAAATGAAACGAAAGTTTTGAAGAAAGGCGTGGAAACTAAGATGGATGGTTTGAAGAAAGGCGTGGAAGCTAAGATGAATGGTTTGGAAGCTAAGATTGATGGCATGGAAGTGGGCATGGAAGCTAAGATCGATGAAAAAATTAAAGAAAACATGGAAAACATGAAGAATGATTTGGAAAGGTTGATGCAAGAAATGTTTGCTAATGGAAAAAAGATAGT